>OZ014457.1:8494015-8534192 GCA_963966035.1 Acleris laterana
AAGAAGAGTTCACGATGGGATTGCACTGCAATCGACTTTAGCGACATTTCCATTTAATATAGAGTTGTGTCTAAATTGAAACCGCTCACTTGGCCAACTTTACTTTATAGAATTAAAGATCAATTCTACTTTGTAGGGTAACACGAATAACGGTAACTTGCAGCTCAGTGCAGCGCAAAGGAAAATAATTGTAAATAGTCGATTGTACTTAAAGCTGTTACGTAAAATTAGGCCATTATAAAACATATTATGAAGACATTACAATGTGATTTATTCAGCTTGACCTCGGCTTGATAGGATTTTCCTTTTTCCGCACTGCGCAAATTACGATAAGCAGTGCAAGTTGCAACCGCCGACTAAAGAGCAGATGTTCTCTAAAACCGATCCTAAACCAAAAGAGCACCTTACCCCTGCTGTAGGTGACTTAACTCAGGTAAAAAAAGATGGGGATCTATTTTCTACTTGATGACACCGTGGAATACCTATAGCTCTACGAGATAGTATGGAAATTGCATTCATAACCTAAATGTGACGTGTCGTAACGTAATTCGACTATCAATGACCGAGGAATTCGCTCACTGGGCGTCTTGATGTAGGTAAAAATAACTTGGGATTTCAAGGCGAAAAAGAAAATCGTAGAACGTGAACGTGTATAGTTGCCGGCAAACTTCTTGAACATTAGGCGAGGTGGTGGGGGAAAGTTCGCGCATCATACACATACGTGCAAAAAAAGAACCTTATTTTTAGTACAGAATATTTAATGGTTTAACAACATGTTTAAATTTTTATTAGAATAACACTAAAAAATACAGGAAATTAGTCTTTAACTAAAAAGGATATTCCTTCCATTAAGGCAATACCAGCGCTGGTACTAGATCTTGATTCAGGGGAGCTGGAGCTGGTCATTGTTTCTTGACTATCATGAATATATCGTGATGTTGATCATCATCATCAGAGTTATTGTCGGAGTCATCATCGGAGTCTCTTTCATCGTCGGCATAAATTAAGAATTGGTCAGTGACCAAATCTACCACGCATACACTATCTTCCGAGCTTGTTTTGTTAAAACTACGTTCGTTTGGCGTGGCATTATGTTTTCACTTTAAAACAATAACGAAAAGTCAACCAATAACAATAACAATTTACTAGTTACTTTAAAAGGATCAACAAAACTCAAAAAAATAAAATAACAAGAAAGTCAATGATAACAATCGGCTTTATCAGTGCACGCAAGTGTACTCGGGAAGCAGAGGGACGTGGACGGGGTGCGGGACGCAAACGTCAACTGATCGACCTATCCCGTGAACGACACGACGCTCCCCCGCCGCCCCCCCTCCCAACGACACCTAAAAATCGCTTTTGCGCAGGCAAGGCCACATGTTCAAGAAGTTTGCCGGCACCTGTACCTAACGTGTGATGTCACATTGAGTCACGAGTGAAGAAAGTCACGAGTTGGCCGAGCCGCGCGCCCGAGCGGGGCCACGGGCCGGACTCCCGCTTGTTTAAAATCTATTCAAGATACGATCATCCATATAAGCAATTCATATAACTAGTTATCTATCATCAATTATTGTACAGGGTATTCTATCTTGAGCTTGGAAAGATCTGTGTTAATCCAGAACTTTACTTATTACCAATTGAAAAAACATATTTTGGAAAACAGTACATTTTTATTGACGGCTTCTAAGAATATCAGTTTCCGCCGCGATGTCCGCTGACATCTCCTGACTGTATCCAGTATTCATTTAATTATTTAGTTACTACCTGGGCGATTCTACAAGGGATGTCAGTGGGTGTACCCGTTGCCGTCCTACAAGTAAAAATCTTGGCGACGCCTGACACCGGCCCACCCCTATAACATCAGCGCGGTGCACTGCACGGTGCAGCGGGCCCTGGCCCGATCTCTGAATACTGTGATAATTGAATATGGACCTCTTATGTCAAGTCGGTCAATGCAGACACAGTACACCACGAGTGACGTAATCGCGATCAATGTAGTTCGCGTGCCTTGCTGATGAAAATAAAACCGTAAAAGAATGCGATCTTTTTTTAAACAGACTTATCAATGTAATCATGAATGCATTTGGACACGACACGGGCCTTCAAGCGAGCCGCGCGGGCCCGCCGAGAACTGAATCCCAACAAGTCCACCGACGCAACGGTCCTAGCCTAGGTTGTATTGAGTAAACAGGGATCGGCTCGGAGCGGTGGGTCCGGCCGGAGTGCACAGTCGACGCAACGAGAACCGTGCACAATACCCCTGGCGGAGTTCTCCGTTTTATAGAGACCGTTCATACAACGAGGCTGCATTAAAAACACTACAATTAGACCCAACGTGCCTCATTCATCTTATTTTCATTCGCGGTATTTTAGAATTACTCGAGGAGGTGCGTGAGGATGTCTCAATCGTTCACACGGAACTACGAATTTTACGACGAAATTTCAAGCAAAACGCGTAGTTTCATGGAGCAAATCACGAGCAAATATATATACCCGATGCGCAGTTGAACAATCTCAGTGGAGGTGGAGTTACAAGCCGTCCTAAACCAAGGTTGTCGAAGACGTAGGAAATCCTCGCATCAACTAACACCGACGAATCGCAGGTATGAAGGTACGAATCTATGCGCGGTTCGAACATAGGAAACACTATAAATAAACCACACAATAAATGAATGGTACAGCAGATTCCAGTGGTGTGGGAGCAGTGTTACCTTGAAACGGAAGCCGGTGTAGTCGCCGTGCGCGGGCGGCGCCCAGGCGATGGTGGCCTGCTTGTTGCGCGCCAGAGCCACCGTCAGGTTGGTGGGCGGCTCCGGCGCTGCACAAACCACACACTTCTATTAAACAGTTCGTGGCCAGCTCGGTAGTCTTTAGCTTTTCTTGGGGAAGGCCAATGTGCAGCAGTGGACGCGTTTCTTCTCATATAAAGATTGGGATGATTACTGATAATGAGCTTTAGTGTCCCCGCGTGCTTGTATTGGTGTAGTTGGCACGGATACCGATCCAAAATGGTGTCTACTCAACTTGTGCCTTAAGATGAATTATTAAGCATTTTTATTTAAAACAATAATATTATTTTGTGAATTCTATGTAAATCCCAAAGTCTTCTTAACTGTATCTCTTCAAACTCTGCTATCTTTTATCGAGACACAAACAATGAAAATGGGAGATAAGGAAAATGTTTAATATTGAATTACTGTTAACTGTGCACATGTTCGATATATTCGTACAAAAAATGTTACTAACACAGACAGATAGCTTATTGATTTGAAAGTAATAATTCATTCTGTTCGTCTAAAGAATCATTCACAACAGACACCAGAATATGATGTATCCCGAAGAAAATGTAAAATACGATGGTAATGATGAACAGTTAAAACTCAAAGTAGAAGATAGATGGACTGTCCCAAATCCTCAATAAAGAAGGTCAAGTATACTCACCCGTGATGATGGTCTGGTTCCAGGTGAGCAGGTCCGCGAAGGTCGCGTTGGAGTAGTAGAGCATGAAGTGGTACTTGGTGCCGGGCAGCCCCTGGAAGTTGATGGTGGACTCGCGCGCCGGCGCCGTGAAGTTAGGCGCGGGCGAGCCGCGCGGCGGGCGGTAGTCGAGCCGGTACACGCCCGCGCCCTCCGCGCCCTCCGCGCCGCCGCCGCCCGGGATCTCGATCACCAGGTCCGCGCCCGCCGCGCCGCGCCACGCCGCCTGCGCACCACACACCCATCAGACATCCTCGTGGCTCTACAGCCTGACTAGTGGGTGTCACCGTTCAGCGGTGAACAGACGTTGGCGGGGAACAGCCAACTATCATTTTTGTTTAGGTACTTAACCAAAGTAAACAAAAATCCACTGTATACAGGGTACCTTAAATATTGGAAATAGCAAGTTCTACGCAGAGGAGACTTACTTTTATTTTAAAAAAAACCTGCATTTCTAGATTTTGGATTTGGTCTGCGTTAATCGGGTATCGAACTGGTCGACATGACAAAATAATATTTTTATACAGTTGTACGAGCACGCTCTACATTTATATTACGCTGACGACGCACCGATGCATGCGTCACTATAGTCTACCTAAGACATTTATTATAATTACTTTTTAGTGCAATAAACGTACTCAACTTGGACGGACACTTCTTTTACTTAACATTCCGTCTTACTAACAAACAATCAAACAGTCAACATAAGTACATGTAGGGTGTGGTAAACTATTACACCCTACATTTTTGGTCCTTCGAGCCGGATTGGATTCTGTGTGATTTGTGTTTAATTGCAATAGCGAATCGGTTTGGCTGGCCTCCCGGAAGAGGGTCTCACCAGTCGAATTCAGAAGGCGCACATATTGTGGTGAGATTACAATCATACGAGTCTGAACCGTACAACAACAACGTATTCAACATATTTCAATATTACGAGTGATTCAAAACAACAACAACAACAATGGAGACTTTGGCGAGACAAAAGATTATCAAGGAAGCAATCGACAAGATGAGGACTAACTTCAAGAAGGACTCCGCTAGTCGCAAAACAGCTGACTACATAACATCGCGGGTGACAACCCTTAAGGCCCTTTGGGATGAGTTTAGGGCTAATTACAACAAACTACTACAAGGCGGAGCCTTACCAGAAGACCTCAGTATGTATGAAACAGTCAAGGTCACGTATGAAACATTTCTTCAACAGTTACAAAGCACCGAACCTGTAGCTGTAGCCACCGCTGCCGCTACCGCTGACAAGAGCATGCCGTCACTGGCAGATGAGCTCTTCAGTCAGCAAAGTACTAACATGAGAGCATTCACACGCATGGTGAAGAATATAAACATCGACGAAATCTCGGAAAAGTGGGAGATCGAAGACAAGTTAAACATGTTACAGTCAAGGTGGAAGGCGATTGATGAGGTCCATTGGAGGCTGGACAACATTTTTATCGGCTCTGACGTGGATTATGAACAGGAGTTTGCTCAACATGAAGCTAGTTACGAAGCGACCAAGAGGCAACTTCATAAAAAACTAAACGCTTCAGTACATCAATACCAAACCACTCCGAAGGTCGAAATTCCAACATTCTCCGGAAATTACACACAATGGAGAACCTTCATGGATTTGTACTGCGAGGCAATCCATAACAACAACATGATAACGAAAGCTCAGAAAATGCAACACCTCAAGGGAAAGCTTAGAGGGGAAGCAGAGCGCCTAGTTCAACATTTAACAGTTTCGGCAGAAAACTACGACACGTGTTGGGAAATGCTCAACCACCGATATAACAATAAGCAGTTGCTTTTTACAAGGCTTATGCAAACATTTTTAAACCAACCCGCAATACAACAACAAACTTCGATCGAACTGAAAAGGTTGCATGACACAAGTCTGGAAGCCGTTAACGCCATTAGCAACCTGGGACTTGACACTTCGAGTTGGGATCCGTTGTTAGTACACATTCTTACCAACAAACTGGATTCGGATACCTACAAATCCTACATGGAAACAAGGAAAGCACCTCGGGATCTGCCCCAGTTTGATGAATTCATACTTTTCCTGGAAGGCAAGTTCATGGCATTGGAACCTATAACGAAGAAAAAACCATCAACCCTCCAGCCAACAGCTAAGAATAACCCTGAATACTCGTATTCCAGAAACTTACCATCAACATCGCAAAATGAGGCCAGCGGAAAGTTTAAACGTTTTATTGCGAAATCGTTTCCTACAACGACAGAACGCAATTGCCCAATATGCAAAACAAATCATATTCTACTTTACTGCAAAACATTCCAGAATATGACACCGAACGTAAAGAGGTCAACAATTTCGCAACTAAACATTTGCGAGAATTGCATGTTTTCACACAATGGAAAACAATGTAATTCAATTAAACGGTGCAAGGTTTGCAATAAGTCGCACCACACGTCGCTGCATGATCTAGTGCGCGAACAACAGAATTCAACACCTATGACGTCTGCAGTTGCAACACCGAATGAACCTTCAACTTCGGAAAATCAACGAAAGTCAACTCACCACGTGGCGGGCAGCTTCAATGAAGTTCTTCTGGCTACGGTCCTGATGAAAGTGAAAGCAGCAGATGGCTCATTCATCATTTTAAGATGTCTTTTGGATCAAGGATCTCAGACAAACCTAATAACAGAATCTGCGGCACAGCGACTTGGACTGAAGAGACATAGACAAGATGCCACGGTTTCAGGCATCGGTCTGTCAGCCAAACAAAGTAATGGGACTGTACAAATTCACTGCGAGTCTCTGTATGGAGACCATGCATTTACAGCTGAGGCTCTCATCATGGCGTCAATGATCAACAACTTGCCCAATTACTCTTTTGACAAGCAACAATGGTCACATATAAATAACATAAATCTAGCGGATCCAGATTATAACATCTCCAGACCCATTGACATATTACTGGATGCTGGAGTCTACGCAGATATAGTTATGGATGGCATTATCAGAAGCTCTATCCATGCCCCTATTGCGTAACAAACAAAACTAGGTTGGGTACTACTCGGCAATGTAAAAACTTTCAACTGCCACGCCATCCTAAATAACATTGACGAGATCGCTCAATTTTGGGAGATTGAGGAGATAACAGAACCATCGCACAACAGTTCGCCAGCCGACGAATACTGCGAAAAACTATACGAAAACACCACGCGAAGGCTGGAAAATGGGCGCTACGAGGTGAAAATTCCGATGCAAGACAACTTTCAACAACACATCGGCACTTCGAAGCCGCAGGCAGTCGCGCAATTATTACAATTGGAGAAACGTCTAGCTAAACACGAAAACTTATCAAGCAGCTACAAAGACTTCATGAACGAATATGTGGAGCTCGGGCACATGAAGCAATGTACGGAACCCCGAGAAACTAGTTGCTTCTTGCCGCACCATGGGGTTATTAAGCTGGATTCAACCACAACAAAACTACGGACCGTATTCAACGCTTCGTGTCCAACAAAATCAGGGTACAGCTTAAACCAACTCATGGAAGCTGGTCCAAACCTACAACAAGATCTGCAGGCCATGATCTTACGCTGGAGGTCTTATCGCTACGTATACACAGCCGATATCGAGAAGTTTTATCGACAAATACGAATACAGGAAGAGGATCAACATTTACAAAAGATTGTCTGGAGAACAAACCATGCAGAACCAATTAAGGAATTTCAGTTATGTACTGTAACATACGGGACTAAATCTGCACCTTACTTGGCTATGCGAACCATCAAACAGCTGGTCAAAGATGACGGAGATCAATATCCGCTTGCTGCAAACATCTTAAACAACCAATTATACGTAGACGACCTTTTGGGTGGAAACAATGACCTCGATGAAGCCAAAACATCTCAGAAACAACTGATAAGTCTACTACGAGCAGGCGGCTTCAACCTGAGAAAGTGGGCTAGCAACCATCCTAGCCTCCTTGACGAGTTAACGCAAGATCAAATAAGTCAAAACATGCTAGACTTTAAAAACATCCATAACAACAAAACACTCGGAGTACTCTGGAATCCATGCACAGATCAATTTACATTCAACATTACGGAGTTAAGAAGTGACGAGAATGACGTCATAACAAAGCGGTCATTACTATCAGACCTATCAAAAATATACGATCCGTTGGGCTGGTTATCTCCAGTTACAATGAAGGGGAAACTCATGTTTCAACAACTGTGGAAACAATCGCTCGCCTGGGACGAACCACTCCCACAACAAATACAAGCTGATTGGAGAGCTTTCAGGAACGAGTTACAAGCACTTAACATTATAACAATTCCCCGATGGATCGGAAACGTTCCAAACCAGATTTCTTTGCACGGATTCGGTGATGCATCAGAGAAAGGGTATGCTTGCGTCATATTTTGCAAGAGTACTAACGAAGATGGCCAGCCAATAATTCAACAAATCGCAGGAAAAACTAAGCTGGCTCCTGTAAACAAACACATAACACTCCCAAGATTAGAGCTCAGTTCTGCGCTGCTATTGTCAAGACTAATGAAGAAGACCATAGACTCACTTAATAATCAGACAGTACAAATATACGGGTGGACTGATTCAACTGTGGTATTGGGCTGGCTACAAGGAGACATAACGCGATGGAAAACATTCGTTGCAAATCGAGTGAACAAGATCACTCAAGTTATGTCTGCAAGTTGTTGGAGGCATGTGCGTTCTGAAGATAACCCAGCTGATTGCGCCAGCCGAGGCATATTACCCGCTCAACTTATAACGCATCATTTGTGGTGGCAGGGCCCTCAATGGCTCAAGGAAGATCGACTAACAGACAAAATAGAAAAACGATTCGAAGACCCCATCGAAGAGCGAAAACGAAACAAACAAACAAACACAGTACAATTGACGTTACCGTTTATAGAGACCCTTCTGAACAATTACAGCTCTATGACACGTGTTGTACGGACGCTTGCATGGGTGTCACGTTTTATCAGCAATGTAAGCGGTAAAAATAAAATAAAGTTACCGCACCTAACAACAATTGAATTGAAGAATGCGCACACTGCAATTATGCAATCAGTGCAAAACAAATACTTTGCTAAGGAAATTGCACAACTACAAGATCGTAAAAACATAACACCTAAAAGCCGACTTTTACAATTAAATCCTAAGTTGGACGAAAACAACGTGTTACGAGTCGGTGGAAGATTGAACCATGCGAAGTTAACCACACTACAAAAAAAATCCCATCATACTGCCACCTAACGACAAGTTAACGGAGCTGCTAATTAATCAAGCTCATATAACAACGCTTCACGGCGGTCCAAGACTGACACTTTCGCATCTCAGAGATAAATACTGGATACTGAGAGGAGTTAAAGCAGTAAAGGGTCGGTTGGGAAAGTGCGTTAAGTGTCATCGCTTCAAACCAACAACAAACAACCAAGTGATGGCCGATCTTCCCGCACCCAGAGTGACGCCGTCGCGACCCTTCACCCACACAGGCGTAGACTTCACCGGGCAAGTGGAAGTCAAGGCAAACAAAGGGCGGGGGATCAAGACGACCAAGGGATACATATCGGTATTTGTCTGTCTAGCGACCAAGGCGGTTCACTTGGAACTTGTATCGGACCTTAGTTCTGAAACATTTCTTGCCGCATTCAGAAGATTCTGCGCTCGTCGAGGCACTCCGGAACATCTCTACAGTGACAACGGAACGAATTTTAAAGGGGCAGCCAGAGCTTTAATGCAAGAAAGAAACGAGGCTCTTCAACATTACGTGAACACTGCCCTCATGGACACCCTAACAAACCAAGGCATTGAGTGGCATTTCAATGCACCAGCGTGGCCGACTGCTGGTGGTCTATGGGAAGGAGCAGTGAAAAGCACGAAGGCCCACCTCCGACGAATAATTGGAGAACAAAAGTTAACATTTGAAGAGTATTCTACGCTCCTAACTCAGATTGAGGGTTGTTTGAACTCTAGACCCCTCACACCCTTAACAGAAGACATCGATGATCTAGAGTGCCTCACCCCGGGACACTTCTTAGTGGGTGGTCCGGTCCTTGCGGGCCCGCTGTCCCCAGAACGAGAACCAACCTGTATCAGAACAAGATGGCAGTTAACTGAGAAACTACACAAGGATTTTTGGAAGAGATGGTCGACAGAATACCTGCACACGTTACAGATCCGTAGCAAGTGGAATATTGTAAAAGACGATCTGAAGATAGGCGACATGGTTTTAGTGAAAGAGGACAACATCCCACCTGCAAAATGGCTCCTTGGAAGAGTAACAGAGACCCACCCCGGAAAGGACGGGCATGTCCGCGTCGTTTCGTTGAAAACAAAATCAAACATTCTGAAACGACCCATTACCAAACTGTCACCACTGCCAATAGAGCGAGAAGAACAGAATAAAAATAACATTACATCGGCCTCGGCCACACCAACAACAACTCAATCAAACCAAGCACAACATAAGAAGAAACCAGTCAGCAATTTTATTTGTTTGGCGCTACTACTGCTCACAGCTTGCATACCAGCATCTGCACAACAGAAGATATCCGAGCTAACTCCAGCCAAATTGGTTTATTTTGATAAACTATCCGATATGCAGATAATACAAGATGAGTGGAAGATGGTGGTGTATTACAATATGACCACTTACTGGCAAGGTTTATCAAGCATCGAAAACTACGTGAATCATCTTACAAGCCTCTGCAGCCAAGAAACGGAATTCACTACCATCGCCTCTCAACTACAACATGAATTGAGGGAGCTGCACCATTACAACAACATAATATCTACAGAGCACGGAACACACTCAAGTAGATTGAAACGAGGTCTTATTGATGGCGTGGGATACGTTGCAAACTCACTATTTGGCGTTCTCGACGAGAGATTCGCGCAGCAATATGACAAAGACATTCAATTAGTACGTGCTAACGAAAATCATCTATTGAAACTAATCAAAAACCATACCTCAATAATGGAGGGCGAGTACAACCTTCTACAAAGAAACGAACAGGTGATGAAGCAGCAGTTCTCTGCCATCAACAAACATCTTTCAGAACAAGACAAACGTATCAAGCTCAACCGTCAAAACGCTATGTACATAACAGCGACTGCACTCGCCGCCAACATGGTCGTGGCAAATTTACGAAGAGTACAACAAATGCTACTGGATTTGATAACAGATGTAAAGGACGGACGCGTTGATATGCACTTGCTAAAGCCAGACCAATTTGAAGAACAGCTCAATATCATCGCGGGCCAGCTTCCGGGCGAACTGTCCCTCCCGTGCATTAATACAAGGCATTGTACACAAGAAATGTACAAGCTTTCACGCGTACATGTGCACCTAACAAACAAATTCCTTTTATTCGAGTTCAAATTACCTTTGGTAAACACGGAACATTACGAACTCAATCGAATAATACCGATCCCGCATATGACTTCAAATACAATTCAGCAGATTGTGGAAATATCGGAATATCTGGCAGTAAATCTCAGGAAAGATGCCTTGATACGTCTATCATATCAAGACATAGCAACATGCCTACAGATAAAAGATAAACAGCTGTTATGTAGTGTGAATCTGCCTATTTATAACATGAAAGCCGACGCGAACATATGTGAAGCTCAATTAATTAACAATAAAAACTTATCCAGTTGCAAAACAATAACATCGGAGTGCGCCGACAAATGGATCCGATTACACAGACCATTCGCCTGGCTGTTCGCGTGCTGTGAAGAGTGCGCGGTTCGCACTTTCTGCCCAGCTGGCGTGACGTCACTATCGTTACGTCGAGCCGGAATCATCACTTTGGATTCAAGTTGCATGCTCAAAGGAGATAAAATAACTATTCATTCTCACAACAATTATCACAGTGAGATGATTATCAATGAAGATAACTTATACGTGCAAGAATCAGCAATTAATCACGTCATCCAAGCGACAAACTACAGTTTCGCTCCTGAAGACCATATAGAAGCGCTGAAGAAGCTGAAAACCAACATAGAAACAGTAAAGGCACAACAAGAAGCCATAAAAGAGATATCATCATCTCATGATACTCATCACTACACCCTTATGTCCTTTATTGGCATTTGCATATTTGTTGCCATAACCTGGATCGGTCTGTACATAAGACGAAGACTTTGGAACACCGCAGCCCAAGTTATCGGCCAGGATCACGGTTCAACGAAGGAAGTCGACAACTCGTCGTTTCGGCAGCCTCGTGACTTCGACAGTGTTAGCGAGGTGGTTGTACATGCCCCAAAACATGTTAACAAGGCAACGTCGCCTTAATTTATGTGTTGTTTTCCTTTCTTTTCCTTAAATTTGGCAGCATGTACGAGCACGCTCTACATTTATATTACGCTGACGACGCACCGATGCATGCGTCACTATAGTCTACCTAAGACATTTATTATAATTACTTTTTAGTGCAATAAACGTACTCAACTTGGACGGACACTTCTTTTACTTAACATTCCGTCTTACTAACAAACAATCAAACAGTCAACATAAGTACATGTAGGGTGTGGTAAACTATTACACCCTACAGAAGTATTCCGTAATTTTTTTTACTCGAATATGAAGTTGTGATATCTTTTTAAGGATATTCAACTCAGCTTCGAAAGAAAACACACCCTATTTACATATAACCCCAAAATGATTTTATTTTTAAATGTTATTACAATGCGTTTTTGTACCCTATTTCAACTGCACATATTCAAAATAATGCCTAAACTAAACTTATCAAAATAGAGATGCCCGAGTCTTTGTCTAAAACATACCTTATTCTTAAGCTGTAGCCTCCGCTCTGCCTCGTGTTGCGTGTGCGAGTGGCCGGCCTCGGCGCTGGCGAGGCGCGCTGTGAGCTCGGCGAGCTTCTCCTTGGCCTGCCTCGCCTCCTCCGCCGCCGCCTCGGACTTCGCGGCCGCCTCGCGCGCCTCGCCTTGCACCGCGCACAGCGCCGCCGTGCTGGTGCGGTACTTCTTCAGAAGCTGTTGGACAACACGATTATTAGGATGAGGGTCGTAGGTTTGGTTGACGCCACTGCTATATGATTTTTATTCGCTGTAGTTGTTTACGTAAGTAAAGTGACCAGCGATAATATCTAAGCTAACATCGTATTCCAAAATATCTTTCCTATTTTTGGGAGCAATACGAAAGAACGTGTCAGATATTTTGGATCCCAGAGATAGCTCAGATATAAAAATCTGGCAAAGTCGTCTCAAAATATGCATCGAAACAATCTTCTCATTAATGTGTTACGAAGTTCTTATTACACTGGAATAAGGTGCATTGGGACATGTTTTTGAGATGTTGCGTTCTCCCATATGTTTACATTTGACTGTACTTCCGTTTGAAAGGGTTTGTTACATACCTCCGCAGCTTCCTCTTCAGCGTCGTCCAGTTGCGCGCGCGCAGCGGCCGCGTCCCTGGTGGCAGTGAGCGCGCGCTCGGCGGCCTCGTTGCGGGCGCGAGTCGCCTCTTCCAGCGCGGCCGTGGCCTCGCTCGCCTCGGCCTCCGCCGTCTGCTTGGACTTCGTCGCCGCGCGGAGTGCTAGCTCCAAGTCTTCCACCTGAGAGGACACCGGAAAACGTTTTATTTCATGTTTTAAGTGTGTATTCCCGTTAGATTATTCTAATCCATTGCTCAAAGTTATATGACAGCATGTCGAATCATAAGCATACTGTGTAATATAGATAATTTTTGTCTCATATTTAGACAATGATGGGTACACCTTATTGTAACCGAGGATCCAGTAACCATGGACTGGTCCACGCACAGTGATGCTAAAATGTACCCAGAGCCATTGGCCTCTTATGAACTGGCCCAAGTTGGGCGCACCGATTGGTCTTGTGACGTGACATATGCACTGCGGAAGGCATCTTCTCTTCTCTCTGCAGCCGTAAAAACTAAAGTGTGAGTGTATCTGACCTGGTTCTTGAGTTGTCTGATCTGCGTCTTGGCGCCGCCCTCCTTCTCCTTCTGCTCCAGCATGGTCTGCGCGTCGCGGAGCAGCGCGCGGTAACGTTTCAGGTCCCTGCACACGACGTTACACATTTATCGACCGTAAAATAAAATGTAAATATGAACACAATCAAACAAATCCACATAAACTCCTCAGCTTATCTCACACATTGCGCGCTTCTACGGGTAGTTCGAGAAGTGCCGCCGTCATGAACGCACATCCCCTGATGATGGAGTCCTAATGAGTCCGAAACATGTCGGAGCGTCTCGGCATTTAATCATGAATTTTAACCGATTTGTACTTTATATTTAATCATGCCCCAAGTTAGTTTAAATGTTACTAAATGGTGCTGACGTCTTATATGTACTGCTACTGCTCATAAATGAATGAATGAATGATATTTATTTTCCAAAGTAAGTCACAGTATACATTGCATGTTATGTCAAAAGTACAAGAAATTACTATCAGACCATTGGAACCTTGACCCACCATAGAACTGTGTCACAGAGACGTTATGATTCAAGTCATAAGAAGTGTCAAACAAATTGTTTTATAATGTCACTGTGACACCGTTCTATGGTGGGTCAGGGTTCCATTGGGCTGATAGTATGTACATTGGAATCGTCAACAATATACATAAAATGTAATATAATCAAAATATAAATAAGAAGTCAGGATAACAATAACAATACAGAACTAAGAAGTTACTCGTATCACCGTTAAGGATCGTCTCAAAATAAGTCAAAACATTAAGTACAAATAATAAAAAACAACAATACATGTCATATTAAATAAAAAAAAAATTAAATTAAGGAGTTTATGGAAAACTCTTTAACTGAGTATAATGGATTTTCCAATAAAAGATTTTTCAGCCGGCGTCCAAATGTTTCGTCGGATGGTTCATCTCTGAGATTGGAGGGTAGACGTTCGTAAAAGGTGGGCCCAATTACGCGCGGGTTCTTCCCTGCAAGTGCCATGCGACGGGGAACGGTTCTCAAACGCCCCGAGTGGCGGAGCTGCTTGCCAACTGCGTGCACGCGGGCGAACATATCAATATTTTTTCTTACAAACATTACAACCTCGTGAATGTAAAGTGAGTAGTGCGGCATGATGAATATCTAAGTACCTCTTGGTGCGCGTGAGCAGCTGCGCCTGCTCGTGCGCATGCGCGCGCGCGCTCTCCTCGAGCGCGGCCAGTCGCCGCTCCAGCTCGTGCCGCTCGCGCAGCAGCAGGCTGCGCTCCGAGTGCTCGCTTTCCAGCTGCGACTCTAGAACTAAACACAAACAATACAATATAATATAATTATCACACGTGCTGTATCGCAATAACTATAGTTCATTAGTTCAAAAAGTGTGCATGGTAACCCTATGAAGTCGCCGACACCGCTTTGTGCGTGCCACGGCGGCTTTGTTTTACCAATTGTGGTGGCACATAAAAACATGCAAACTATTTGAATCAACGAACTAGGTATACACTCGCGAGCATCACTTTGCATTTTTTCATGTCCACGCATTATCTTTGTAAACCGATTTTTTGAAATATTTAAAACGTAAACAAACATGGAAATCTGCTCCGTATTATTCGGACTACGATTTTCAAATTCGTTTAAACATTTATTTACAAACATATTGGACGTCCATGAAAAAGTGCTGAAATTGATGCAATTGTTTTGCTCGCGAGTGTATACACAACGGAGGACCAGACTCGCCGAGAAGTCTCACTTGAGAAATGCGAAATAAAGTAGATGTTTCTGATCGGTTTCAGTTTTTATAAAGCCCCTCCGCCGCACAGTGTTTGTCGGTGTTCTACAAAATGTACACGACGGGCGATTAACGTTCACTGCAGCCCATGTATTATAGTCGCCTTTATTGCGGTGGATAAAGCATCCGTCATTCTCGCATTTACATACTGGCCAGAAAGTGTCTGATTTATCCACGTCGATAAACACTATCAGAATTATGCCCGCAGGTGTATGTTCCCGGGCAGTGGTGGGTGTGTGGTGCTCACTCTTGAGCTTCTTGGCGGCGTTGGCGCGCGTCTCCTCCATCTCGTCGTCGCGCGCGGCCGCCTCGAGCCGCGCCTCCTTGCGCTGCTGCTCCAGCAACATCTCCAGCCGCAGCTTGGAGCTCTCGAGCAACTAAGTACAAACATGTTTCGTTATTAAACACATAGTTATTGGCATCTTAAATAAGAAGTAACTAGTAATCATTAATTTTTGCGCAAGCGATATCGAGTATTCACAAATCGCTAACAGACGTGGAAAAATGAAACTTGTAGCTCATTCCGCACGCAGAAATTGCGGTGTTATGTGTATAAAATTGAAGTTATCTCTCAGGAGTAGCGAACAATTAAAAGAGAAGACTGATGCACAGTCAACATTACGTAATGGACTCTGTTAAAGAAACGTTGTCAACTAAAACGTTAGAGACTTGTGGCGACATAGCGACATCTAACGGCAAAACATGGTACCACTAACTCGCCAGCGCCAACAAACGCCACAGCGTAAGACAGCGGAACTAAAGTGGTCTACATCGCGCAAGCGAAATTTCCTACAGACTTCCTACAGACTTATGAATTAACTGGAAGCAACCAATAAATAAATAACAGCCGTCCAGTAAGAGGCTGAGCGCCGCCCTATGTGCCCCACCTGTATCTGTCCGGCGAGGTCGTCGAGCTCCTCCTCCTGGTCGCGCGCCTTGCGCTCGAGCTCGGCGCGCGCGCGGCGCAGGGCGCCCAGCTCGTCGCCGCCGCCGCCGCGCTCTTCTAACTCGCGCGACGCCGCCGCCAAGCGTTCTTCTTTCAGCTCGAGTTCCATACGAGCTTCCTGACAGTGGAACAAGTAATTGATTCAATAAGCGATAGGTTAGTGATTTGTTAAGTGGAAAAAAAAATTTGACAGAGATCTATCTCGGTAAAACCAGTCTTGACACAGCGGACCGCCGTAATTGAGTATCTAACTAATAGATTTCCAAAACACTACTTAAAACATGAAGAAATTTACTATAGAATAGCAAAGACAATTTTCAGGTTTATATCAACTGTATGACCATTATTACTCCCAGTTTCTTAATAGCGTTCGGCTGGCTATTGTTATCATTGTCAGTATTATCACACTTCCACTCGCAACTGACCGTATTAAGTCCTAAACTACATTAAAGTTAAACAAATTCGTCGGTCTTAAGTAGGATTCGAACCTACATCACATCTCCTCTGGCTCTCCGGGCCGATGCAGGCGCATTAGCACTTATGCTACTTAAGATCCACGAAATTAGTGATCGCTTGCTTTTCATACAGGGATTTATTTGTATGCTTTTCTCTTTAATATAGTTTAGAATTACGTAACAGAAATTTTTGTTAAATTAAAAATCTTTAGTAGGCCTTCGTCGGCTTTCGACAAAAAACGAACATTGCCCATCACAATTAAAAACTGTTATTACTGTTATTTATTAGAGTAAAAAAAACTGAACTGCTTGTCTAAGATACGTCTAAAAGCCGAGCTAATCTCAATCTCTCTGATACGCAGGTCGATTTTCACTATGATTGCATGACGGATTTATAAGGTGAACTTGTGGTGTGAACGTGTCGATCAAAGGCATTGTAATAGTTCAATAGTCAGGATGTGGTACTCACAGAGAGGCTCTGCTCGAGCGCGTACTTATCCGCGTGCGCAAGGTCCCTTTCCCTCGACAGGCGTTCTTTCGCGGCCCGCTCCCGCTTCAGCTCCTCCTGTGCGCCGTGCAACTCAGCGTCGAACTTACGCTGCCGTTTTTCCAATAGGTTGTTGCGACACGTCTGAAATAACACACGATTATTGTGATGTGCTGTACATTTAAGGCAGCATTAATAGTACATTGTGTATTAAGGGTGGTAAAGAAATAATTACAAACGAGAGTCTGCTTGAAGCCCGAAGCCGTAGGCTGAGGGCTTTAATGACTCGAGCTTTGTATTTCCTTTACCACCCGTGTAACATACAATGTTTTTCATCACAATTGCGAGGAAATG
Organism: Acleris laterana; assembly: GCA_963966035.1. Taxonomy (NCBI): domain Eukaryota; kingdom Metazoa; phylum Arthropoda; class Insecta; order Lepidoptera; family Tortricidae; genus Acleris; species Acleris laterana. Next base: position 8,511,465 of record OZ014457.1, read on the forward strand.
AAATAAAATCAGACAAAAGATCATATTTTTTACTTATTAGCGGCAGACTACATCATTGTCTGTGACTTACCACAGATAATGTCAAACGTGTTTGGAGTCCGATTCTAGTGACAGTCGAGATCAATAGTTTATATGCGAGATTTTTAGGAAATTGTATGCAACTGACATTTCATCTCGAATGACACTTCATATCGAATGGCACAAGAATTGGGGTCCTGACGTATTGTGATAGTTTGAGTCCAGGTATAATATTTAAAAAAAAAGCACGATAGGGCGTAATGGTAAAAAAAGGCCCATGGGTATTATTTTGGATTTACGGTCGATGTTTCTAGCATGTTAGGACACTATTTACGAGCAAGTGTGATGAAAAATACATTTTATGGAAACAGAGAGGTACGTTTTCGTTTTGAGAGCAGATAAGGTATCATAGCATACGTTTGAGATACCGTAGATGAGTCATTTATAATTTCCATCAATTATCCCAAAGAATTCTAACGGCGGATAGAAAAGGTTAGGTCATATCGTTAATTGTGACACTTATTTTATTTTATAATTATAATGTACGGACCAGCGATTGTCCTTTACCTAATGGTACGTGCCAACGAAGTTAAAACGGGAGTTTACTGGTGTAATAGCACCCTATTTAATCTTGTGTAAAATATGCCAAAGTTATATCTGTCAGGAAATACACATGTTATGTTTCAGATGATGTGATGACGACGGTATGTACCTGTTCGTCGAGCAGCGAGCGCAGGTCGGCCATGTCGTTGGTGAGCTTCTGCAGCTTGCGCTTCCACTGCGCCGCCACCGCCCTCTGCTCCTCGACCTCCTCGTAAGCATCCTGGACCTGTCACAACATGATTCACTATATACTAGTTGTTCTAGTGAAAATATGTAGAAAATAAAACACAAATAAACATGGCTTGCAACTTCAAAGGCGTAAAACTGATTTATTGCTATTCCCTCAAAAACTTTTAGTTTTGATGAAAAGTGTTCTACGGTCTTCCCCGAGATTTATTAAAGTATCTCCTTTTTAAATTGATTTAAAATTGGTTAGGCAGTGTTCCTGTGTTGCGTAAGAAATAAACAGAGTTACTTTCGCATTAATAACATTAGTATGGATGGATTTTCACTAACCGAAATCGTGGACGCATAATTGAATTAGTACTTATTTCATTAAATATAGCTTCTTTAAAAACAAGTCCAGTCTAGCAGACAATTTATGAGTCTTATTTGTTTGCCAGATTTGCACTCTACAACCAAAAATTAGCAATTATTGGTAGAAATACAAGTGTCACCGACCGAGTCACATTCGCCTGACACCGTTGGATTACCCCGCAAACAAACTAATATGTAAAAAAAACTTTTATTTATTCTAGAACGTTCAAATGTTTCAAATTTCACTCGCGCTATGTAAACATCGATAAAATGGTGTCGAAAAGTCAACGCTTCTGGCCGGATGCCAACAGAGCTGTGGTCAAGGAGACCCGAACGTGTCGGCAATAAATTCACTTATTGAGAATTGTTAAATTACTTTATCAAAGTGCACTGACCTCTTCGTCCATTGTTCAGAAATAATAGTTCCAAAATAACCACGAGCCGGTTATGATTTACGATGATATGTGTACTTATAGCGAAGATGGTATCGGTAGTGAGATTTATCAGCGCCGGCCAAGGATGATCTTGAGATAGGTTTCGGGCGAGATAAAGTCATTCCGCGCCGTGACCCAGATACGAGCGGACGCGATATAGCCACCAAAACTATTTTTTAATAAATAAAATACTCACTAGCATGTTACGGAGGTGAACACGAAAGTGATATTGAGCTGCATTTTAAACGATAACTAGCTGACGCGTTCGGTTCGTATCAGTTGAGCGACCTCGCATTGCACTCTGTAGTCTGGTTTTCATTATTTATAAATAAGTGCTTGTTATAGGATTGCCAAGGGAGTGAATGGGGCGGTCCGGCGCATTTGTCAAAGACACCTCGTTTAATAAGATCGATGACACTGTTGAACATGCAGTGCCAGATCCAACGTTAGTGACGTCTACACAAAATCGACCAAAATCGATCATTGCAGTTTCCGTTGCAGTAGTAGTAACAAATTACTTAACGATATTTAATACATAAGGGTTTTTCGAACTTCTTCTTAACAATCACGACATTCCGAATTGTCAAGAATCATCTTTGACTTTCAAATATATATTTTTTGACCTTCCCTGAATTCCTTTAAATTTCCTAATCGGCCTGACGTACCTACACGTTCCTAACTAAAACCGTACAAATTAACAGCCGCATCCAAATCGGTTCACCCGTTTAAGAGCGTCACCTGTCTTAGCGGTCAAACTTATAACACTTTTTTTGCGTCGGGGGTTAAAAATACAATATACAATAAAGATGAAAAAATAAAGTAACGATCGATAGAAATGATCCTTCTAAGGGATGTCTTCCAGGCATCCCGAGTAGACCATGCAGGGGCTCGTGAGTTATTCGAACGTACCTTCTTTTCGAGCTGTTTCTTAACGGTGACCAGCTGATCAAGGTCGTCCTCGTGCTGGCGTCGGAGCTGCGCGCGCGTGAGCTGCAGCTCGCGGTGCGCCTGCTCGTAGCGCCGCTTGTACTTGTCCCCGCCGGCGCCTGCGTCGGCCTCAGAGCCCTCGGAGTCCGAGGGCTCGGCGCCGCCGTTCTCAGCTGAGCGCCAGTGGAGAAGTTCGAGCTCGAGACGTTCGGATGCCTGTAACATGTGTTTAAGTCAACAAAGGGTTTCGACAGAACTTAAGGACCGCAGACCACTTATGGCTCGTTAACACCATATCGACTGAACGTCTCTGCTTGCCCGTAGAAGGCATTACCCTAACTATACGCTGTATTTGACGATACTAGGATGCCTTTGCTTTGTAAGTTGGCGTTATTGAGCCATTTTATTCAACGCTTCGACAGCGCCTTTTCGACACGAAAATGTCGTTTTGGTACAGGGTGGCAGTTGGCCCGGCGTAAATAAGCTTCATGTAAAAGCATGCGCTTCTTTGCCGAGTTCAGAATTAAAAGACGTATCGTGACGACCAATCGCTCCATATCTTTGGGGTTTTAGAGGATAGAGGTGGTACCTGCTGGAGTCGTTGGTTGTTGGCGAGCAGGTCGCGGTTGTCGCGCTCGACGCGCAGCCGCTCGGCCGCCTCGGCGTCGGCGCGCTCGCTGGCCAGGCCGGCGGCCGCGCGCTCCTCCGCCAGGTCGCCGCCCACCTCGGACAACTAAAACAAACAGGAAATCTTGGTAACACTCAAAGTATACACTATCATGCTAAGTACGTCGTAAACGTAAATTTAAAAAAGAATAGAAGAAGAACGTGATTGATATATTATTAGGTACTTAGAGGCAAATGAAGTCAGTGAACTTAAGATGAGTTTAATGTAAAAATTAACAATGCATCTTCATCAAATTAGTAAATGTAGTGCCTGTACCTAATTTTTATTACTTAAGTAGATAGATATACATTTACCTGTTCATAACTTGGGTAATGAGAAAGTTAAAAAGTCGGAAGTAAGTAAAAGATTTATCAGCTGCAAAGCCGAAAACTTGTCAAACATGGATGTCCGTCAAGTAACATAACCATTACGATGGAACAACACTGTAAGTAGGTTTAGCAAAGCAAATTATATTCGTATGATTTAACAACTTGTTTTCGAAGTTCCTTATTATCGTTAAAATTATCGTATACATATTATAAGCAATGACAACTTGAAAAGTTATTAAATTATCTAATTCATTACGAATTACAGTCATAACATCAGTGTAGTGGCGCCTGCTACAGTGATTACTACTCTAATAAATAACGTTATAAATAGTGCAAGGTCGGCTGCACGTCCGTTATTTCATACGAGATCATAGAAAATGCATCATTAGTCATTCGAGCCGCTAACTGCCCAGAATTAACTGATCTTTCAGACAACAATCTAAAATTGGATGCCACTGACGTACAATGGACGTCCGGTGCATTACAACCGGTTTAATACTAAGTAACAAAAACCGTCATAATCATAGTGTTCAAAGAATTCAAAGATGAATATAATTTAGCGATTCAAAATTTGAGGCCTGATGTACGGCGTTAGCAAAACCTGCGTCAAGCGATCGGGATTGAGTGACAATGTCGCATTGCTACGGTGACGGACGGCCAAGAATTTTGTGTATTTGTAAAGTGATCGTAAGAAGTCAACAATTAAAAAAATGTTGGCAAGCGCTAGAGCGCGGTAATAGTCGTACGGTCCAAGCGCCACCGCGGGCGACCGGGCGTCGGGCGTGCGCTCGCACTCCAAACACCACCACATGATTTACGATCACTACATATTACTTTTGACTACGATTGTGAAACGCTTGTTGAGCTGGAAATAAAATAATTGAGCATTAGTCACCAACCTCGTCCAGTTCCGACATAGAAGTTCGATCCTCGGATATTCCTCTACACGTGCTGCTCGCTCTACTTGTGCTTCGGCTGAATAAAGTGAAGCCTTTGATCATTATGTTTGTAGCAGACTTTGATCTTCCGATTTTCCTTTGCATATCAGGGTCTTCTTTATGTCCCAATCTACGCCATTCGTCCATTACATGATCTGTCTTCTTTAGGAAACTATCGATCTTAGCGCTTAAGTAATTGGACGAGGTGCCTTCTTCTAAATGAGCAGCAATAGGTTTAAAACGCTGCCTTACGGGTTGCCTGTTACATCCAAGCACAAATTGTAAATTGGCGTCGAAAATTACGGGAGCCTGCTCTTTCGCCCTTAGTTCTGTTAAGTCAACGCTATTTCTCCTGTCGCAAGTTTGTGGGTACATTCTTCTAGGGGTTGGTGTCCGACCATAAATGGATGAATTCATACTGGAGGAACGAGAGAGCGGTACGTATGTTCCGTTACTGCTACATGTTGAATATATGCTGCCGTTACTTCTTTGGGATATCGGGCTTGGAGAGCGCGAGGTAAGGAAGTTGCTCGGTACGTGGCGTTTTGCGAGCTCTGCTATAGAACCCGTCTCCACGGAAGCCGAGGAAATGCTTCTTCTATAGGACGGACTAGGCGACCGATTAACCAGCAGTTTCGAGTTATCTATGGAATTTGCCGGAACCGTATGAACCTCTTTCAAAGGTTTAGTTATAAACAGTTTTTTTCCGTTTAGAAGTGTTGTTGGTGTTTTAGGCGGCACGGTTTCCTCAAAGTGTATGGGCAGCGTTTGCGCCTTCTTTATCGGCAAAATAGGACGGCTCGGTGGTGGTTTCGGCGGTTTTCTCGGAACAGAATCCGAAACAAGAGGTGGTGATAAAAGTCCGTTAGAGCTCGGGGATAACGCTCCATTAGAATTGGGAGAGAGTAGACCATTTGAATTTGGAGAAAATAAACCATTTGAATTAGAAGTCGATGTTCCATTTGAAGGTTTTTGTGCGCCGTTGGTGATTGTTCCATTACGCTCTGGTATGAGGATCTTGAGCTGGTTGGGGCTGGCCCCGTCGGGGCCTGCTATGTCTGGGGCGTGTGGCATGGTGGTTAGGCGGTGCGCTTGCGTTTCCTGCAATGGCGGAAGTTACTCCCGCGACGAAAGTCCAGTGCCATTTCAGAGATGTCCCGTGTATTATTGTCAGCGTTTCTGGATGCGTCGGCACATCGGTTGGAAATAGAACCGGCGCGAGAGGGCTCCGCGGGCGCACTGCGCCGCTAACTCGGTCGCCGGGCCGCCGCAACCGCTCGACTATTTTAGTTTACGTAGATGTCGAAGTGCATGCGCGATGGACACGTATTGGACCTTCGTCCGTTGCAATATTAAGTCAGCATGTTTTTTATTATAATGAATGTTACCTATATGAAATACCGCTTCATACTTGTTTCACTTTATCGAAATTGTATGACAATAGTGTATTATCGAGTTAGCAATAATAAAGAAATTAATTAGTGGGTCACGCGATTAGCGTGTCGTGTCAGTGGACCGACGCAGGCGCAGGGCGGGTCGCGGAGGCGCGGTGCGCAAGAGCGCCCGACCGGAAACCGTGAAGGCCGCGCGGACAAGTTGCTGACATAACTTTTACATAACCTAATGCGGATGTTTGCATAATAATAATAGTTTGTATTGTTCTTGATCTCATACACATTTTTCCAGCTGATATTGCTAATGGAGGAGATCAATCATTTGATCATACTTTAACAATGGTAGCATATTAAGGAATACAAATCGAGAGGTTGATGAATGTAGAGGAAGCGAAAGTTGTATGTTTGAACCGGTGCACCTGCCGTTCCATAGTCTCTGCCTCCCCCATTTGGAGACAGGTGTCAAGGTTTGATGATGATGATGATGATGACAAATAGATACTTGGCTGTCGTGTCGAGATCTATAAAATTTGCTTTGTTTGTTACCTGAATCCAATCTGTTTAAAAGTACCTCAAACAACTTCGTGTACAAACTGCGTCGCAAGATTACTGCGAACATCCTGCTAAAGCGCTACAAAAACAAATTGGATCGGTTTGTTTTGACGCAAATAAGCTTTATTTCAGTCAGCGACGTACACTCGTTAAGTTCTTGGCAAGCGAATTTCAAAACATTAACGCCATAACAAATAATACATATAATATCATAATTTTCACGCTAGCCTATTTAGGTTCATTACCAAGAAATCAATAAAAATATAGTTTTACCAAGAAACGTTATGTGAAAATAAGAGCACCAGCCACGTTCAATTTAATGTACATGACCCATATTATAAGTAAACACATTACTGATGTTACTGGACCGATGAAATTTTATATGCTAGGATAATACTAGACTAGCCTCAATGGCGTGACCGTGTTATCTCTGAATTTTAGACAGATTTTTGTTTAGTTAGTTGTCCGGTTAAAATATCGGTTGGCATATTTTTCACAAATCAATTAGGATATTCCCAAAACTTCAGTTCTAATTTTCATGTCTAAAGGTAATCAACTACCCGCGACTCCGTCCCCATGGAAGTCATTCATCGCTTTTCACCTGGGAACTGACATTTTTGTCCGAGATAATAAACACCTTATCTCTGGTCTATGCTAAGAATAAGGATCTCACCTGCACTAATCAACACATTACGCTTATTCAACCCTAAGAAATAACAAAGGTTAACAAGGCCAAAGGACCTGACACGTGGCCAACATTTTCTTAGATATTGAACGATATCAAGACATCAGCTTAGCACGTTAAGGGCTTTTAAATCCCAGTATGAAAGTGCAACCATCTGGGCGACGCAGCTGCGATGCTCCAATAAGAAATAAATAGCCGCTACGTCTGCCAATGCGTCCGCTTGATGCAATACGCGGTTAAATCGATTGCCTGTCTTTTTTATTGTGCAGGCTATTCGAGTGGCTGTTTCTTGAACCGGTTACTTTGGGATATATTGGCATTTGTGACTATCCATCTGTCCACTCGATGTACAAACGGTTTTGCTCGTTAATGGCAAGAAAGATGCCATCAATAACGTATTTAATGTTGGGTTTAACTAGAATATATCCCACGCATAAATCACAAAATTGCTACAGAAAAAAGTCATAATAAGCGATTCATTTATCATTTATACTAATTGCTGTTTTCCCGGTTGTCTTATTATTTCATTTGGAAAAAGAAACGACAAGTAATTATTTATAAGCTCATTATGATAAGCAACTAGGAAAACTGCCTGCAGTAGCGCATTTTTACGCGTACAATATGATAGCACCCAACATATGCAAAGAATATAACTCTTCTATGAATATTTTAAGACAAGTAAATCAAGGAAATTGGGACGAACGCACGTCAGGCGTGTTAGCTGACGGGTTTAAAGCAGAAATGATTTTAACCACGGTTAACGACTAAGCCGTGACATGACCTAAATGGACTGAGAAGCAAGAAACCGCGATAATATTTAATTAATAATCATATTTTAGGACTTAATTAGGTGAATCTGACGTCAGCCGTCTTCTCGCAAGACATTCAAAGTTTTGTGTGAACAGTTGTCCGGTATATATCAAAACAAGTTCAAAATTATACTATTCGACGAAACGCCTGATGCCGAATTGAATCTTCGAAATTTAATATGCAGACATTGCAACACACCCGTTTAATAAATTGACGGGATCACCTCGTTCGCAATAAAAAATCATAAAACGAGAAAACATTTCACAGCAAATCCCAACTATTAGAAAGTTTAACGAAATAGGTTTTATTCTTATTCCTAGCTGGAGAGTTTGACTCACAGAGAATTCCTTGATACTCTTAATTCTCTATGAGCGCGTCGGAATAATTCTTTCAGCATTAGCGTTTGTTACGTAAGCGTCATACTTCAGTATTTTCGTCTCGGTCAAGGAACCAGGCGATGTTGTGTTACACTTGAACAATTCTTTACTCTCTGAAAGTTCTAGGTTAATTGCGTGTCTAATTAACAACCTTGTATTCTGGAACATCTGATTAATAAAATATACATTGACGTCAACTATAATCCCACTGCATTTACGATAAGTATAAATAGGTATCAGCGTGACTTACGTACATGCATTTTATTTTGTCATAACGCCACGTTCTCCTAGAGGTAAAATGGCCAGTTTATCTCAATCTAAACTGACATTATCACTTCTATTTACACTAAGCTTTATGTAATACCAAAAGGAACTGTCCCGTTGACGAGTTACAAAGACACTGCGACAAGGATTGAGAATGAAACACAGTCCAAGGAGAACGCGTACCGCGTAGAGGTAGTTACTGTAGGCGGTTCCTCATGAATGAATACCAAGCCAGAGTTAATAAGATACCCCATTGTTTCGATTGTTTGCACTGATAGGCCAATCGCAGAATCTAGGAGATAAGGTTTCGAGACCATTGTTATTGAATTATGTTTTAAGTTGGTTTCACTTTCAACTCGGTACGTGATAGTTCAGAGACAACGTTATTTATTTGATGAAGATTTGGTACCGACAGATAAGATAGTAATTTAGACGGAAGATAAAAGAAAAGAAATAGAGAGCTGATGAGTCTCGCACCGAACGGAAATTAGTTATATTGAAATATTTAACGATCGTTTATGATTTAAGAAGCACGAAGTGGAGATTCGCCACGGTGCAAAAAACCTTGTAACAAAAAATACCAGCGTATTTTCGGTGAAACATGAATGACAATTCTTGTGTCACCTCTTAAGAGTTGATGACAATTTGAAGCCAGCGCGAGAGGTAATGATTGATTTATATTTGGATATACTTGTTTTTTACGATATAACACGCAGTAATCGGCCACTCTCTTCACAATTAACACGACATGTCGGTAATAAATCAGATCGCGAGTCAGATTTTGCAACCGAAGTATCTTTACTGGAGAATTACAGCCCAAATGGTTTTATTTAATTGATTTATTGAACATGTTCTATGTCTTGCATTGTTTATCACTATTACGAACTCAAGACAATTAAAGTAAATCATTGTTTAAAGTATAAAAGTAATATAAACTCAGTGTCATTTGTTAATTTTTGAGATTGTATTGAAGATTGTTATTACTTTGCATGGCGCGACCAAAAATAGCGACGGATAGATTCCCATGTTTGTCTTTTACTTCCAGGTCGTTACTGTAGAACAACTTTATGACATCCCCGTATTACTCTTCGTTTGTTTGGCTTAGTATCCAAACATGTTACGGTGTGTGCTCGTTATGATCTTCAAGTCCATCATCCGGTTTATCCAGAACTCTTTTGTCTTTTTGTACCGTGGGAGCGTCCCTGGATGCGGGTGATTATAGGACCCGGTTTATCGTTGTATTAAGCGCTTAGCAATAACGACGTGAATTAATAATATCTACAGTTTTTGTTAATGGCAAAAAAACTGATGCGTTCGAGAAAATTGGTTGGCAGACGCGCCTTAGCCTCGTAATTAATTTTAATTGTTCTGTTAAATAAACTTACCTTCGTTTCGAGTCTTTCGTTTTCATTCTTGAAGTGCGAACGTTCGGTTTCCACCTTGTCCAATTTAGTCTTAAGGGTCTCCAGCTCCTCCTGAAACGATGGAAAATAACGTTTAGTTCGTAGCGCATAAAGTTAAAATGCATCTTGACATTTGTCGGGGTTATGAAATGTCCGAGAGTACTTTCAATTTCCCATGATGCCCGCACGTAATAGTTTGACCCGTGACCCCGAGGCGCAAAACGCAACACGATACAACCAACCGTTACTTATAGTGTTAATTTGTTCAATTCAACGTTTGATCACAACCTTGCGAGTTACAATATACCTAATGGCAAAGGAACTTATCTTCCTGAAACATTTTAGGTTTGTAGTGGTTTTTAATATTTGTGCACTAAAGATATTATTTCAAAACAAGCAGTAAAAAAGTAACGAAAATTTGTATCTTAAAATAAGTCCGCAGTCCCAATTCTGTAACCAGTCCAGCAAAACTTCAACTGAACTGAACCCCAACTTTTTCAGCATTGTCATTTATTATGTTTTTTTGTAATTCATAAATCGAATTGTCACGAGACATTAAGTCACATTCCTGAAAGAGCTACTAGAGAAAGAAAGCAAGAGAGACGAGTCCGAGATGACTGGCGGAGCGCGGCGTCGCGTGCGCCGCTCAAATGCGGGGGCATTCGATTGTGTAAGTTAATTGCGTTATGGTGACTGGAAGCAGTTAGTACATGAGACAATGAAAGGAATAAACTATACAAAAACTCAAATTGAGGGTTATATTTAACCAATTGCCCATAGCTTAATTCTCAAAAAGAACCTTTGTTTAGCCTGAATTAGATATGGCAATATTTTTTTAAAGGGACTGCTTTAAACTTATCGTTATCTATCACATATGCGCGACGCTTCGGTTTATGCGAGTTTTTCGTAACATCCGTCCATAAACCAGAATTGATTATACTTAAAAAACCTGTGAAAAAATATCTAACAGATGGTGAAAACTTCATGAAAATGCGTTCAGTAGTGTTTGAGATTATTGCGATCATACAGACAGATACGCGGTGGGGGACTTTTTATAATATGTAGTAATGATAAATAGTTCTCAAAGGAGCATCGGACATAATCGTAAACAATATTCATTATCGAACTAAAACCTGCTTCATATAAAGTCACTATTATTGCCCAGAAATGACAAGCTGTACATATTACTTATCGAAGCGCAGACACGCGTCATACACCACATAACTCGTGAATCCGTGCCAACGACTGCACTCGCTGCGGTTCGGCCGCGATGCATCCGCAACGTTTCTCGACGTAAGAACGCGCGCAAAAACGCACACTCTGCAGTCATCGCGATAATCTATTAGCTCGAGATTACGCTGACGATGCAACCGACCGTTTATAACAACTATTTAACAGGTGAAAACCGCCGATAGAATAGGGCCCCCTTCCAGAGCTGATATCTCTTAAAGGGCATTTTTTTTATTTTTTTTTTTTCACCATCATCATTGATCTTTGATTTTCACGAAACTTAGCTACACACCAGCTCGTAAAAACGGCAGCCTGACGGATTCATTCGTTTCTGAGCTACTATGCTATAGTTAGACTTAAAATACACAGACACACGTTAAACTTATTTTTTTTTTGCGTTGGGAGTAAAAAACATAATCAGACCTTTAACCATTTTTAAATTCGTGTCAATCATCACCTGAATCGTTTCGGCGACTTAACCGTGAAAGCGTAACAGATAGATAGCGTTACCTTCGCATTTATAATGTTAGTACGGATGTACAACATTAAAATAAAAACGCGATAGAAAAATTTGCGGGCAAGCCCAAGTCAGAGCGGGATCGTAAGCTTTACTATAAAGCAGGAAGTGTAGTGAATGTCTTTGACCAGCCATAGGATAGCAAGGGCTAGAATATAACAAGACGATTTTAACAAGAAACTTCCTGCATGGTAATCAATCTTTGACGTAATAAAACTTTTTTACGACAGCCATTTACGGTTAATCCGAACGATAGTATCGGTAAATATCTTCGCGAAGGGACGGCGTATACAGCCGCGAGGAGAAAAACTAGTATTAAAGAAAGTGGTCTCTAATCTCGTAGATTGAATAGCTTAGGGCTGTCGGGATTGTAAATTGAGTAATTAAACGATCAACGTTGAAAGCGTAACCAGCTTTACAATAAAGAAACAGTGATAAGAAATAAATGGTTCGAAAACGAACCTCCTTTGTTTCATGCCGGGGCAAAACCCAAGTCAAAAGTGACACTAATTACTAATGTCGCAATAATTCAGTACCAGGTGTGACAAGTTAAGTTACTAAAATATTGAGCTATCGCAGGTATCTAAAAGCATCGTTACTGGCATTGACTTTCAGATGAAATTATTTCATCCATTATGCAAGAGGATCAATGTCTTGAGTTTTTGTGCTAATCGCTTGAGCTTTATCTATCTTCAACACATACGTTACCTACTGGAGAAAACTACGCATCAACGCCTATTAAAAGAAACAAAGGAGTTTGCCGTGACGGGAGTGTTTCCGTATGTATGTGTATACCTCATTATTGCACATAAACAATTACAAGACATTCCACAAGGTATTTCTTCCAGTTGTGTTGTTATTTCGCTTTGAATAACTATTTATTGCTCATAACCAAATACAAGACATCCCATGAGGTATTTCTTCCAGTTGTTGTATTGTTTAGTTTTGAATAACTCTTTATTGCACATAAACAATTACAAAAAATCCCATAAGGAATTTCTTCTATTTGCGTTGTTGCTCTAATTCAAAGCTCTTTATTGCACATAAACAATTACAAGACATCCCATACGGTATTTCTGCCAGTTGTGTTTTTGCTTTGTTTTGAATAACTCTTTATTGCACATAAACAATTACAAGACCCATGATACCTTATGGGATCACAAGGTATTTCTTCATAAGGTTTTAAATAATACCCGACCGCTTACTGATAAACGGGTAATAAAAAAGTGTGAGCACAGCGTGGCTCAATATACGCTGACCCTAGGCCATGGAGAGATTACATTAAATAGTTAGTTTCATCTCAGGCATTACAATACCTAACGCTAAAGATTCTCGGTAGTTGAGAGACAGTAACCCTAGCAGGTGGTCCAGCCGGAAGGCGATCTCTTGGCTTATCGCGGTGGCCGGCGGCTAACCGCACGGCTTCGTAAATCATACGATGCACGCCACTTCTAGGAAGAAGCGCACGCCGCGCCGGCCGTTGGTGAAAACTGACGATTTATTGATTACATTTTGTAATCCATGACTTTTGTTATAAAATCAAATTTAAATACACTATTACAACCGTATATAGTGTTTTTTTTGGGATATATATACACATGCAGTGTCCCAAAAAAGAACAGCATAAGAAAGCCCGTTCTATACCGATCCAGAATATAAAGTTACGAACGTGAAAGGGTTTAAATGTTCAAGTTAATTAAGTGCTTCACTTTCTTTTGGCTTTTCTTCAAGAAATTGCCCACCGTTAAAAAACATTAAGACAATTTACTACGTTTTACGGCAATATATATAATGAACGGGCCATTCAGTAGATGTGGAACAACGCTTATCTCTTGATCGTATGCGGCGTTTATTTATTTACTGCACGGCGGAAGAAGTTTGTGTAGTAACGACATTCTTTCAATAAAAGAAACGAGAATCTTATACCACATCATGAATCTTTAAATCAATGAAATTGCGACAATTTTAACACCAGAGCACACGTTGATACCTTACCTTCCAGTGTCCCTGCCATTTATTGTGGAAATCGAAAGATGTCAATCAAAGTAGTAAATTTTTTTATTTGACCGGTTTAAATATAGCGACTAACGAGCGACCGTAACAGTATAGGATATGTGTACAAGTATGAAGATTGAAAAAAAAAACCAGCCAAGTGCGAGTCGGACCCGGGACCTCGGGTTCCGTTCCATTATCTATACAACTTTATACACTATATTAATATCGAGCAAAAAACGCCAAACAATACGTTTGTTGTACGGGGGCCCCACTTAAATATGTATTTTATTCTGTTTTCAGTATTTGATGTTATAGCCGCAACAGAAACACATTATCTGTGATAATTTTAACTGTCAAGCTATCACGGTTCATGAGATACAGCCTGGTGACAGACAGACGGACGTCTTAATAATACGGTCCCGTTTTTACCCTTTGGGTACGGAACGCTAAAAAACATTGTTGATGTATGTAATGGTATTAATATCTAACGATCTTGTTTAAAATGTAAACTGGTTTCTATTTTATCGATCGTTACTATTACGTTAAAGTTTTGTTGCGACCAGAATATTACAGTGGAAATATTTTTACTTCAATGTAGCGGAACGCGGCGAAAATTACGGGTGATTCTTTATCGCCTTTACGTAGGATGCTTTAGCAAGAAATTAACTACTAATTTACTTAGGCAAATAAGTTTCCAAATGAATACTTAAAAAAAAAACATTAAAATTAAAAACATTTATAAAAACCTCACTAACAAATAAAACATTAATTAAATTTAGGTAGTTTTTCAAAAAGACAGATTTTCACTCATAATAAATAAATAATTAATAAATAATAAATATGAGGGGACAATGTCAAACCAATTGACCTACCTAGTCCCAAACTAAGCTCTACATAGGCTGTTACTATGGATGATGGACAACGATATCGATACTTACATAGAAATATATATACTTAAATACATAGAAAACATCCATGAGTCAGGAGCAAATATCTGCCCTTACCGGGATTTGAACCCAGCATAAGACCTCTAGCTTTGTAGGCAGGGTCACTACCAACTAGGCCAGCGCGTCATAAACTAACAAATTATGTACCGAACTATAGGTAGGTATCTACAGGGAAATTAACTAAAGCAATATAATGTACCTACATGGGTATGAAAGCTATTGTCGAGGTTTGATCTATTGTTTAGCGAGACCATTACAAAAAACGAACACCGCTGTATTTAAAGAAGTCCGTAAATAACAATAATAGAATCGAACCCATCACAATCACATGACATGCTCTATTTACTATAGGCATACATTATCATAATAAGTGATGTATGTGTGCAGTGAAGCTCGCTATAAGTTTTTCCCTCCACCGTGCAATAAATAAACAAGATCATTGGTATTCAACCTCAGTTTTCCATCATAATCATTCATAACTCATTAGCATTTTATATACTAATGGAAACAGTTGTTCGTTCCCGGTGTCGCTCGGGCGTTTTTTCCTTTCATACCTACACACCAAGTCCTGACTGTAACAAACACAACAAAAAATACCTGCGACAGACAGACGGACACAAAAGTGATCATATCAGGGTTCCATTTTAATTGACACACTTTTTGTGACCAATTAGAAACCGTAATAATCAATTTAATGTCCACTTGCTCAGATCGAATTGATTATTATTAGGTACATCACAATACCTGAAAAATAATCAAATCAACATATGACTATTCTAGCCAGCTCATAAAATTAAGAGCAGGCTCTCAGTAAGGACTCTCCTAGGTACTTTAAAAATGTCAATCGCATCGTTACTGACCATATTTTTCCTTAACATGGGGATACAAGTTCACATAAGTTTTTACCACATCGCAGCCATTTTGTTTTGAACAAAAAGAACGAATCCTGATCAGATAGCGATGGCAAGACGAGCCGGCCGCGGGTGGGAACTGTGCGATCCGCTACATATACGTCGTTGCGAACAGTACCATCCGCTATCTAGTTGTTTTTGCTGCCAGTACAGTTACTTGACTCGATCCCGATTTAAATGACCGGAAAATTTGTATTGCATTTTAATTTAAATTAGATTGCCGTACTGCCTTAAAGAGGTCTCTGAACAGCGGATATCAGAAATGTCTTTTTTTTCTGTCGGAAGCTGATATGTGTACCTAAGTTGCTTTCTATTTAATACGTTCTTGACACATTGTGATCGTAGATATAATTTAAAACGGACAAGTTTTTGCCTAATTTGAATGTTTGCAATATAAAGGGACAACAAGCAAATGGGGGGACATGTTGGTAAGAAATCGACGCTACCTATATTCATCGGCAACGTCAGAACAATCGTCACAAGTGTCTATGATGCTCGTTGGATTTAGTTAGAAAGCGGTGGCTATTAACGGAAATTACTACTGTCCTGTCAAAGCCGTAAACCACTTTCACGTACCCCCATAGCCATAAAAGTTATCGCTTCGAAAGCCGGGTGTTCCCATAAAACGGTCGCGGGCGTAATGCAACAATTTAAACTATCAACAGGTATCGCTGCAGCCAGGAAGCTGTAAACTGCTAATTTTGCAAATCTAATCGCTCAAGTGCAGCTAGTTGAACGGTGTAAAACCGGGCCTGTTTAATTTTAACTGGACCAGCTTTTGAAGCTGTCCATTGCCAATGCGGCGCGATATCTAGCATAGATATAAAAAGGAAAAACAAAGTAAAGGGTATTGGTTAAATTTGTTTGAAGAATATTGTAAAAAAAAAACAGCGGCCGCGGATGATTTTTATACACATAGATATATATATATAATATCATTTATGGCGTTTAGTAATATCGAAGCCGAGATATTTAAGATTGAAGCGTTCAGTTATTGATACTAAAAGTACGCCCAGGTATGAATATTAAATATCTCGGCTCCGATGGACTTAAGAGTACCTATTACATTACATAACAAAACATGTTTATTTTGAATTATTCTATCATAATTTACCACTTTTACTAATGGCCGCTCACCTTGAAAATGTATGACTTTTAAAAATGACAACACTTTGTGATCTCGATCCCTTTTAATAATGAAACAAAGAAGCGTACAGTGTTATCAAAGTGTTGAGGGCTAGGTACAACAATTTTGGGTTACCTAAATCATGTAAAACGAGACAGTATAAAATCGTTTAAAAACTAAATAGCCTAAAAATATTTTCTTTCTGTTTACATACAGGACAAAAATATAACTCTCGCTTTAGGCATTGCTTTAAAAAACACACACACACTTTCAATGGTTTCGGCAACGAGAAATGTCAATGAACTGAGAACATTCACTTCTTTATCTTAATATGTAACAATCTCTACCGATAGATACGCACATGAACTTTCATACCATTTATTACACAATTTTACCTAGATATATAGCATATTGAATTTTTGTGATTACAAGAAAAATTACATGTTCTAGATTGGTTCCTATCCTTCTAAAATAGACACAAGTTTACGTGATCTTTAAGTTGCGCCACTCGAGCCATCGTTGACTGTTTTTATCCCAGAAAATTAGATAGCTCCTGATATCTAGACCTTGGAAGTCCTAAGTGGACAAGTCTAAGTTAAAGCTAGAGCTTTAGTATATCTTCAAGAACCAATGGATCGCCCGCCAAAGGCCCTGCGGTGAGCAGCCATAATTGGTGTCCGAAGGCGCGGCGCGCGCGCAATCACACGGAAATCGCCGCGATCAGCGAGCGAGGGGAACCAGCAAACGGCTATACAGGATAACGATCAGCTATCAAGATGGATGCACTCGACGTAAACACTCGAGTTAGTAAATATCTCAATTCATTTAATATCTTTATAGCTTGTACTGGGTTTCGGACTTGGAAGGAAGCTCTAATTATGAGATTTGGCTTGAACATGTTGAATGAACACGCCATGCGGGTCAAATATGTCAAATTTCAATTGGATTAAACCTAATTGATAATTGTATCATTTTTGTTTAATAATTTAGTAACAGCTGACATAAGTTGAAAAATTAACTAATTATTATGTCTACATATGTAGATGACACGTTTTTGGATTTTGAGTTTGGTGAGTGTCAAATGGTCTTATTAAAACGTTACAAAGCAACTTGGTTCAAAATTATCTGTGTAACCAGTCTAGATAAAGTAAACCCTACAGAAACAAATAAACAGTATGCGTAGGAACTTGTTTACAATCAAAGGATTGGCATTCTTTATAACAAGCGCCTGGTGTATGGTATGTGGTATATGGCCAAGCGAATATATGAATACTTGCGAGGTCTGCGAGGGACAGAGCTTAGACTCGCTAGCGAGTAGGTACGTTAAATGTAACTCATGGTAAGGGTACTGATACGACTCATACAAACCTATCGAGTTGCCCCCAAGTAGATTTTGAACTAAAAACAAATTGTAGAGGGAGGGATCATAGTACACTCGACGCGGGAGGCATCCATCTTTTTGTTTCAAATCACTTTCAGACACATGTGCGTGAGAGTTTTTAATTTTATGTGAGACCACCCCTCGGTAATATTGGTGAGAACTTGAAATGACGTTTCAGTTTTAAATAAACATTGTGTTTATTTTGAGTCGCGAGCATAAACGCTTTTAGGGAAGATATCTCACATCATAATTGTAAGGACATTTAATCGGAAGGAAACACTGGGTTACAAGGAAGGCTTTGTGTCATACGATATGTGTTTGTGTTATATAATGATATCATTAGCCAATACAATTAGCTTAGAACAAATTTTGACAATGTAAAAAACCATTTCGATGAAAATGTCACTCATCCAAATTCAACTGTCAGCTGTTTAATAAAAAAAAAGGGAAGTTATTCGTGATTTTGTTTGACCATACAGATTTTGGAACCAAAAAGCATCAAAATCGTAAAATATTGACTATAAAGAAAGGATTGCAATGCAAAATAGTAGGGAAAAGTTTCTTCAAACGGTCTATTATTAAATATTTAAGAAAAGGAGGTATTTCTTCTAGGTTTATGCTTATTCTCTGTATTATTTCCAAACAGCATAAATAAGTGATCAATGTGATCATTTATGTACCTTGTCACTTTAACGTCGTGTTTGAAATGTTATACAAAATTGTGAAACGGTTGAAAGTGACCAGGGACATAAATGATCACTTATTTATGCTGTTGACTGTAACTATTGTAATAATCATTTCATGTTCTTACAATAATATCTAGTTTGAACAATCTTACTCCCATAAAGATAATATCACTTACGGGTATCAAGAATCACAAGAAGAAGGTAAATAAACTTCTAAATTATTCGATGTAAATATTTATTATCTTCATTCGTCCTCACCACGCTATTTCTAACCGAGCCTGTCTATAAAAATAATAAATGATCTCAAAACCACTACTAAAGCCGTAGACGACTTTCCAAATTTAAGCGTTTTAATTCCAATCAAGTATTTAAATAGCATGACTTTATCTTTATTATATTCGCTGTATCTGGTAAATTATAGGATTGCCCAACTAGTTACTCGCATTGGTATGCTGTTGTAATAAAATAACCAATAACCGTAAATTGTATGAGGGCGACAGAGTCTCCAATTAGTAATCTGAGCATGCAAGACAACCCGAAAGTGGTAAATTGTTGAGTATTCTCCAGTCACTAAAATGGTGATAAGGAGTTGAATAAATCCACACTTAACGCCTAAACAATAAGATATCCCTGCTTAAGTATAGTCAATTATGCAAAGTTATATATACATTAATAAAAGAAAGATACCTCAAACACTTATGACTAATTTAGGTCCGTATTAATAATAAATTCATCTTGGTTGAGATGCCCGTCACAAGATACGTCAAAGTAAACGTCAAACCATAGAACACTGTCATTTTGACGCATCTCGAGACGAGCATTAGAGTTGAGATTAGTTTATTAATACGGGCCTTATTGTAACATCGCGCGTGATATTATTTAGTGTTATTAAGTGAATAAGTAGACGAATAACAAATATAGGACCCGACCACAAGGCTAGTAATTCTCACGAGAATGTCTCTTGTTTTCAACACACATCGTTTTGAAGTCATACTTCATAATCGCCCACTCGTCAACGGCTCAGGTTGTTGACATTATGGTCGAAAAAAGTTTAACAGCAAAAAGTTAGAAATCATGAAGTGTAATTATGAATAATTAATCGGTTATCATTATTGATTGACTCATTATAACGTCCCATCGATCACGTCGTATTATCATTTTTGTGAAAACAATGGATTTTATGACACATTGGCAGGAAATTCTACTGGTTACCGGTGTTATAATTTCTCTGAACATTATATGTTTTTTATTTACATTCAGTAGGAATACGAGTCATCCATCACAGACGCGATAAGGTTTCTTTTTACAAAAGGTATAAAAGGATTCTTCCATAATAAATAAATTAAATAAAATTAAATAAAATTAAATAAATTAAATGATTATGAAAAAATGATTAGATATGTTAATAACAAATGTAATATAGTTTTATTTTTTATAATAATAAATTTAAATGCAAGTTTTTAAATTAACATTAAAATAAATCAGATTATAATCCTATGATGTATATGTATAATGCACGCAATTGTAATATGGTGTACAAAATTATGGTAGAAATAAAGGCTTTTTTATTTTATTTTATTTATTTATAAAAGGATTCTTGTGAGTTTTACGAATACGGTTTTAATATGTTGTATATGTGCTGGGTTATGTTTAGAATTGGTGCAGAGCGATAGATAGATAGCATAGAAAGCTCACATAACTATAGCTTCAATCAAGTTTATGGATACATATTTAATTATTATATTATAGCAAAGGAACTGTGATCAACTTGGTCAAGTAGTGATAGCTAGTTGTTAGAATGATATTTTACGAAGTATCGATTAGTTATTGGTTTTAGTTCGAACACCCCGGAACTGTTTGCCACGTGTGAAAAGTATCTACAATGATAATTTTAATTCTCACATTTACCTTAGCTAATGAAGCACGTTTAGCGGCGCAAAACATCAGCACATTGTTAATGTCGATCCGAGTATGGTTGATCAGGGTAAACTCACATTATTATCGATCTCATTATAAAGACAGCTTCCGGATTAATGATATTTTTGATATACAGTGTATACACAGGCTCATGGAATTAGTAAGAACATGGGAATTACTTAACAACGCCCAATGGATAAACTAAGAAATACGGGCTAAATATCTTAGGATGATGTGTGACTAAGAAAGCACGAGTACCTTCCCAGTGACGTATGACTGACCTCCAATGACGTGAAAATAAAACAAAGTCAATGCATCTACTCGTCAGTAACAATAACACTATCAATTATACAAGAGAAAAATAATGCGTCGCCTTCATATTTACGGATATAAAGTGGCGTTATTAAAATAAATACAATTCAATTATCCATAAAGCGTATGAAAGGTAAATCGAAACTTGTACCGAAGTGAGAACTAGCCCACCCGGAACACGATGTAATGCGGGATGGACGGAACGAATCCGAGGAACGCTGAAGGCGTGCCTAATGCCTCGCTGAACACCTTCCACGGGAATCAGGAAGAAAAACTAAATTATAGAATGGATAAAGAAGTTCTTAGTTTGTTAAGGAACATAATTTTTTGTTACCGCTGCATTCCGGAGCTGCAGAGTTACTTTTCTAGAACATTAAAAAACGTTGACGCACAAACTAAACAAAAAAAACAACGGTTAAACCAAAAAGACCATTTTTACATGACCGGATATCAAACTAGAGACATAACATCAAGCTACCAATCAGCCAATTAGTCCAAAAAGATCAAACATCGAAATAAAACTTGATGAACTAACCAAGTCGCAGTAAAATCAGTAGCATTTCATGTTCTCGGGTTCTAAGAAGCGCACTAAAATTAACGCGGTATAATTTATGTCGTTCTGTGGCGCTGTAAAAAGTGCATCGGGTGGAACACGGAAATGCTCTTTGCCTTTGATACTTCGGTATTCTATAAGTAAGCGAATTACCGGATTTAAGTTCTCAAAGATGTTTTGAGCGTTATGAACTTATTGTAACGTATCTATCTACCTACGGACTGTTATGCTTTTAACATGTATGCAGTCTATACATATTTAGGTTACCGCAATTTCATACAGAAACTTCGTCGTGTCGGTCGTTTATCGATGTAGATAAAACACCTGTCACTCTCTGACCACTATGTAAGTGCGAGAGCGACGGATAGGTACTTAATCCACCGCAATAAAGGCGACCATAACAAGAGCCCAGCAATGTAAGGTTGTTAACTAGTGTATTTGATGTCTACTGCTTAGATGAATTGTGCATGTAATCGGTTGACCTGCTCGGGGCAACGACCTATTTAAGGCGCGTCTTACAATCAGGAAGGCATTGGCTAACTCCGCGATAACCCGCCGCCCCCGCAGCTGCCGGTCCGAATGCTTATTGCGACATTATCTTATTATTGTTTACGAGACAAGTAATGACCACAAGAGATGATGCGCTGAGAAGAACTGCGAGTTGCGCAGGGTACGCGCGTAACCCTTGCATAATACTACGGTCAACGGAACTCTGTTTACACTTTGTCGTGCTTTCTGGTGTAAACAAACTTTTAGATAAAACTATTTTATTTTGATTTATTACCCTTTCCTTACTAAGCATGCTGTAACTTAAGCTGTAAATTAAAACCACCAGCTGTTTTGTCTTACTGCTTGATATTGTTAGTGACGAGTCTTGAAATTTAAGTTGTAGTAGTTTTACTTTACAGGGGCTTTATTTCAATTTGTCAACTTGCTATCTCGCTTTTATGTGGTAATCCTACTGTTGACGTTATGGTTGCTCTTACTTTCAAGCGAATTAGAGATTTCTCGTCCACAGTAAAGAAACAAGATGGACTAAAACAAAGTGATATTATAGACTTGACGCACAGAACATGTACAAGAAGCACTCATTAATTTGTAAGATGATATTTGGACTAATAGTACTTAAGTGTACAAACTTGCGCCTGCTTGAGCCGGTGCTCTGTCCGGTGCACGGCCAGCAGCGGCGTGACTCGCACGAGCAGCCGCCACCAG
>OZ014457.1:8534392-9053528 GCA_963966035.1 Acleris laterana
TAGTAAAATGTTTATTAGTTCATTAAGGGCCACTTGCACGCTGAATTTAACCCTGGGTTAAGGCACTAACTCGAGTTAAAATGACAGTTATCGTATGAATCTGACGTCTACTAACTCGAGTTAGTGTCTTAACCCAGGGTTAAACTTTTCGTGCAAGTGGCCCTTATTGTGTTTAACTGTTTATGTTTGCGTAGAACTTCACCTCTCGTCCTTACAGGCGTTAGATTTCATGCATAACGTACTTCATCTCCAGAGATAGTTGATATAGGTTTTATTTTACTCAGAAATATTAGACCATTATATTTTAATTTCAATTCAAATGAATTTATTTTGTATAAAGGTAACGTGTGTTAACTATTGAACGAGACTGATAATTGATTCATTGTTTAAAGTCGTTATAAGTACCTGACATCGTTTGTTAATTCATATTTATCAACAGAGTATTAATAAGAAATCACCTCGCAAATTAAATAAGGTCGCAAAACCATGAATAAAACTTGTCGACGAAATTACATCGTAAAATGTGATTAGGTATACTTAAAATATCATGTATGTAACCGCGAAATACGTGTAAATTGTTCAGGAAACAACTAAAGCAATCGAATACCAATAAGTTCCTGTAATACCATGTATTAGGTGATCGCGACGCAGAACGCGTAAAAGAAAGTCAATTTCCCTTTACATAATAAAAGCAATGATTAAGTTTAGTATTACTTACACACCGGTATTTTCTAAAGGCAACGTGCCAGATAAAGAAATTGATACTCAGTGATGCTGATGAATCATCAACTTTCAATGATGACGTTACCGAGAAACACTATACTGAAGCTGCTCATCCATATATGGATCAAATCAAGTAAGCCAACGACATAACAAGAGCGTTCTTGATTTGAAACCATTAGCCATTGGAAGGTAATGGTTGTCTCATCTCAAGATAAGAAAATGAGTGCACTAGAACAATGGTACAAGGTACGAGATTAGATATAGGTTTATTTTGAGAATATGAAAGCACATTTCAATGTAATGATGAATGTTACGACAAAACTCCAAAAAGAAAAAAGTTCCTCGGTTACTTAAAGGATACGTATAAACTAAGAATTTGGTCCTTCGTTATCGTAATTTAACTTTCGTGTGGACATTTTGTAATAGTTTTCCCTTTATTTAGAAAGACATGCAAACTTGTTCTCAAAAATTTTGGATCAGACTAGTATGTGCTCTACATATAATAATGACTAGATCCGTTAATTTGAAAACAATTTTAAACTATATCTCTAAAAGTGTTAATTCCGAACTATCATCGCATTTAAAATCAAACATCAAAGTGAGCTAGATATCGATTTCTTGGCATTCAATGTGTTGTTTGTTTATCCTTTACCGTCTTTAGGCAGCGGATTATTTTGACATTGCTTCGTGCATTACAGTTGTTATGGTTGTGTCTGATTGCCCATGAATGGCTAATCAGATAATACGGGTACAATGGCCCGACCGATCGCCTCTATTGTGACTAGCTGGCCTACTTAAAGCGATTGAGGCATAATACCTGATGAGGCAGTACATCCGAGTGGAGCCGAGTATCGGATTACTTTATTACGGCTGCAGACGGTGGGAACATGATCCTTTATAATCTTATTATGATTGAAAGGATTCCGATTGAAGAATGAAATGAGACAGATACTTGTAGATACAGCACTTAAGGATACACAACTGACTAACAGAAGGGCGTTGACCATTCAAAATGTTGAGTCATAAAAAAGAGAAAAGTAAATCGAACCAAAAATCATTGTAACCGCATCTCAAATAATTAAAATAAAATACTTGAAATTATTAAGTGTAATCGTACCTATGTATTGTATTTTACAGAAAATGAACATCTTTAAGGAAGAAAGTTTCTTGCATCAGCTCAGTCGTTAATTAAATGATGTAACGACATTGCATTTCACGTAGGTAAGCATCAGGTGTCCGTATATTTTTGTTCTAGACAATTCTTGTATTACACTACGGAACTCAACCATAAGGTATTTATGTGATACATCTCCTTTATTTAGTTCAAAGTAACGTAAGCAGCGGTACAGAAAAGCCTCCGTTCAGTGCGGGCCGAGCCGATTTACTTCTATATTATTATCTAATACATTCTCAAACAAACTTTGCAGAACATTTTATACAGGCTACGGTGTCAAATAAGAAGCAGTAGTATTTAGCAGTAAAACAATCACAATCCATATTTAAGTGAAATAGAAGAATGACGACGTCATATATACGTCAAAAAATGTGAAACAATGAGTATGGTAACTATTGCCAATCATAAAAAATAGTTTCGCAACGTTCTCTATTAACCAACTACACTTGGGAGCAAAGAAATCGAGCAACTTAGTACTGAATTTCCATAGAAAGTGGCTCGATTTATTTGCTCCCAAGTATATCTCCCCCAAATCATGGTAATTCTCCGATTTGAGCGTAAAAAAACTGCAACTTTCACATTCCTAGTGAACAATACACGCCACTGGTAAAGCAATATAGGTATTTAGCAACACAATTAGTTATGTCGAACCCCGACGGTTAATAACACGTTGCCGGACCTATTGCAGTTAAAGTTAAACGGCAAAAGTCGTTAACGTGGAGAATGTGAACAAGCCCCGTGACATTTAATTGCAGTTCTCTAGAAACGTTTAAATAAAACAATGTATGACCCATTTTCTGGTCAAGTTTTCACCGCACAACCTCGAGCTTTCTATACAGGATGAGCCGACAGGCAATTTATAGCAGAAAGCTAGGGAAACGACAACTCTATTTAATTGTTTACACGTTTATAATTAGAAACTTGATATGTTTACATGATAACACAGAGATATGCATTATGTACCAATTGCATAACCAAGTTGTAATTACATACAATAACTATTGATCGAGTTAAGTAAGGGTTAAATGTATAAGAACATAAATATCTTTGTCTTATCACTGTGAATGATATAAACATAACACGCAATTTAAAGTTATTGTCAAGATGTACCTGTATTTATAAACATAAGTAAAGGAAAACGTAAAAATATTTATTAAGTATCTGCACCATACAAACATGTTCTCAGATTCCAAGAAACAATGGTGTATAAATTAAAAAAAAGAACGGAAGCACGAACCTTTCAAAACAAGCTACATTTTGTATTTCAAAATACTATAATTACGCATAACATAACAGCAAGGGAGACTTTAAGTTAACAGGAAATAGTTATTTCGTGCAGATTTTTAAAAAAATTAAAATAATTGTATTACTCCAGGTACTCTAAAAAATTTACAATAAACTAGATCAAATTTAACAAAAATAAATCATTTAATCATACCATCGTGTAACGAAATGGAAACCGCATTCAGTCGTGGAGCGGAAGAAAGTTGTCAGTTTTCTCGTATATTTCAAATCACTTCGCTCGGGGACGGGCGAGTGTAAGTCAAACATGTTGATGGCCAGAAACTCGAGCGGCTCCCCTATTCTCGCGCTGCGCTGTAGAGAATATCGCGGTGACGAAATATGTCGGAAATGTGTTGACTTTTTACAGACTATAACGCCAAGCAAAGGTAAAATAATGCTTTTATAGTTATACATACACTCACTCAACTCCTTATTCCTAGAGTGGGGTAGGCAGAGCTACAGAACTACAAACAACTCTTTAAACTTGTTGAGAATTCCTTAACCACATTTTGCACAATTAGGCTATAAGATACCAGTGTATTAGTGACAGGTTCCAAGCCCATCGCCTAGCAGTACTACCAGCCTTCATTCCCTTAGTCGCTTTTTACGACATCTACAGAAAAACATGGAGTGGCACTATTCTAACCTGGCAACCACACGGGGGAAATCTATCGATATCTTTCGCAAAACATGAAACGTAAAGTTTTGAAATATCTAACAGCGTAAATTTAACCTAAAACCCGAGAATCGGCACCTGCACTGATCGTCGACTAGTCTAATCATTACAACGCCGCCACCTGCGGCTGCGCAGCGCAATTTCAAAACGAAATCACGGCCGCCAATGTTAACCGTCTTCTTATGGTTCGCTTCTTTTTATGGTCTTGAACGCAATCTTGACTTACGAAAATAAAAATAAAACATTAAAAAAGGAATCTAAGTATTAAATAATATAAGTATTAAAATATCAATGTATATCGCATGTGCACTAACTAGTTGCAAACAGATATATTAACTATCAGATAAGAAAGCGAGTTAACCGCACCACTATGTAATTTGAACAACTTAGTAATAAGTCTAAAGCTGTTTGCTAATCAATTAGAAAACCCGACAAATAGCTTTTACTGCTTGTACATCTTACTTACTTTACAAATCCTGTTGAGGAAATCGACATATATTTTTATATGGACAAAATAATAGACATAACATTTTGCACAAGAGCATAATAAAAAAAGCACTTATAACTTTCATAGCCAGATAAGTAGCAAAAGTAATTATCAAGAGATAGGAAGCTCAGACTTTCCCCTCATGGCAGACAATACAATCAAACGTATGAAACTACATGTACCAGCATTCAATCCACATTGAACCGAGGGATAAATCAACGATGATTGACGGCCCGATCGATATTCTTTTCAATGTGTATAATTAAGTATTTACTGTGCTCTAAAAGTAAAACAAGATTAACAAAATGCGAGAGAACATTGTCCCACAAGAATAAAGACACTCGCAGACATCGCTCCGCCGTTGTCCATCGATGGCAAAATACTTGTATTCTCAGACACAATTATTTTTACTATTCTCACCAAACTTGTTTCTGAATTTAATGAAGGTAACCCACACGATACGACCGTTGTCAAGTCAAGACCAAGGCAAGTGGTAATGCAATTAAAAGTAACGCAAAAAGACTCGCAGACGATACAAATGCAATTAGGAATTGTTTACAACTCGTACCTAATGGTTTAAAATTTTGAATGGTGATTAGAAAGAGGGTAGATAATTATAAAGATATATTGCAAGATTACCGATCACTTTAATTATCAGAAACGATAAATTGTTATGATAAAAGCAGTTGTTGCACAAGACAACATTATTAGCCTTATGTGATATAATTTGAATAAAGGTAATAAAAGTAATAAAGTGATTATTTTTAACATGCATTGATTTTGAATAGCAAAAGCTTTATTGTAAGGATGCATATAGCTTTCCCCGCGACGTTGCCCACGAGAAAGCTGGCGCGTGATAAGCGTATGATATGACCACGCGGAATCGACGCATACGCATACCGTCCGTGGCTATTGTCTAATTTATGTTTGTGGAATAAAAGAAGATGTATTGACTAAGATTGAAAAGGGCATGCTTCGATGGTTCGGTCATTTGGAAAGGATGGATGAAAGAAGATTGACGAAAGAGATATACACATCGATAGTGAGTGGACGGGTCGGAAGGGGCCGCCCTAGGCGTACTTTTTCGAGTCAAATCGGTGAAATACTGGAAAAGGGCCGAATCTTAAGTACCCGAAACCGACGTGCGTGCATGACTCGATGTATGAATGTGGAGGAAGCGAAGGAAATTTGTCAAGATCGTAGCAAGTGGAAAGAAGTGGTCTCTGCCTACCCCTCTGGGAAACAGGCGTGATTTAATGTATGTATGTTTGACAACGATTTGTACGAAATCAAAGACGTGACTTACATTGAAAGGGCAATGGAATGGCAAGAAATGTGAATGGAATCGTAATTGCTGATTCCGACTTGTAAATGTCGCGTAATCCGCGTTTCTGAGAAGAGCTTGGTGAGTTGGCTGGTGATACAGTACGCCTAAGGGCTTGGTTTTAACATTAATCTTCGTTACGTAATTTAAAGGTATTTCATCACTTATGAAACACGTAATTTGAGAAGCCAAGCACAAACGACGCGCCGTTAATCAAAGCAGAGCGTGAACATTCGGTCCGTCCCCCCGGGGCCTTAATATATCCATTTAAATTAAGAACGTTTCGTTTCCGTTTAACTTGAATTAATTGTTAATCCCTTGTATGATTTGTAAATCCCCAGTAATCTCCAAATGCAAAGCATAAACGACAAGCGCGATACCATAATACTGTCGCGACTAACGATCCGTTCAACATTAAGTCGACGGCTCCATTACGCGGTTGCGAATATTGAATGTAGAGCTGAGACGCTAATTGATTTGCAAACAGGCAGTAAAACCGCCGACTGCTGATGTAGAAAGTTAAATAATACACAACAATAAAGAAGATATGCTCCTTTCATCCAACTTTATTTACACATTGTATGTAAAATGTAGCGAGAAAAAAAAACTGTCATCGAGTTGGAAACTATACATATATAAACGAGATGGCAAGATGCACGTAATATTTGCTGCGACATCGCGAAGTGAGAAAGTAAAAACGGAAAGTGACTCTTTGCTTGCGGTCCAGCACGTAGCAGAGGGTGAGATCTGCATTTCAATCTTGGAAAGCAAATGTTTATATGAAAAGAAGACGGACAGCCGGAAACAAAGCTAGAAACCTTTTTCAACTATCTTCAATCATTGCGCAATGAAAAGCTTGCAATTATGAAACGACCTGCAGTTTTTAACAAAGAGAATTCACATCACCGCTTGCAAGCGCAAAACCGCATCATACGACATGAACTAATGACTCAAAGCCATTTGGTGAAAGTAAGAGCGCGTATCAAGCTCCCAAATAATGACCCCTGCGGTGCACCTGTCTCGTTTTTGCGGACAACGCGTAAATTACCCGGAGTGCGCGCGGGCATTACCTCCCAAATATAGCCCATACATTTTAATGCACAAATTAGGCTTCCAGTAATCGACTTAAATATTTAAGTTACGTAACTTATTAAGATCTTGAACATTACGTGCGGCCCCCTGACATAACTTATGAAGGAACGTGTTTGTAAAACTATCAGATATTACATAACTGAACGGGACGCGGTGCAATCAATTTTCCTCTTATGTATTTTGAACATTCACTGGCAAATACTTAGAATTCTAGGTTACGGAGAAATACTGGCCGCAATGGTTACATAACATCTGTTGTTATTTATTTACCAAAACCGTCCATGTCCGACCTGCGCTTTCAACAGCTACGGAACGGAAGCTAAAGTTATGCAAACTGTAATTAATTTGTTATGGTAATGTTCTGCGACTATGCGAAATTGCCTCTGGGACAACTTTTATTTTAAATCATTCACGAATTATGATCATTGGGTTTTATTGACTTGCGAATAATAAATTTAAAATAAATTACGTGTCGTTAATAAATTATGGAAATTCATGTAGGTATGTGAAAGGACTAACTATTTAAAATTCGGACTTACAGAATTTTAAATAACCTTATGGCAT
Organism: Acleris laterana; assembly: GCA_963966035.1. NCBI lineage: Eukaryota > Metazoa > Arthropoda > Insecta > Lepidoptera > Tortricidae > Acleris > Acleris laterana. The sequence continues at coordinate 8,541,717 of OZ014457.1, forward strand.
GGTTACTCATCACAATGCACTTACTCGCATGCATTTCGCCTTATATTTGGTTAGGTGGGTACATTTTACATTTTGAATACGAAATGCCTACGGCATAGAGAAGGTGTCGATGACCCTATCGCGTACTTAATATTGACAGGATTGTAAGCAACTTTCAACTTGTGAATCAAGTTACACTAGTTTAATGGGACCGCGCTACATATGGTATGGTTAACGTAAATCGTTGTGCTTGAGGCAAGGTAGAAACACCGAAAGCTGCTTCAGAGCCTCCGCAGATAAATACTCTATTTGTTGTTGCTAGTATCTGTATGTAAACAGCGTCGCGTACCTGTTCGTCCACTTTCGGAGCATCGGTGCCTCGGGTACCGCTAGCGACCTCGATGCCGCGCCCGGCGCGGCGGCCCGGCACCACGGGACACACACTCCTCGCATTCTCAGAGACATCTATCCTGAATTGTTTAGGATCTCCGAAAATTTTGCAGTCCACTTCATCGATACCTGTTTGCACGGGGCTCATGCCGTGCACGTTATCGAACACCGGGTCATTATCGTTCGCAGCATCATTAGAAACGTGACCGGAGTCGTCGCTGCAATCCGAGTGAACATCCGATATCTTCTCGTCTCTGTGTTTTTCTTCGGCGGTGCTCTCAACTTGAATGGTCTTCATGTCATCTCTAGATTCCGTATACTTGATTTGCCGGCCGACAAGTGTGCTCAAGTGGTTGTGGAACGTCGTGTTCGCTACGCATAGCTCCTTGTGCACTACAGGGATCACTTTACAGCTCACAAACTGCGCCTGTTCCGCCTTTGATTCCAAAGCGGTCTTGAGCTCTAATTTTTTCACGATTGACTTGACAGGTGATAGTGTCGAATTGATTTCTTCCGGTTCGTTTCCATTTCGTTTGGTCTCCGATAAGACTGTGACGATGTCTCTTTTGTTGTTGATTTTTCTTTGCTGGAGCTTTGCCCGCATCACGCTCAGTTCATCCGAATAGTCTCGTATCGACGAAGATAAACTATTTTTTTTCTCATCTTTTTTAGGTTTGTCGGGTTGCTGTCGCTTTACGTCGGACTTAAGATTGAGTTGGGACTTTTGTTTTATTTGCTTCATTATATCAGGTTTGTCTGTGGTTTTTCGTGGCGCATTTAACTTCTTTTTCTGAGCACACTCTCTGGCCTGGTCTACATTATTTAGATCAACTGGAGTGGGAGAAAATAGCGCCCTAGTACTGCTAAACTTAGTTTGCGGTATTTGACACCTGATCACCGGGATCTTACTGGGAGAGCCCGCGATAGAAGTAGTCGACTTAGTCCGTTCTAAATTGGTAGGTGAAACCATTGATTCGTTGCGGATTTCCCAAACACTCTTTGCTTTAAGCATCTGGGACTTGGGCATATCTTTCCGTTCTAAACAAGTTTTCATGTTTGCCAATGCATTATCTGTACATGTTTTCGGTTTTATTTTCTTTTGGTCATTCGATTTTCTGACGACATTTTTTGTAAGAGGTTTTGTTTTTGATATAACCGGAACGGGTGTCGACGGCGGGTTTGATAGCGTTTTCTTTAATATTCTTGTTTTTACATCCAGTTTTTTCAACTCCTCGGCTTTAATGCCGGTCGCTCGGGACAAGTTTTTAGACGAGATTTTATAAGTTGCATACTTATCTGGGTTCATCTTGTCGTGAGGTGTTGACGAGAGCGGCTTTAAAGGAGTCGTCAGCTCTTTTTCTTTCATATCGTCGAGGTTCCACAGGCTGGTAGTTTTGTCTATGGAATTATTACGTGTGACGGTGTTCCGCTTTTTACTGTCACTTTGAGGGTCAGAATTGGCTTTTTTCAGTATACAGCGAGATTCTATAATACTACAAGTTTTAGATTTCTGCAATTTAGGCACAATAAATTCGCTTCCGTCAATAGTTAATTGCGATGGATTTGTTGAAAATTCATAGAGTATTTTGTCAAAAGATTGCAAAGCCTTGTTTAACTTGGATTCTGCATTAATAGCAGCTTCTGCCTTCGAAGCTGCAAGTTTGCCGACCACAGTTATATTTTCATAGATAGAGCAATATCCTTTTGTTTCATGCAGGAGCTTGTCTGCTCCTAGTGCATTCCCGGCAATGTTCAGATTCTCATACGCGTGGTGAATTGATTTGCCGTCCGGCGACACAACAGTCTCGTTTACATTAATTTTTAAAAACTTTTGCACGTTATCACTGTTCAGTTTCACGGGTTCACAGATTTTCTTTTCAAGGCAGGCGGCGATCGCGGTCACTTTATTACCCTTGGTTTCCTCGTTGCCGACTGAAAACGTCCTATAGAATTTTTGAATCGCCCCCGTTGGGGGTGTCGGCGGGTGTTTCTCGGTCGGCTTCTGTCCGCCGAATATGTTGAATACTTTCACTGCGGGCATGGCGCGGGCCCGGCGCGCGGGCGGTCGCGGTCCGTGGATGCGCGCGCGCGTTGCGGCGGGCGGCGGACATGTGCCGGCGCGCGCGCTGCGCTATCAGCAGCGCGACAGTAAGAAAGTCAATGTCATCAACGCTCGGGAGACGTGACTGCCGTAATGACTCGAGATGCACTTGCAGCACTTGAGCAAAACAACTGTAGCTAAAGTTATTAGAGCACGTCACGTGAAAAGCTGCGATTAGATGAAGTTTTGCCTCACTTCTATAAGCCTGCCTGAATAACTAGAGATTTAACTCACTTTTATCACTAATGTTTAAGATGTGTTGCTGCTTATACCATGACCGTGCTTTAGTTATACTATATTTCGGGATACGCTTTGACCATGTTCCGTCCGTTTGATCAAGTCCGGTTATTACAGTGGAGTAACTGCTATCTGGCTATATTTTAATGTGAGAGGTACCTCCAGAAGTTATAAATAATATTCTGTGTAATTATATGGTTCAATTAACTGTTTAAATAAATGTAGAAACGATTTCACAACCGATACACATAATATTTAAATTCAGCTGCATTGTCGAGCTCTAGTTAATATTCAAGAGCCGTACATAGCGGCTCCAAATCAATTTGCGGTGTTAATTGAAAATTATGCGAGAGCGCAGAAACGCAAACATTCTGTTAAAACGCAATGTAAAGCTGTCTGCTCACCGCGCGATCCCGATAGAAAACATAAACCCCGTTATCTAGGTAACCTAGTTGCGCCACGTAAGGGTCTAATGAGGTTGGAAAAATAAACAAAACGTTAGTTAATAAACATTAACATCACAACCTGATTAAAGCTGAAACACGGTTATCCTGTTACATCAAAGGTAACGGTAATTTAGATTTCGACGTTAATGTTTTGCAACACGATAGTCTTGTAATCCTAAAGCTAGGTTTAGAGTTTAAAAACAACTTCCATTTGAACGAATGCACGTGGTACTTACATTTAGACGCAGTTATTCATAACAACTTTGTTAAACACGATCCGCAATCACGACTTTAAACACAAGCTACGACACAAACACATAGCAAAACGTAGTGGATATACTGGTGTAGCTTCGAGCTGAAACCCAGAGCGACCTGGCATTAAAACAAAGGAGCAATTAGAGCAATGATAGTCTCCGTGTCCCGTTGTGTCCTTTTAGATTAAGCGCGAAATTGCTGGGTAAGGCCGTGAGTATACTGACGACTACCTTAGATATTTCTGAGAAATATTTTGTATACTAACACAGTGGACTATGGACATAGCTTCTTCAAGTACTTGTATGCAGTTAATCATGACGTGTTATTGCTTAGTTTTGGCATACAATGGGGATGAATGAAAATGCTTACCTTTACAATTTTCCATGACTACATTAAGTATGGACTTTTTTTCAAGTTTTATAGCTTTACATACATATAACTTGTAAGATACGTGGTTAGTGTACGCTTATGTTACTAGTGTAATATCAATAAAAACAATTATAAATATAGCTTTGTAAATACAACTTTGTAATTTAACTTTGTGTAATACTTAATATTACTTAAATAAACCTTTTTTGAAATAAGTGTTGTGGATTTATTGCGTCAGTAAAAAAAAAGGTAAGTAAAGATAATATCAAGTAGTTATGATCGTATTTACATTGCAGAGAAAACATTAACGTAAAATGTGAAAATAGCTAACGAATAAAATGATTCACAATATAAATGTCTAAATTGTAGCCACCCGTGGACACTTAATTGGCTTTCTATTTTTGCCACTTTCTAAAGTAAAATATTTTAATAGCATGTCCTCGAGCGTAGTATCTGCTAAATATTGCTAGAACAAGCTCAAGCCTCCAAGTTAAAACGATTAAGACAAAAGACAGAAAGGATTTATTAAAATTCCATGTTTAGAATGCATAATGATCATTGTGATTATTTTCATATCATCAAGGCAATGGATGGATGCAAAGGGAGAAAAGATAATTTGCAGTAACTCTGTAAACTCTTACACTCTTAGGTATAAAGTTTGATTATACAGCAGACACTTCTCACAGACAAGTTATAACATCATTACATATTGCAACAGGATATTGTATCGGTGCAGAAAAACATTGATTGTACGTTGGATATTCTACGCACATCATTAGTTGCCGATCCATGTCATTGTATTGACTGATGGCCCGATAGGTTGTGTACAGTCAACCAATTTGATTCCTAGGCCACTATGGACTTTGTCAACGTGACGTTGTAAACCAAATCATAGGGAGACTCTTACGTTTTGGTTGACAACGTCACTTTAACATAGTCCAAAGTGGCCTAGAAATCAAATTGGTTGACTGTACACCGTGTAGAGGATGTCTAAGCTTTAATGAAGTCCTTCATTGACTCGGAGACTAACGTCGTTATTTAGTTAAACCGAATCAGACGGACACGTGCGTCGTTAATTGGCTTCACTTATTCTTATTATGTCTCCAGGGGCAATTGTGACGAACCAATTACATGTAGATAAAGTCACCATACAGCTGACCAGATTATCAGTGACACTAAATGCAAGAGAATTTTAATAGGTACTGTTTCTAGAACCAACGTAGGTAATTATATTATTATATGCGGTTTCACGAAGATTGAAATGTAAGTAACAGATATTTTAAAAATGATACAGATGATATTACTGCTCGAAAAATTCGATGCATAATATGTATATTGTTTTTTATTTTTCATAATTTAATAGTGTATCTTAGCGTACGACAATACGTTTGAAAAATTCTCATCATGTTATTGTACGCCACATGACAAAACATACTGTTCCACTATATTTTTCTACGACTATTTTAGTTTTACCGATGTTTACAAATAAGCAGTTTAACTTTGATAAAGAAACAAAGGATAACTATTGACGAATATAGTGACTGACGTAGCTCTCTAGAGCTTTGGGCCACAAATGCCACTAATGCCACTGATAATAGAAACATGAAGGTTTCGACCGTAATAAAAGCTATGATTTTCATCGTTTATGGCGCAACTAAATAAATATGTAGATATTAGAGTAATGTTCAAAAAAACCAACAGCCTTATAATAGCTAAATTAGTTAACAACTTCTATAAAACATGAAATTTAGTTATTAGTTGCTCAAAAGACATGTAGATGAAGTTATAGATCCAAAACATCTGGGTACATTGAGTCTTGATAGAATTGAACTCCGTCAACTCTGTCACTACCTACATCGTCGAGGAGTCATTTCAGTTAGGACCAATTTATAATGCAATTCGAGACGAGTTCTAGATTTGATTTTTATTCACGTTCTGTGATTTTTCGTTCGCGTTTAAGATCTTGAATATTGTTTTGTTATTTTTATTAATTTTCTTTGTTTCAGATGTTCAAATAACTTTACATGGTAGATTCCATAGGTAAGAATAGCTTTTAATTTACAAAGTATTCCAACAAGTTAAAATGAACGTGCGTTCTGAACAAACACTCAGAACAAAACCCTTGCGCTCACTTCCTGTTGAGCTCCATTTAAAACGCAGGCGCAAACGACAACACGCGGACCAATATAACTTGAAACCCGAAATGCATTTAATTATATACAAACTATGGTAACAGATAAATTGGTAGGTACGTTCTAATTAATACTTTTGTAAACACGCTTTTGGTAGCTGACTATGATCTATTGCTACTAATTGAGTATTGATGCTCGGAATAGAAACACTCTTAACTTATAATGGCAGTATGTTACTCAACTGATAAAGCCATCCATCCACTTTAGAGTACAATAAGCTTGTGCAAGATTTATTATTTTAAAAGGCACTATAAGCTATATTTAAAATTACATTATTATAAGTAAATATAACATGAATAAATAAAATTGATATTTTATTTTTTTAATAGGTACATTACATACATACTTTGAATCACGGCTGGTTCCCAGAGGGGTAGGCAGAGACCACTTCTTTCCACTTCTTGACAAATTTCTTTCGCTTCTTCCACATTCATACATCGAGTCATGCACGCACGTCGGTTCCGGGTACTAGATTCGGCCCTTTTCCACTATTTCTCCGATTTGACTCTCTTTTGTTATAAATAAACATTCGACAAATAAGATTTGAACCAATGGCGACTCCAGATAATGTTCTTACCAAGTTATTTAGCGAGTTTACGGTGTCATACATGGGGAAAAAACAAAGAGATTGTGGATAATGTGGACCGCGTTTTATTAAACTTTAATTCAGCAGTTTCGGGCTTTATACTTTAGTGAAAACGTTATGTAACATATCGTAAAAGTCCATTACGATTCTTGTTAAAAGAAAAATTAAACAGAAAATAAACAAACGAAAGAACTTACAAACTTACTTTATAATTTCGCTTTCATACAAATGAACTCGACACGAAACCATGTCATCTTGGTTCGTTAGTTTTTTTACTGCAAGCAGTTGTAGAGGTCAATGTCTTATCCCTTAGACCCCGCCACAAATATTTGTAGCTCCAAGGGACAGACACATATTTGTTCAGCGCAACGCCACTGAACTTAACGGGCCGCAACATTGTCAACAGGACGGGCGTTGTGTTAGGAAAGCCAGGAAACACCGGCATTCCCCAGCCGCCTTAAGTAAACAGTTAATACTTCAACATCAGAAAATTTACAAAAATCAAGTATCACGTTAATATAACCCAAAGTTAATACTACTTTATTATACTTAAAGCAATTATCTTATCAAGTCAAGTTTAAAACGTATTTTAGATACAAAAACAAGTATTTAAACGGTCTAGATAATTTTAGGTACTCGTACCTGCCGTATTATTGACTGACTCTAGTTAATTGGGAAGTGAGTCTAGTCTTGTAATGTCGTGTTAAGGCTAAACTGTCTCCCATTTTCGGGAAGGTCCACGGGCCTCTTCCACCCTGTATATTGGATTTTGTTTTCTCGAACAGCACCTACAAAAAAGGAAAATAGAAACGAACGAACGAAACGAATCATCTGCTAATTGAACTCTTATGTTAATTTGTAAGAATATTTCTCAATTAAGTTGTAGATTGAAACTCAGACAGTATTGCTTCGCAGGGCCCTTTGACAGTCCAAGTAGGGTGTAGGGCAGCTCCATTTCTTACAAAAACATTGCCAGTATCAGTAACAAAGTTACTTAACATTTTCCTCTGTAACAGTGAAGAAAGGCACAATGAAGTTATAAGAAATTGTAACTTTCTAATTACCGCCCCGAGTAAATCATAGACGAAGCCCATTGATCGCAGTAATTAGTTGTTACCGTTATTCATACAGAGTCGAGTAATTATATTAAACGTTTTTGTTGCAAATTACTGTCACTGCGCAACAAAGGTTCGCACGGTTTTCACTTAACGAAAGTGATAAATCGGAGCCGATGAAAAACCATGGCAATGAAAAGTGGAATTAAAATGGTGCTAGGGAAACTCTAGCCATGCACTGGCTATGTTTAGTTATTCAGTGTTTTACTTTTATGATAATAAAAAATATATAAAACAGTATACACTACAGGAATATTTAATTAAAATCGAACAATCGTATTTACTATTTCTTACAATCCGGTATCATCGTTTAATATTGAATTAGCTTTAACAACAATAAGGCTTTTGAATCCGATAGACAAATGATAATGCATAGAAAACTAGTCAATAATAAATAATATGAGAAGAGGTAAAATTAACTCTCTTGTGAGCGACTTTTCGTATTAGCAATGTTTCTTCGGCGCGCAGCATTTTAGCGCGCAGGCGCCGCCGTGGGACTGTCGAATCGTCTCGAGAGTTGCTCTTGCCGATTTCCCTAGCGCCTGCAGCGGACCTCACTGCATGCCACACGTTTTGCATATTAAGCGCCCACGAGTGTTATTTATATGGATTTATGAGTTGATACACCGTGTGTCACGCATGACCTATGACATGGCAGTGAACGTGTTAACACAATATGAGCCACAATAAATTATATCAAGACCATTGTGTATGGAATAGAGGGCCTGGAATTCCAAGAATTCTGTACGAGTAAAACTCCCTTTGTTTGACTTATAGAAGAGTAGTTTTATAAGCAACACCCGTGACACAAGAAATGTATTTTTATTTTATTATTTATTACGAGGCAAGGGAGCACGTAGGTTACCTGATGGGAAGTAATCACCACCGCCCATAAACACCTGCAACTGTCGGTCCTATTGCAGGCCAATTAGGGAAATGTAAGCTCTTTTCTTGAAGACACTCATGTCATAACTATCATGTGTCATGTAGTAAATAAAACATTTTATCTGAAGATGTAGTGACTAAGATTGAAAAGGGCATGCTTCGATGGTTCGGTCATTTGGAAAGGATGGATGAAAGAAGAGTGACGAAAGAGATATACCTACAGATCGAAAGTGAGTGGACGGGTCGGAAGGGGCCGCCCTAGGCGTACTTTTTCGAGTCAAATCGGAGAAATACTGGAAAAGGGCCGAATCTTAAGTACCCGATACCGACGTGCGTGCATTACGCGATGTATGAATGTGGAAGAAGCGAAATAAATTTATTTATTTATTTATTTAGAAACAAACAGTCTCGTATAATTGTATGTAACACAGACAATAATTAAATCGTGTCAAAATCGTAGCAAATGGAAAGAAGTGGCTGCCTACCCCTCTGGGAAACAGGCGTGATTTAATGTATGTATGTATGTATAAAACATTTCTTCATCGTTTTTAGAATATTATTAATTACAGCATACAGTATGAACTACTAGATTGATTGTTTGTTTTAGTTAATGCTACGGGAAAGCTGATGAGTTGCTGTCAAAGGTTAAAACTAAGTAGGTAAGTACACTTAAATTACGATTTAACATACCACTCAGAAGTTTTTTCAATTATCCTGTGTAGGTGCTCTTCTGCTCTTTAACTTCTCAAACGAAAAGGACTGTCGCTTAGCTCTCACCCGAAATAAGGATGTAATACTGTATAATTATGAGTTGAGATTGGGGTTAGTGTGATTTCCTCAGTGGTAATGAGTAATGAGGTTTAAAACTTGATAAAAGCGCGTGTAATTATCCAATTTAACTTAAATTATAACCTATTGTGACTTCCTGTCTTTGTTATGCCCCCTGTAAGGTTAACAATGTTTCTCACACGTTTTAAAACCTACTTCCAACATCCAGGCTATAACTTTTAAGAACTATGTGGCAAGTTAGATAATTTATACCATTACAGATGTTATCCAACAAAATTTGAGACGGTTGTTATACGCCTGATGATTTTAAACTATAGGTAGGTAATATAAATTTAGTGTTTCTTACACACCAATATAACGTGTAGGTACGACGCAGTCAGTCTTCTTTATAATCAGTAGGAATACTATGAATAAATGCAATATTTTTTTAAATATTATATTAAAGTCATTGGTATCAACTCCTCCAAACAGTACGTAGAGCAATAACAAAGAATTGTCCTTATTTGATTAGGTACTGTTAGTTCAAACAATACAGAAGCAAAGTCACTGGGACGGTGGTCGGAATGAGGCAGCACACACGACATACCTACTGACCAGCCTTTAATTCTCAGTGGCGGCCGCGTCGATCACTATATTTTGATCCTTAGGCTTGTAACCATTCAACTAGTAATTAATATACCTTATCTTCCTTCTTACTAATATCCTGTTCATATTACAAATGCGAAAAATTGTATTTTTTCGATACTCCTTCAGGCTGCAGCGGCAGGACGGGCTCGGATGAAGTTTAAAATGGAGATAGCTTATACCGTAGATTAACACATAGGCTACTTTTCATCGCGGATTTTTTTGAAATTCCCTAAGGAATAACGATAATCAAAATCTATGCGGACGAAGTCGCGGGAGAACTTAGTAATATATTAATGCGAAAGTTTGGATGTTTGTTACTCAATCACTCCAGAACGTCCGAATGGATTTGGATGATACTTGGCACAGAGATAGATCATAGTCTGGAATAGCACATCGGTTACTTTTTAATCCAAAAAATTGGACAGTTCCCAAGGGAATTGATAATTTCATTTTGATTTCTACGCGTACGGAGTCACACGCAAAAGCTAGTAATAAATAAATAAGTACTATAAATTAAGCGCCACGGTTAACTTAACAGTAAACAAAACATCTAATAACTATCCATAAATGTAATGGTCATGACTCTAGGAAAAAAAGCGTAAGAATGCTTAATTTAAAATATTCCCAAGGAACTGTTAACATGTTAGTGTTAAACATATGCAGTTTGAATGAAGACTGTACACGGAGAGATTTACATAACACAGCTTGACCGGTCAACGACAGCAACGCGGCACAAGTAACGTGAGGAACTGTTGATAATACAACAGACATAGCGACAAGCACACGATTGTTAATATATAACAATGTCACATGTGTGTTGATAAACTATATCAAACTAAACAGTTGCTAGTACTGCAGACAAGTCACAATCAATAACAATACTAGTATAGGTATTATACTAATATAGCAGTACGAGTATATTCGTTTGAGTAGAGTATATTTTTAAACTTTATTGGACTTAATTTCATAATAGTAGTTTATGTGACTGTACATAATGAAGGGCATAAAACACGAGCAGGGTTTATGAAACGAGCCGATGGAGAGTTTCTTTATAACATCACACAAGTGTTTTAATGACTTAGTTATGTACAGTTACATACACTACTTTATCTACCCATATATCATAAGATTCATAAGCCTCCTTGATGCATTCAACAAATTTTAACCGGTAATGGCGGTATTGAAAAGATTGAAAAGTTTTCTGGCAGCTGTCATAGTTATTTTAAATTCAGAGACAAACTAGAGTCGGCTCCAACTATCATTATAGTTCAATATCTTACTAACGTGCGACATTTGTCAAAGTTATATGCAAATTGACAATTCATTTCGAACTAAACGTCATCTCGACTGATATTAGAATAGAGGTCAAATCAAATTTCTTTGTTTTTCTGAGATGTTCGAAATTTGAATGAAATAATATTATCGAAATCGATGTTATTATTTAGCAATAATAACATTTCTACAGATAAGAAATTTGTTCTAACAAAACAGTCTATTTTTATGGAGGTCATAATGTGCGGTTTTTGAACGCATCATAGAGGGTTTATGATATTTGTAAAGATAAAAAACATTATGTCACTAGTTTGATTTTTAATAGCAACACAAACCTTGGTAATATTTCTTGAATTATGTTGTCCTAAATTACAAACGACGATGATGATAATTAATGATGTACGCATCTCATGCAATTTTTTAACCTTCCTTAACATAGTATTATAATAACGGGTAAGATACAACACTATGTAAGGAAGTTGAGGTGTTATTAACCATTCCTACAATTTGTTTCAATGAAATATGATATCCCGTAAGCAATAATTCGTTACAATTCAAAATGCAATTCAAACAAGAAGAGAGCGGGCGAGTAGGCGTCGTTGACGAAGATTTATATGCTGCGTGCGTAAGCGCATCCAAAGCTACAGAATAGCATTACGGTGCGCATCGCGGGAGGAGTGTTCTACAATTAGTAGATGATAATGCACTTCCTTCATATTATAAGTACTCGCGTAATATATAATACATCATAGCTCTGTCCCAAAACGTTGCGATGTAGGTATTTTGATTGTTGTTGTTGATTGATTAAATAATAAACTTTGGTGGTAAAAGTATTCGAACGAATAATGTTTAAATTTAAGTATGGTCTCATTTCGTATCCATAACACACGTGTCACGCATATCGACCATTAAAACCCTTATTGTGTTACTAAAACATGACCTTAAAAGCAATTTTCTCCACTTATTCGAAGTGTTCTGTAATCGTCTCGTTAACCTGACTATCTACTATGCGTTCGCCGTGTATGACACCTCTTAAGATAGTGAGTGCCAGCTAGTGCCATATCGGGTCCATTTTAAATAGAAATTGGGCTGCTTTGTACTGAACGTCAACACTTACTCAGGCAAGCTTCGCTACTATAATGTTCCTCATTACCACTGATACTTGACTAATGACCAGTGTGCGCTGGTTCAACGTCTTATTGTTATCTTGTTAACTACAATCAATTTCAATCTTTATTATTTCATCTCGAGGGTAGAAAGTGTCCTAAAGCTTGAAACGTATTAGTATTCAGAGAAGTGGGCGGTTAAAGCCATAACAGAATTTAGTGCTAAGGAGACATTTGAGTATGAATTCAGAATAGAGTGCATGAATGGAATATTGTAATGACTTTTACAAGAAATGATAAATAGAGTATTCGTCCAGAGTCGTTTAAGACGCCTGAGCGAGTACCTACAGCATATTAAATAACTAATCATGCAAACATAATGTTAATTAAATTGGCTGTGTAAGGTACCTTAATTGATACCTTTGATTTACGAGGAGGAGTATTGTATGCGCAAAGGTGGTCCCATGCATTGTTTATCCATTTGATATCGAGCCAAAAAATTCTCTGAGTCTGGCAATGCATCAGTTATGTGCATGATCTTGTATTGTCTGAACTCAGTTAAGAAAGAAGAAAGAAAGCCATTTTTTCACTGCACCAGAAGACAAAAATAGACGAATAAAAGAAAACAATGTGACAGGAACACCACGGACTGTGTGTACTGCAACAAATTCAATTCAATATAACCGACTTCTTACGAGTATAACTTCCTTAAGTAAGAGGTGTCGTTGATAATGATGGTTGCTCATCAACTCAGGTCTAGCCACACATTACTTAGCTCTTTCGTTCATCCGACAAGAACACGCTTAATTTATTTGCACCAACGGTTTCCTAATAAGGTCTGAACTCAAACTAACCTCTGTCAGAACGATCTCAAAGACCAACCGGTCCCCTATCGGATCATTGTATCAATAGGAAGTTTCTAGAGTTTAAACACTATTATAGCTTAGATACAGTAATACTAAGGCCTGATCTCAAACCTAACCTCTGTCACAGCTATCACGAAGACCACCGACCGTTTCTTGCAACATTGTATCAGCAAGTTTCACTAAAGCAATGATAATGTATGCATAATATGGATAGAACCAGCGCGATGAAGGCAATCCAGGCTCGGCTGCACTGACAGCTGTCAGCGAGATGATTTATACCGGGTTCGAACCGAGGAGAGAGCGCCCCTTTAGAACGTACAAATGTACAGTTTATGCGATGATCGTTCGGTTGTTTCTCATTCAGGAAGTAAACTGTACGACGAAATTAAACATTTCGTTTTTAACGTCTTTCAAAATTTCAGTAGCTTCTGAAAATGCCTTACTTTTCTTTATTAGTCACAAGGAAGCGATACCAATTATAGCCAGAAATTAAACAACATTTATATTTAACCAGTTGAAAACACACTACAAAATAACTGAACATTAATTATAATATAACGTTAATACGACATCCTCATTATCTCAATTTCCATCTGCTACAAATGGCAATACAAGACTTCAGAATAGAGTCATTAAACGGAGGCGGTGCATTCGCAGGCATGCAATAACCGCATTTAATCGTCGCTTATTAAACGCATCGAGTGATTATTCATTCAACTGCACTATAAATCATCCTGAATAACGCCCTTACGTTGTCTCCTGATTGCTGGATTTATATTTATTTACATTGCTTTCTAAGCGAGGTAGTAAAGTTTTATATGAGGGAGTGGCCAGGGCTGTGTAGAAAGGAAATGCCATCTCGGTTAGCTGTGGGCTTTCTAGACTGGTGGGTTACTTCCAAGCATTTAAAGTCTGTCCGTCTTACTCCACTGTAATTACGTAATCGTGAAAAAGGGACAGGGCTAACTTCTAATTTCGATTTCAGAAATACCAAGAGTTCAGTGCGGGGACAGTATATTTCCGTGTTGCAACCCTGTCGAATTAACACATTAAGTACTAATATATCAATAACTAGTAAATTTTGTGTGGACACTTAACTAGATAAGTTATGATTACGACCGCAGATCGCGTAAGCCAACCGCAATAGGTACTGCAGCATTAATTTCAAATGGGAAAAAGGCGAATGTGTATCTACATATTGGTAGACATCTAGAACTTTTCGACGAACAGTACCCTTACCATGAGTTACAATTACCGTACTCGCTAGCGAGTCGAATGCTCTGTCCCTCGCGGACCTCGCAGTATTCTTGTAGACTATGAGGGAAAGAGCATTCGAATCGCTAGCCGGTACAGGGGTGTTATTCTCTCAAAAACAAAGGACGGTCGGACGAACGAGCGAAATCGCAGCGGCGAGTTTAAGTAGACCCGTCAGAGCGAACAAAACACATTTTAGAGCGTGCATTTTCAATTAAGCAGCCTTATATGTTCGATCCATCGGCAGAAACCATGCTGCTAAATTGAAAATGCGTGCGCTAAAATATGTTTTGTTTGCACTGACGGGACTACTTAAACTCACCGCTTGGACATTCCCTCGTTCGTCAGTCTGACCGTAGTTGTTGAGAGAATCACTACCCTGGCCATTCTATGTTACTTATTTTAAATCACCATAAACACAGATCAGTCTGCCGGTTGATATTTTATGTTTATTCCATTCTGCGTCGAGACCCTTGGTTCGTGGGGTCCTAGCGCTCGAAGCCTCTTCAAAGAAGTTTCGAAGAGGCTCATTGACGACACGGGAGACCGAAGAGCTGGCAGTTTCCTCGCTCAACGTATAAGTTTAACCATCCAGCGAGGAAATGCTGCCAGCATCTTTGGTACAATGCTGCAGGGGCCATTCTTAGATTTAATGTTTTAGTTAATTTATATATTTAGAGTTAGTTTTATTTAATTTTAGTTTTCTTTTTCAGTTATTGTGTAATGGTTGTTATATTATTTTATGTTGTTTTTCATTAATTAAAATTTTATTATTCGTCTTGATGTTTCGTATATTTTTTCACAAAATTTGGACTATCATGTGTGTGGTGCTCCTAGCTCTCGTTCTATTTCCACGATCATCGACACTATAATAATATTATAAAAAGGAAAGATTTCATGGTTTGTTTGAATTGAATAGGCTCCGAAACTACTGGACCAATAAAAATAAACACCATTAGAATCCTATACTATCCCTAAGTAACACAGGCCATAGGCTATGTTTTATTTTTCTGCGCGGACGGAGTCGATGGCAACAGCTAGTAATAAGATAAACACAAGCCATTATTTTGAGGATGCGGTGTAATCTTGCGGGATTAGCACAAGCGCGGCTACCCTGCAGTCTGTGTGTGCAATCCAACTGGTTGGAAAGCGTCGCGACTTATCGGCCCTATCTGATGGCTCCGTGGCTACCGGTCGTAGCTGTTTGTAACCACCCGCCTTATATGGCATCAAGTATAATTTACGACGCTAGCTCAGGCACAGGCTGAAAAGCATAGGGTATAGTGGTTCTTAACAGGTTTCAAACTAATTATTGCTTCAGGTGAAGTAGCTACTCTTTGTCCAAGGAGGTCTGCTCGAGGAAGCGTGTTGGTAAAGATAAAAGATAAAAAAAGATAAAATATATTTATTCAGTAAGTAGGCCGCACGGGCACTTTTACACGTCAAGAATCTACCAGCGCTTCCCCAGAGGAGACCACTGCCGTGAAGAAACGCAGGGTAGGTAGAAAAAAGCCCCTTTGTATTTAAACAGCAGTGTTTGCATTGTTGTGTTCCGGTTTGGGGATAAGACTACCGGTGCAATGACTAGCCTCTATGGCATTCCATCTTAGTCCTCAGGGTTGGCAACGCATTTGCAATCTTAGGATTGCATTGCAGTCTTGTGAATGCGAATGTCTATGGGTCACAGTTTCCACTAACCATCATGTGGCCTGTGTACTCGTTTGTCTTCTATAAGCCATAAAAAAAAACATGATCCTAGAATCTTGATGATGTTATTAATGAATTTTCAGATTATTACATTATTGTTCCACAGTTGGCAGGACAGATGAAAACAAAACTGAAACTGATTGATTACAAAATATCTTAACAGTCAGAATATGTTTGTAGGTAGGTATGTTGGCATTGGCTCAAGATGGAGAAACAATTGTGATGTGATCGATTCAAGGTAGACATGATGAATTTATATCGTTTTTCCGGCTTACCCTACAAACAAAATCGTATACTTACTCAATTAGAACTCTATACGAATTCAAGTTAAATAACAAAGGAATAAAAGAAAGAACACAATTTGGTCAAAGTGAACAGTGAATAAAACAGTCTTAAACCTTCAAGCCGCAAGAAAACTATAGTTAGTTTAAATTTGAATTTTCAGTTAATGTCATAAAGTATAAATTGATTTTTGATAGCAGCCGTAACGGCTGCTTGCTACTCGAGGGGATACGAGTATAGAGGTATTTTTAATTGGATTTCCAACTGCTCACCGATAGCATTTGAGTTATCATTTTCTGTTTTTTTAAATTTGTTTTAACTATAAAACCTAAGCTTAATGTTAATCAAAAATCGGTTTATTCTTCAGAGTTCCGTGTTCATGAAAATAAATTCAATCACATAATTCATATCTTATTACACCATTGTGTGTTAACATTTAAGCTTATACAAAATAATCTCATTTTAAGACAGAACAAAGCAGTCCCTGTCGCATACATAAATTACAGTAAGTGCAGATGAACTCTCCACTGAGAACTCTGCGAGATCGGTCCTTCCCGTGAAACGGACTACTAAGTCCGACCGCCTCCGCCGACTGACGGAGAGCGACTGGCCGTGCGCAGACGCACAAGACAGGGCGACCCCGGCGCCGGCGACGGCTCGTCACAACTTTATACAGCGTGATACTGTTTCACACGACTAAGGTATTATGCGACTAAATTGTGGAGGTTTTACTCCAATTAAAACACAATAAAACAAGATGTTTTAGAATTTCGCATTTGTGACCAAAGCACAGCTCGGTACTATCTATTGATTTAGTAACAAGACCAAATAGTTTTAATGTTATCAATATCTACCAAGCAGTACATTTCGAGAGGCTTATACGAGTATATACCAGATTTAATAATAAGTAATAGTAAAAACCGGTGGTAGGGACCGTAGGGACGAACTTTATATAGAAT
This sequence comes from Acleris laterana, assembly GCA_963966035.1. Taxonomy (NCBI): domain Eukaryota; kingdom Metazoa; phylum Arthropoda; class Insecta; order Lepidoptera; family Tortricidae; genus Acleris; species Acleris laterana. Next base: position 8,559,134 of record OZ014457.1, read on the forward strand.
AGTTTATAAGTAATCTTCAATATCACACATAAGTAATTGTATTTAAAAAGTTCCGACATACAACATTAACATTTTTAAAGGCACTCTTTTCAGAAAAAATATGATGGCGTAGGATAAAAGACTATACCCGATAAGGAAAGGATGACTGTGTCCTGTATTGATTGATGGTTAAATGAAAATACTCAAGGATTGAGATGAATACAAAGAAAGCCATGTATGTTTAGTCGGCAATATATAACCAAGCAGCTGTCACCTTATTTCCCCACTTCGGCGATGTTTTAGGCTTATAGTGTAAAACGCTACGTACACATTGTTTACGTTGACTGCATAGTGCTCCCGCGCCGGCCAAGAATGATCCAGAGCAGGAACAGCCCGGCGCATGCGTAGTGCACCCACTCCGGCACCGACAGCTCCACGGCGGCGGTTGTGCATCTGCGCAGGCGTCAGTGCGTTGTGGCTAGTGTCGCATGTGGTACCATGTGTGTATTTGTGTAGTGTACATTTAATGCAGTCCCTTTGTATGCACTGGCCTGTTCTCGTGGTTGAAAATTTAATTATTCAAAGTTGATGACGATGTGACGATTTTAGTGTGCTATTTCATTTCTACACTAGCTTTATAAGTAATTGAAAAGAAATAATGCTATCCATATTTAAACACTGTATTGTAATAGGTTCTGTGCCTATGTAAAATGCATACCTATTTTTGATTCTAAAATACGGGTAAACAAAGAAGGCACATAAACAAGTATAAAGGTAGAACTCTTATATCAAAATCATTACAAAGTACAACAACGTCATTGACGGACATTTCAATTCGGCAGCATTATACCGCTACGTCGCATCAAACATCAGCCTGTAGCTGTTCTCGTTTACCCCCCCACGAGCGAGTGGAGGGGTACCAGATATTACATCAGAGAGTTTCCGTAAACAGAGACGCACGCGCAGTGGACGCTACAAGTTGCGTTGGAGGGTCCAGAAATTTGCAATGTCATGCGAGTCGATTCGTAACCATTTATTTCTTTGATGAACTCTTGATAAAGGTATATTGTGCACGACCGTATTTTTTTTTGACGTTTTAATTTTCTTGTGATGATTTTTTATAATGATGAGAGATAGTGAAGTTTTGATTAAACATGGTTTTAGTTTGTTTGTAGTTTCTAACAGATATATGATAGCCCTATTGAAAATTGGACTCTCTAAATTACAATGTATATGATATTAATTAGGTTTTTTTTTCTTATGTTTATAAACTATACTTACCTACACATAACACTTTGAACCACATTTATTTTTTTGTATTGACTGAATAAACTTTGTAACTAGAATTTAAAATGATATTCGAACCACAATAAATCATGTATTATCAAAACATTAAGGCTTATAAGTAGATAGGTCTTACAACAAACACATGACATTATTTTTAACCTCTAGAATCAAAACAATCATAAATACTTATTATTATAGACTTCAGCTAAGTCAATGTCCAACTAGTTAAATAAAAATAAAATATGTTTTTAGTCGAGCTGTTTAAGAAATAAGTGCATGGTAAATAAAGTCAAGTCAACATCTTGTTAAATTGGTATTTTTATAGCCTTGTTTCTTTAAAGGTTTTTCTCAATAAAGAAAGGAACTGCGTTTTATATTATAATGATCTAATATGTTATGAGAATCGCGATTTCTTTCCGCATTAATATTAATTGTTTTGGTTCTTTTAACTTCACTGGAGCCAGGCACATAATATACGTATTATATCAAGATTAAAAAGGCACTTGAAAGAAATTAAATTTAAACGTAAAAGGCATAAAATTGATTCATCTAAATGTTTTTCTTTCCTTAAAACCGTCGCTCAAGTTTTATCTGCGCGTATTAAGTTACCACGTAAGTACTTTGAAATGTGAAAATAAACTTTTGAAAGTGGCAAATGAATTGTTTTAAGTGGATTTGGCGACTTTTCTTATCGCGATGAGAGCACAGCACGCCCGTCAAGTGTACGCGTTGGAATTCAGGATACGATACGCGAGCGGCGATTTTGGCTTTATTACTTTTATTAAAAATAGCCACTATCTACTATAACTAGCGTCAATTTGACGACGCGGTTACCTTTTAACAAAGCCCTTGCCTATAAAGATCTCGAGTTCGGTACCCGGTCAGGGAATATATTTGTGTGATAAGCGCGGATAGTTATTTCTAAGACTTGGATGTTGTCTATTTATTACTCGTTGCCTAGTATCATCGACAAACTATACATAGTTTGTCGATGGTATAAGGTACCTATAGTAGGTACAGTCGAGGAAATTGATTCCTAGACCATTTTGGACTATGTCAAAGTGACGCAATCAATCAAAACGTAAGTAACTTCTAATGATTTTATTTACAGTGTCACTTTGACATAGTCCGAAATGGTCTACGAATCAATTTCCTTGACTGTACAAGACTAGAGCTGAGTTTGGAACTACATAGGTAAATTCGTGTGAGACTGTCAACATTTGATAATTCTCGAAGAGAGATTTTATTAAGTAATGGTGTCGTTAGCGTATCTTGATTTCTGGTAGAACATAGAGCATGTGGTAAAAGTCAGTATATTCCATGTCATTGTTCGAAATAACAAGCTGTGATGTCACGCTATGCTACTCGTACTGTTGAATTTCTAACTCTTTATGGTTGTTGATAATTTCAAAATCGATAGCTACAATCTTAGGTTTTTAGTCTAATTGCAAGAACTTTATTTTGTTGTTTGTGCGAAGAAATGTATCTAGTATAAAATGTCCCTTGTAAAATTCATCCAACTGGGTTAAATATGGAATAAAAATTCTTCAATTTTCATTCGAAATAGATTCATTTAGTGGGAGTGTTAACAAAACTATTAAAAAACACACTGTGATAAAAAAAATACTACGCTAGAATAGAGGACCAGTTGATTTCTCTGACGATCAGATGAGTCAGTCTTAGAGTGCATGTATTAAGACCACAAAATTAACTTTAATGGCATTGGGTAAGTTTGTATGAAGAATATAGTATTTTTTTTAAACGGCTACGGATGATTTTTAGTCATTTCGAGGATCTCTGAATATATATCTATATTATGATTTACGCCGTTTAATAATACCGAAGCCGAGATATTTAAGATGTACTTAAGTTCTAAGTTTTTGATACTGAAAGTACGTTCTGGTATAAATATTCAAATGTACTTAAGTAAGACACACACATTACATAATATATTTATTTTGAATGGATTTATCGTAATTTACCACCTTTACGAATTGGCGCTCATCTTAAAAATGTATGACATGACTTTTACAAATGACAACACTTTTACCGAAACACCTTTCTTACCCAAAAAAAGTATTAGGTACTTGAAATAATGAATATTTAATTTATTTGGCATATGAGTTGAAATTGTCTGAATAAAATTATTCATTGTAATTTGTGCTGTAGATTTTCTGATCATGGTCATGACACTCACCAGTCTCATCTATATTGTTTGTAAACATCAAAAAGACAATGATAATATGTACGTATGTTCAAAGGCGATGGAAATGTGTGTACTTATTGTTAGTTATCAAAATTGACGCGCACACGTCTCGGTGCTTTTGTAAGATTGCAAGATTGACTGCCCAATGCGATTGTCGCATATTTGTAGATACTAACACACACTAACGCAAAAGTAAAGGGTATAGCCGGGTAAGCATGGCGAAACTGCCCTTAGCGAAAAAAATAATTTCCTTTTACTGGGTTATTAACCTTTACATATGTAGTGCTTTCACCAAAATTTAAGCCTCTAATCCTTCAGGTTTAAAAAAAAACCGCATAAAAAGAAATAACATTTTTATTTTATTTTAGCCAAAGTACTAATCCGATTTCTTTGTAATTTGGATATGTTGTATATACAATTAAGGTCGCTCTCTAAAAAAAAATTAATGATTTATCTCTTGAAAAAAACAAAAAAAAAACGAGTTAATAATTTTCAAAAAAATAAAAAAAATACGCGCGAGATTGCGACAATTTCCAAATTTACATATTTTATGTACAATTTAATGATGTTTAACATATATTTTTTTCAAAAGCTAAAATCGGGATTATCAGTTTGAAAAATCGAATTTGTGACATCCCATAACACTTTATCTTCATACAAGCAAAACCAAGTTGACAATAAATGAATGAAGTATATTTTGAACGCTATCTTAACGAATTTGAATTTAAAATGTGACGTTTTGCACTATAAATTGCTTTTGTGGCTATATATACGGCTACGGAGTACGCATTTTTTAATATCCCATACATATATCGACGGTTCTGTGACTCAACCTCGTATATTGAATTTTGTCCAGTATAAACTGACACATGCACTCGTGTACTTAGTGAGTGTCAGTTAATACTGGATATATTCTATATACGAGGTTGAGTCACAGAACCGTCGATATTTGTATTATTACGCAGTTGTAACAGCGATTCAAATTGTAGCAATAACACAGACGGCGTAATTTTAGTTCGTTTACCAAAATAATATTTGTCGTATAAAATCAGAGCACTTAAAAATGAAGGAACAGACATCTCGCAATCGTTAACGCTCAGTATAAAATTCGTGCCATTGTACCATTCCCGCCTTTGTTTTTTTTTTTTAATTGTCTGAATGCCGTAAGCCCTAGCCGCATACAGCCACGGATTTTAAGGTTCGCATGAGTATGCACTCAGTAAAATAAGTCGCGTTCCAAATTCAAAATGCGTTGGAAATATAATTTCATAGTGTAATACGTAGAAGTTGTTTTGTTTGAAAAGAATGTATGGGATGTTACAAATTCAAGTTTTTCACACTGTTAATCCCGATTTTAGTTATTAAAAAAATTATATGTTAAACATTATTAAATTCTACATAAAATATGTAAATTAGGTAATTGTCGCAATATCGCAAGTATTTTTTTTATTTTTTTGAAAATTGTTAACTCGATTTTTTTCTATTTTTTTCAAGAGATAAATCATTAATTTTTTTTTAGAGAGCGACCTTAATTGTATATACAACATATCCAAATTACAAAGAAATCGGATTAGTACTTTGGCTAAAATAAAATAAAAATGTTATTTCTTTTTATGCGGTTTTTTTTTAAACCTGAAGGATTTGAGGCTTAAATTTTGGTGAAAGCACTACATATGTAAAGGTTAATAACCCAGTAAAAGGAAATTATTTTTTTCGCTAAGGGCAGTTTCGCCATGCTTACCCGGCTATACCCTTTAAAGTGATTTAAAAAAAGTTTTTTCATAACAATTAATCACTTGCATTTAGCGTAATGCGTTTAACATCAATGAGCTTACGACCGTAGCTCTCAGGACGTGTAAATAAAATTAGCGTTTAGGTAAACTTGGCAATTATCTTGTACATCGTAGTTTAACTATCCGTCCAGGGAATTTTATTGATGAGCCATGTCGTAGCTTTTCGTTAATGGTACATTGTGTATTAAGGGTGGTAAAGAAAGAATTACAAACGAGAGTCTGTTAGAAAAATCTGTCTTTAATGAGTCGTGCTTTGTATTTCCTTTACCACCCGTGTAACTTACAATGTTTTTCATCACAATTGCGAGGAAATGAAATAAAATCAGACAAAAGATCATATTTTTAACTTATTAGCGGCAGACTACATCATTCTCTGTGACTTACCACAGATGATGTCAAACGTGTTCGGAGTCCGATTCTAGTGACAGTCGAGATCAATAGTTTATATGCGAGATTTTTAGGAAAACTTCATATCGAATGAAGTTTTTTAAATAAAGATTTGTTTTAGTTATCATGCTAGTACTAACTGAAAATAATTATTTAAAAAAATCTAGAAGCACTTGACTCTCCTAAAACGAGTTACACAGATGTTGGCCTCAACCTAATACTATAAACATTTTCTTGAAACGTTTACCGTAATTTTATGCCTGACTCTATACAATCAGACCCGATTTGGAGGGCTTGGCGCTCAACGTGTTGAGGTTAAACCAAGGTCGAAGCAAAACTGGAAATTAATAAGTAATCTTAAATGGCTTCAAATAAAAGAGTGATTTTAATATATTTACAAAGTCATTGGTTCCTTGTGTAAATGTTTTGTGGATTACAAACTGGAATGTTCCGGAAAAAATGATAAATTAAGTTAACAAAATTTACTCGTCAAAAAGACATTAGTCATTGTATGGCCAAGAAATAAAAACCGAAATCTAACCCAGGTAAGTATACGAATATACGATTGAAAAGAGTTTAGCGCGTAAATATTTTATACGTCATTTTGAGATAATAACCTCGTAGCGTAATTGCAGGTTATTTTGACGACAATCTTTGGTTTCATCATATACCAACCATTTAACTAAAAATAAACGGTAACTAAATACGGTCTTTCAAGTTTTAAATCACTTCCGTCTAGTAATTACACATGTTATTCATAGACGGGTTCCTTTTTAATCTTTTTATTTACTTTTCTTGTTGACGACTCTGCCTACAAAGCTAGCAATCCCGGGTTCAAATCCCAGTAAGAGCTAATATTTGTGTGATGAGCGCGAGTATTGGATGTTTTCTATGTATTTCTCTAAAAAATATGTACAGTCAGCTGCAGAGATAAGTATACCCCCCTGCATAGGAAACTTGTATGCAGGAGGGTATACTTATCTCTGCAGCTGACTGTACATCGTTGTCCAGTTCCCATATTACCTACAAGCAAAGAGCTTAGTTTGGGACATTTTTTTTTTGTGTATTGTACATTAAATGGTACACACATATTTCGCAGTAACGTAGCTAGCGTACACCGAGTCTTTACTATAGGCGTTAATTGTAGAAAACGAGAACACATAACGACTACCCGCCGCGCCGGTTAGTTTAGTTGGTTGCATGGTATGCAGTGGCGTCGCCAACCTAAACTTAATGTGGGCAAGGTACATTTCGCGAGGCCCTTTAATGTGGCTTTAATGTTTAATGCGGATCCCTTTGACTGCCATACATATCGTTGGTCATAACATAATATATTGTTAGTCATACTTTTTTTCGTCATAACTTCTTTCAGGCCGAAGTTACAGTTTTTAATAAACGTTTATCGTGTAGATAAGTTAGGTTAGGTTAGTTTTATAAAAATCCTGAAAAAATAACATTGTCCTGAGTAAAATGCATTATGACTTGTGGAAATTATGACTTAAAACATATTATGACTAAAAATAATAATGGCAGTCAAAAGAGATCCATTTATTTTATAAAAAACCTTGTGGCGTGTACTTTTAGATTTTCCATACTTTTTCAAATGTATTTTTGGCTGTGAGGCGCGAGGCCCTTAGCACCGCGAGGTCTTGGGCGGTGGCCCACACCGCCCGCCCACGCCTTACGCCGCATGCCTACGAAGCTAGCAGTCCTAGGTTCAATCTCCAGTAAGAGCAGATTTGTGTAAAAAAGGGTATTTATTTATATAAACTTCATTGCACTTACATAGTAAATTACAAATGGTGAAATTAATTAGCAATGGTATTTTGTACAAGTCAACATGAGTGTTTCTGAGTCCTAAATATTTTTCGTCGTAACTAACTATATTCGTATTTATCTCTACTTAGAATGAAACAAAGTCGCTTCCCGCCGTCTGTCCCTTTGTATGTACGCTTATTACATCTTTCAAACTACGAAACGGATTGGATGGATAGAGTGATTCAAGAGAAAGATTCTATGTATAATTATTTAGGGGTAGTGATAAATAAATATAACGGGGTAATTGTGCCCTAATGATATTTTTTTATTAATTATATTTTTCCAATTGCCATTTTTATTTCTAGTTTGATTTTTTATGCATAATATGTACAGACAGATGATTTTAACAAAAGTACTTTCAAGTAATTCTCGTCATTCGACAATTCTGTAGCCATTAACTATTGTTCGAAAAACAGTAAACGTTAAAACATGTACGTACATATTACTGTCGTTAAGACCAGTTATGCCACTTAAATGTATATTACGGAATAATTTCGTTACTATTACTTATTAGTTATTATAGAGCTAGGATACCTATATACAATGCTTTATTTTCAATCGCAGTCGAAGTAAAATCTTTTAGTCAGAAATAGAAAGTGAAGTGGCTGCTTATCCGTAACTAATTGGACAAAAAACCTGAGTCGGGTACAGATCTAGAATGCTGATCTTACCTGACAATCGCGTGTTTCTAGGAAAATAAGTTTTATTAGGAGAAATAAAATACATTGTAAAATAAGGTACAGTCACCAGCAATAATATAATATCCAACATTGTGCTCAAAAATATCTGACACGCTCTTATACCTTTCGCAATAAAGACGTGTCAGATATTATTGAGCCCAATGTTGGATAATATATTATTGCTGGTGACTGTACATCATACACTAGAACTCGAGAATAATAAATTACGCCACTGGCGAAATGGGGTTAAGTTTTAGAACAAAATAGATCCATCAGAGTAATAAATATATCGTTGTTACTGACAAAATAAATGTTTTACAAAAAACAATTAACCGCCTTCAAAAACGCAAAAAATAACTTTTTTTAGATGGTAGGTATAGGTCAGTTCAACTGAAGTCGGCTTTTAGGTAAAAATATTGCGAGTCGCCGACTTCATGTGATTAAAATTTTTTTTTAAACAGGCAATTAAGTTTAAGACTTGAAATTAATGATTTTTTGTGACATGGACATAAGGGAACATGCATAGGGGTTAAATCGATAGCTTTTTAGCTGCTCTATCAGCCCTAGGCGGGATGACGTCGGTTTCTGGGACACCCTGTATAGACACCTATTTTAATTGTATTTGCAAACACAAATCGCGGCATGTATTACTCGGTAAGGTCAAGCTGATTAGCATTCGCGAACTCAGTGCACGTCTCGGCATCTTGGTTAAACAACGCCATCGTCGCTGTTGTTATTATAACAGACATGTTTACTACATTTGGCTCATTCTGAGGATTTAGTTGGAATGTATCTACGCATTTTTTTTATCCGGATGTCTTCTCCCGCCCGCGAATCAAATTGATGCGAACACTGCTGTTTGGCGGCAGGGTAAAAGATAAGATGGTAATAGGACCCTGACCAAGGTCCTTCCACCACTAAAAAGATTGACACTCAAATGACAATGTAAAGTCTGGCGTTGATACGTGAACCTATCATCTGCGGAACCCTAGTTTTTTCTACTCTAAAGTGGTACAAGCCAAGAGCTCTCTACAAATATCGAAATTCAACGCCTTCGGCTGATAGGTAGAGTGGTGCTATTTGAACTTTTTAAAACTACGTGCGATTTTCCTATTGCCGTTTGAGCGTTAAGCAAACACATCCACGTATTTACATTTCACCGAGTTTATTTTACACTCGACTGTTTTACACTTAACTGTTTTACACTTAACTACCTACTTCAGTGATACGTTAATGAGAAACGTATGTAATTAGAATTTCATCTCGAAATACGAAGATACATTACACGACGCGTATACTATGTATACAAGTTGCACAGGACGGGCTCTATTCCACTTCGTCATAACCCATCTTACTTTTATAATGTAATCATATTGTTGACGTCATGATAGCTGTTATTTGCCCTTTTGCCCTGCTGCAGCGCACACATTCTTTTGGCAATTTGTGTGTAATGTTAGTGTCACTCTGCTTATTTTTATTTTTAATATTTCTGTCAATTGTATGTGTGTTTTGTAGTACGCAAATAAACGTTTTATCTATCTATCTATCTATCTATCTATTTAGGTACATAGTAGTAAGAGCTACTTAAATGTCAACAACATGATAACTATCATAAAGATTTAAACGAAAGATGGAGTGAAACCAATTGGTGTAAAACCCCAAATCTTTATGTCTTTAGCACACCACTATCATTGGCAAACTAATAAAAAGAAGCTTCTTAATTTCCTAAAGGTGCACTTATACCCGCAAGAACATACATTATGAAGGTTTCGATTCAATGCCCCCTGATTTAAAATAAGACATACTACATCTAAGTGACTCAAATTTGTCCGCTAACTGGTTAACAATAACAACTCACCGAACAAATAGAACTTTCTCGTAATAACTAGGCTATGTCTATAATAGCTTACCAAAACTACGATTCAGAAGGAATAAGGCCGTAGTTACACATTACTTTAACGGTTACGGCCAGGGTTGTCAACGCACTTGACTTTGAATTCTACTTTGAACAATTTCTAGTTGTGAACAATGTGAACGTTACGCTTAAATAAAGTTCTTGGCTGTTATTCATGATCAAAGGTTACCAAGGGGAAAAATATAATTAGCGCGTCATGATACGCAAACAATTGTCAGTAATAAACTAATAAGTGACAGCCGACACTTTAACTACTAAAAGATAACTATGTGAAATATCCCTTTTGAATATGAACGGAAGCACCACTTCAAGCATCCCACTCTGGGATTACAGGCGTGAAGATATGTACTATGTGTGCATCAAATAAGATATTTTAAAACCACGCCATTCTATTTAAAATGAAATACTTAATTCAATCGTGTGAGAAATGCCAACCATAATCCATTTAAGAGGATTGTGAAGCTAAATATTTCCATACAAAATGCGATAACATTTCTCATCCCCTGAGTCCAGTCCAATTTTTAGAATTAAAAAAAAAGTTGTTCTGTATGTTTTGCTTTTCAAGAAAATATTCCTTGGAAGGAAACAAAAAGAAAAAAAACTGAAAACGTACAAACCTATGTTTCTATAACGTCTACAACATATGCAAAAATCGTAAAATCCGGACTTTGTTTAGGGTGAGAAATGTTATCGCCCGGAGCTAAATTGGAACAATTTTGACAACTACGCGTGCACAATTCTTTTAACACTGTACAAAAAATACTATTTCTAAACTAGTTTACTGTTCTGTATAAAAAAATGCGCATTTCTAACGCCAACCCTGCGCGTCACGGTCAAAAGATTCAGCAAGCACTACCTAGTCGAGGGACAAACGGCAGGTTGGCTGTTTACGGAAACCGCCGCCGACCAGTTAGAAAACCGAACCTGCTCCGATCAACATCTTTATTAGTTCCAGCACAGAGAGGTACGAGTATAGAGGTTATTATGATGTTTGCTTACTGGCTGTTATTTTTTGAAATACATCGAATTTCAAGAAAGAAATCTTAGAACAGAAGTAATTAATAAATTATTAATTTGCGTAAAACATAACATTACATAAGAATTCAAATACACACTTGTGTTTTTCCCATACAGTTGCCTAACTGCCAAATGGGAATTATCAATTTCGATAACCAAACCAAAAATTCTTGATCAATTTCCAAGCACAAAGAGTTCCTAATTATTTGGCCACCACTGTAAATTGTACAAATTGTCACATGTTATGTTAATAATTGATACTCTAAAATGGCATTTAAAAACAAGACATACTAAACTTAGGCTAAACGAAATTTTATCAAATCCAAGCCAAGATCGTACGGTGATTCCTGCGTAGATAAATATATCTGACATGCGTGCTACAGAAAGGCAACGAAAGAGTAATGCAGGTTATTTGTATTCCATACGCTCATGTGCACACTTACCGACACGTGATCTGTAGGTAAAAGTTACAGGACTTGTTTTTCTGGGGTTCCGTACCGAAAGGGTTATACCTAATGGAGCTCTAGTTTTGTGTCCTTTCATTATACAGGGTAAAACCATATTGCCTTTCACTTTTGACAGGATATCGTATTGTCAATGTTACGATAGCACTTGCACTTGGCAGTAATGGCGGATGAGTTAAAAACAGTACGATAACACGTCAAAGGCAATACATTTTCACCGAGTAGAAAAGAGGCTCTGTTTATTTACTTATACATTGTTTTATCTACAAAACAGTGATAGGTAGAGTTTATAAGCCATATCATTATTCATCTGGGACCATATAACATTTGCCGATGATAAGACTCTTCCTAGAAAAATATTTGAATTTCTTGTTAGGAGCAAGCTGTGCAGTCAGCGGCAAAAAATTGTACATATTATTTATATCCAACATAGGGCTCCAAAATATCTAAGCCCCATCTAGATACTACATAATTGTTGATGACTCTACATATAATTGAGCTGTCACTTTACAGACTGTTTGGCAGGTTTTAGCCAAATTCGCGCGAGTAAAAGAGAATGAGCTAAATGAGTAGTTATATATCTGTGTTTTTCACTGCATGGAACTTCCTAGCTTTTGATAGCTGATGTACAGCCTCTGATAACAGTTCAAATTTTTATCATTTTAAGTCCTCTTAACACCAAAATCTGCTTGGATCGAAAGCATAAGGTCGCAGGCGCGACTTACACTCGTCCGGTCATTACTGTCATTAAGATTGACCGAACTGAAGCCAATGACTCGAGAGCAAAAATATGATTTATTATACGAACCCAGTTTATAATGGGGGCGTAAGAGCACGCAACAACTACCGTACTATATGTATGAGCAAATTACTCCAGATTAATATAATCATTATTTCTTTTATTTCTCCCAGTTTCAAGTCATAAGGTAAGGTCAAATAACACCAGTGCACGGTTGTGCACGCGAAAGAAATCAGAAATTAGGCAATTTGGAGAAAAGCAAGTCACATGCCGTGGGCTTTGCACGCCATAGCGCACGGAGATGTAACCTTATCAGTGACATTAGCATTAATTTCACACGACTTTCTACTTAGAAACAACGTTATGTTTTAAAGCACTCATCTGGAATAAAGACTCGGTTAGTCTATGTAGACGACGGTGACAGAGTTAGTAGGTAGTGAGTGTATGTGTGTATGTAAAATAAAAAAGAAACAGGAACACATAAGGTTAGATCTCTCCAAACCTAACCTTTGAGAAATTGCAAAATAAATAAAAACAACTTAATATCCTACGAAATCAGTGGTCCTGGGTTTGACTACTTAGTAATTATTGTTCCGGAGGTTTGAATACTTTTTACCATAAGTAAGTTTATCGTTGTATGTAATATGGTTACTATTACTTAACTAGGTTCTATCCGCGACTTTTTCCGCGTAGTTGTAGATAATCGTTATTCCCTTGGGAACTCAAATTTCATGCAAATCCATCCAGCCATGAAGGAGTAACAAACTAACACACACGCACGGAAACTTTCGCATTTATAATATTAGTAAGATTAACTAGAGCTTAGTTATGGACTAGTCAATTTGTATATCTAATGAAAAAAGCAAATGATTTGTGGCCCACAAATTATAGGTGCATAATTTTTTTGCGATGTTTTTACAAACTAAAACGTTTATCAGTTTGTACTGGCACAATAATTGACAAAGTGGTTGAAACGGCGACCTATATAGACGATATTCTTGTGTACTATAGGAAATAGACACCAACGGTAGGTAGTATGTACTATCAGTCCAATAGAACCCTGACCCATCATAGAACTGGTTCACAGTGACGTTATAATTCAATTCGTAAGAAGTCTAAAACAAATTGTTTTGTAATGTCACTGTGATACCGTTCTATTGTGGGTCAGGGTTCCATTGGGCTGATAGTACGTATGTGGAACGAATGCCGAATTTGTGGTATACCCTTCCATACTATGAGCGATCCCTTGACATTTACTGTTCAAACTGTTTGTTCGATTCATGTGTGCTGTCAACATCTATGAACACGACCTTATAATTAACGTGTTCCAGTAGCGGGCCAACACTACTACTTATAAGTACCTACATTTAAATTTTATGAACGTTTAAAGAACGTGTAAAGTTTAAAGTTCTCCTACATTTTAATGACGTGTACTCCACTTCAACCTTTTGATATCACTTTCTCAGTATCATAGTTGGTTTAAATTTGTAGTTATATGCGTGTACTAGTATGACAACCACACACAACCACACGCGGGCCAGATAACCATAAAGATATAATTTTATAACGTCACGTAAATACAGTAAAGAAAAGGTCATGTTGTACCTACAGTAAAGTTAACATCAGAATATCGTCGTTTTTGCATGTTTTAACTGTGCGTGGGAAAAGTTTATTAATTGCAATTTATGGTTGAGATAGTGTTGCTTTTTACGAAACAGTACACAGTATAACCCACAAGATATGTTTACAGAGTTTATTAAAACCATACCCTATTATACATAAACTCTTATTAGTTAAGTTAAGTTAAGTAAAATAAGGACTACTTTGGCCTGGCTCTTTATTCTACTGGGTAAAGCCATATCAGCTTTAGAATGCCATCGTATTGTTTTTAACGGAGCCGCCATTGTGAATATGAATATGAGCTATTGTAACGTTGACTATACGGCAACAAGACCAGAGCAATATGGTTTTACCCAGTAGAAAAGAGACCCTGATCGCTTGTGACATTTAATCCTCAAAGAAAGTAACAAAGCATACTTCAACTAAAATAGGTTTATTGAAAGCTTAGGAAGGAGAGGAACCTATAAAAAGGACCGCCGAAATATATACGCGCGGCGCGTCACATCCGAACAACTGCACCATATTGGATTATTCTTTTACTTTTTTCGTTATTGTGAGGACAAGGATTGTATGACCGAAAAAACTTGAAAATCCTTTCAAAATTCGAAAGCCCCCCGTAAATTTGCAGCAGCGGCAAAACGTTTGGCGAGTGGCGGGTAGCTAGGAATCCATAAATATTTATCTAATGTCAAGTACTTATTTCAAAAGACCTTCGCCGTACAAGAAGCTATTACGAATTTAAGCATGCCTATAAATTTCATCATATCTATAAAATGCTCATCAGGTAAACTACCAAGAATAATAATTGTCAAATGTCAAGACGCTTATTCTGCTGGAAGCGCTGTAACAAGAGACATCAAATATCAATAAACGAACAATCTTTGTACCTACTATTATTATGTGTTAAGCTTTGGCAATATTTCATAATTATTATTCAAGATTGACCTTAACTATATGCTGAATATATTTATTGAGTGACCCGTGTCATAGGTACACAATATTAAAAGTAAGTATTTCGGATTTATTTAACAATAGCGTCCGGCCATCGCTTCGCCTCGGTTTTGTATTCATATTTATTTATTTTCCTTTTGAACTCTCCGAGACATCGAATTCTAGTTTTAGAGCCTGAAATTTTAGTTAGTAACTGTTGAGCCGTTTCCGAGCCTATTTATGACAAACTTTCAGACATACGGACTAACTGACGATTTAATAATGAGCATAAAGATATGTATAAAAATAACGTAAGACTTACGGGCTCATTAAAGAACCGTAAAATATTACACGCACCGTGTTACGTGTGCGAAATGCAGTAACTTTCCGCTGCCAGTACCCTTACCATGAGTTACAATTACTGTACTCGCTAGCGAGTCGAATGCTCTGTTCCTCGCACTCTATAAGAATACTGCGAGGTCTGCGAGGGACAGAGCATTCGACTCGCTAGCGAGTACGGTAATTGTTACTCATGGTAAGGGTAGATCGACATTAGTCGCAACCGAAATCGTAAGTAGAGCTAATTATAGTACCTTATTTAAATAAGTCTTTAGGCGGAACGGATTTAAGTAAAAGTTATGATGACTTTTTACGTGTTTTTTTATGGAGAGCAAAATACATTTTATTTCGGTATAAGGTATAACACGAAAAAGCCTTTCCCAGTTCGTCAACTTAAGTAAATGGTTCTTTTAAAACCCTTATAATTTCGTCCGTCTAGCGTCTGTCCGTTTGTCTGTCTGTCTGTCTGACCGCACAATTAAACAATCAGCATTAGAAGTTAATTAGGCATATGTAAAACTTATAGCCGAAATTATACCCACTGAGTCAGGTGCTAGACTAGTAAACTTTGATCCAAGTTTTTAGAGGAACCAAAAACTAGAAAAATACTTTTTTAAATCTAATATTTTCACTATACCTACTCTATAGACTTTGCATGTGTATAATTATGATTTGATTATTAACTTGAGTATTATATCATTACATAAAGGACACAAGCTTAGTACAGTAAAGTTAAGGTTTAGGTAGGGTACTAGAATAGCCACCGTCATTACTTTCGAATAATTAACAAAATTGTTATGATTAATAACATGATGTAACTCTATACGTTTCTAATCCGTAACGAAATGATAGAAGACTAGACCTGGTCTAGGTGGTTCGTAATATTACATATGAATAAAAACATAATGACTTCCGCATTATGATGCAAATTTTTAAATTATACTGTATATATTGTGTTTAACGCTAATCAAATCATCAACTCTCTCGTGCTTATTTTATAAGTACACTATGCGGCCATGGTTTAATACAAAGCGAGGAAATTACAATTAACAATAAACTTTTTGTATGGAAATCACCGACGTCGAATGTGTGAAACGTCGAGTCATCCAAACCACTTACTCTAATTGTTTTTGCAACATCAATCTGTTCGTTGTCAGTGTCAAATGTCAACGGAAACACAAGGCAGACCATTAAAGAGACACCTCGTGAAAAGTCGAATAATAGAGAAATCACGTGACAGACAACTGAATAAAGGTATTAAGGTTAGTTAATTAATTGGTAGGTACAATAGCACATGTGAAATCAGAATCGCGAGATGTATGGAGAACAAGTTTGTAGGGAATAACAGAATCGAATACAGTCTTTGTCTTCTAAATGCAAAAACGTCTCAACGCTATCTACGACAAGTACCTAATTAATCCCTGAACGATTAACCTTAATGACTTTCTTCTTGTAAGGAATCAATAGACAAGCTTCCTACAGAACAAAAACGTCTTTGATGGCTGGTTTGGCCCTTCAGTAAGTTAATACACGTGCACGTGATTAATTGTTGAAGATTGACTTGTCTGTCTGATGACTTATTAAACCAATCTGGAGATTCGATTTTCGATAACTGTACGCGGCATTCGATTAGGCCTATTGATCAATTCATTCATTTGTCAATTGTTTTCTTTCCAAACAGAAAGTGTACCTACACGAAACCATTATCAAGTTCGTGTAAAATATGTTCCAGTTCCCTAAAGTAGATCATTCGAGAAACTACTATTGGCTTGAACGTTATTATGTAATGGAAATATTGAAGAGGCGTGAACTTTAAACCATAAAATTGAATCCCCGGTTACGAATAATGAATTTTAAATTTTATGTATTTCTATTAATGGAATACCGGTTGTTTCGCTACTAAAACAAGACCTATAGATTTATGTAAAAATTAAACATTATGTTTTAAGAATAGAACAAAAAGTCAAATGTCATCTACCTATTTATAAAACCTGGCCGAGTGCGAGTCGGGTTCCAGTAGCCGCTATAAATATCGAGCAAAAAAAACGGTAAAAAAAACACGTTTATACATGTGAAAATTTCAACTGTCTAGATATCACGGTTCGTGAGATACAGCCTGGTGACAGACACACAGACGGGCAGTGGAGTCTTGGCAATAGGGTCCCGTTTTTACGATTTGGGTTCGGAGCCCTAAAAATCAGTGTTGTGCGTCATTGTTGATTAAAAACACCATACTATCTTATTGTTTTAACAAAAACATATTAAATAATTAAATATTGTTTTGCGTGTACGAACAAAAATAATAAGGCAATTAAAAGAGAAATCACACTTGATAATTTACACTAGACAAGTGCCTTAGGTAGGTACCTCATCGGTAATCAGTCAATGTCTGAACACGGCTACCAGACGCCATCGATATTCTATTACAAAACAAAGACCACTAATTCAAACACCTATCAAATTTAACAGCCTATTAACTTAAGGGAGAACATGTAACTGTCCGTTCAACTTTCGCAATTCAGAAAAACCTTAATTTTAAAACTGTATACGTCTGTTCACAGGAATAAAAAAAACAAAATTAAGAGATGATTGTTATGCTTGACTTAATGTAGACATGTCAATAGTTTCTTGTCAAAAGTTAATTTACTCGTAGTAAAAAAAGTCAACATTGAAGTGCGTAAACGTAAGTGCTTAATGTTATGCTAGAATATTCCTCCTATAAATGAACCTTGACATAGCACAAATTAACTGCCTTGCTTCCAGGTTTCTATTCGAAATGCTGCCAATTTGTAATGGTACTGAAAGAGAAAACTGTTTACGATTGATACTTCGTGAGAGTGCTGAAGAAATAAGAGTGGCTGATCCAACCACACCTGTGCCTGAGGCTTACAACCACTTTATGGGCTATTTAATCAGTATTTATGACATAGGTGCAAATAATTTATAGATCGTTTGGCGATCGGAGGCCTCATGAGAAAAGAGTCAAAGTTGCTCTAGTTTAGCGAGAAATCAATCGCAAATTAAATACAAAAGCTACCACGTACACAGTAATTAAGGTTACTGATCTAAAGATAATTAGGTACTATTTTCTACACACGTATCTTAACAACAATCAAACTATTCCAAATCAAAGCACTTATGACATTAATGACTAACTAACGAAAGAAAAAATACATACACTCGAAATAGAACAAGCTCCCTCTATTTTGAAGTCATTTAAAAATAGAATGTACCATTTATCCGTCATTTCATACCATTCGACTTATGCTTGGATGACTGCTGGTTGCTTTGTCACGTATTGTCATTGAGACCACCATCGTGTGGCAAACACGTGTCGAATTGAAGTAGATTAAAATGTCACTGTATAATAACCTTTTTTCACCGAGATACTAAATGGAAAGTTATAGAGACAATGATTCACATGTCACTTACATAAAAAGAAAATTCGACCGCAAACCATTTCCACTACCTCTGACATAACCTACTAATGCGAAAATAAGTTATAAAAGATGTCGTTTATGAGAGTGCTGATCTATCATTTCATTTCATCATTACTCTTTCCATTTCCATTGTGATCATTTATTTCCAAGGAAAAGTTATGTTGTTGACGACTTCATTTATTCTTCAATCTTGTTTTTATGCTGTAATGAAAGTGAACATTTAATTATATTCAAATAGGTCCGCTTCTTACTCAACATAATTATCTAACAACGTTAAGATATCATGTTCATTTCCTATTTACTTTAACGAGTATAGGGTAACAAAACAACATTAGTATTACTATTTTATCATCAATCTACTATGTAAGGCTTAACACGAGTTAATAAATTATTGTCATGATATGCAATGTATATGAGGCTGCAGGGAGTTGCATTGACAAACAGAACTTTTCCAAAACTTCTTTTTTTTTTTCAAAGAATCTCATTCCGGATCCGGAATAGTAGGCACATACCGTCAATAATAATACTATGACTTTTTTCATTATGTGATCGAAAAACTGGAAATTCTTAAGGACCACGCCACAACAATCGGTAGGTACTTAGCTGCCCGTATCCAGTAGGTCCCCTCGACCTTGGCACTCGGTAAATGGTTGTTAAAATGTATAAAAATATATACCGATACCACCGTCGTCACCACGTTATGCCAGTAACGGCAGTAACTGCATTGCAACAATACTATAGCTTGTTTTTATAATTAAGAGCCGGAATTATCTAATGATGATGAGTATATTTTGTTCATGACCCTGGGATGTTTTCTAACTATGTATTTTTCTATATAAGTTTGTTCATCGTTGTACAGTACCCATAGTACAAGCCTAGAGCTTAGTTAGGGACTAGGTCAATTTATGAAATTGAACACTGAAAAAAATAAGTCGTGCGTAGTTAAGTGTGTTAACAGTGCGTGTCATTGTGGTCAAAGCATTTTTGGGATAAAGTGCTGATTATATCCCAGTAGACATCTTTGGTCTAAGAGTCCTTGTGTTGTGCTGTACAAAGCCTTTACGACATTCATTTTTGTGACAGGCGAGATAAACCGAGATAGTGTGTCCTCCTGTTGACTCAGGGGTTTTGTTAACGGATAAAAATTGGACGATTCCTATTTTGCCTTATTGTAATATTATGATTTTTAGAGAAAATTGGCCGGACAGGAAAACTCTAAATAAGAAGATAGTAGCCGGTTCAAAAAAGAAAAGCTTACTCGGGTCATGATATTTTTTAATGGCATTGCTCTTTGAAAGAAACTAAGTGTATTTTCTAAAACCTCCAGTCAATTTACGCCGTACGCTTTGTTAGAGGTTTCATATTTCGCTGATAAATGCTCATAAAAGTTATCAGGTATAATGCAGTTCAATAATTACCCCGGCTCTTTCATTTGGAGAAAGAGACGCAGTGATATTTTAAAGAAACCTTGCTATATATATCCAAAAAGTACAACCTCAGTGGCTAAGGGTTCCGGCACATGATAGATTATAAAGTAGCAATAGGGTTCTTCATCCATACCATAAAGAATTGTGATGAAATGTCATTTCTGCCTAGATTTTTGACCGACTTTTATAAAAGGCGAGTATATTCGATGATATGTTTATCATTAAATCAACTAACATAGTTAACCTTTAGACAATATAATAATAACTGTGGGCACGGGAAAACTCTGTAGTGGCTTAAAATAAAACACGTTCACCGAGTTTGGAATTATTTGACTTGCTGCTTCAGATTGCGTTGGTTGTAGTTGGATTTGGAGACGACTAAGGGAATAAAGGCTGTGCACTGTTAGGCGATGGGCTTGCAACCTGTCACTAATACACAGGTAAACAGCTTAGCCTAATTGTGCAAAATGTGATTAGAGAATTATTAACAAACTTTTAGAGTTGTTAGTAATTCTGTAGCTCCCACGCTGGGAATAAGTATGTGTATGTTTTGAGTTGGTTATAGGCAGGAATTGGATATTCGGATAAATATTTACCTAAACTTTGGCGGTGGCGTTGTTGTTCAGTTGTATAGAAACAGACTCAGTTTTAATTTATTAATAAAGTTCCCGGGATTTATAAATAAACAAATTACAGCAGCGTAAATTCATATTTAAGTATTTACATAATTATTTGAAAATATGTTCCATGTCTAGATTTACTAAATGTTATTAACTATTAAGTTTGAGGAGCACATTGACGTAAAGTTTTATGCTTAATGTAAAATAATTAATACAAACGTTTTGTACAATACCGGAAACTCGGAACTTATATTATTAAAATAACATTTTAAGAACCCGAAGCCATGTTTGCTTAACTTTACCGGAATTTTGCCAGATTTAGGTAAATATCTATCCGAATTTCCGTACCCTGGTTATAAGTAGGTGATACAAAACAAATATTGCATTACATTACGAAAAGCTTAAGAAATTACAAGTAGTTAAGTATTAAACGTTGAAGTCATTATAACATTAAAAGGACAGTTAATATGGCTCACAATAAGATGGGCGTGCTTATAAACAAAAACGAGAGGATACCAGTTGATCTTGACTAAACCTTCCTCGTAATTGCACCCTTGTGGCCGCATTCAGTAACAACGACTCCATATCGTGTCCCTTCTGTATTGCAATCCCGAACAAGGGCGCTGAATTTATTTATCATATTGTTTAATATGGAAGAAGAATATCCGCATTGACAATATTAAATTGACGATCGAAGTATTTAATAATATACTCGGAAGGTTCTGGAAATTATGGAATTATAGTGTTAAAATAAATAATGTTATACAGTGACCTTTTAATATTAAATGGACAAGGTTTTTTTTTCTCGGCCTTGGTTATACAAAAGGAAGATCTTAGGTTCTTAGTGATTAATAATATAGTGTTTAAGGATAGAAAATAGTCTTAGTAAATGTAATGTTTACTTTTTCTTTGTTTATCAATAAACATTTTGTTTTTATCGTGAAACGCTTATGAATATGTACGACTATGTTGATGATATTATTATAATGCTTTGTATTATTTACATAGGTATTAGATCTTATTAACTGATCAACGTTTCTTTGTGGTACTTGGACCATCATCTTTGCAACTCCAGAGGTTCTCTAGTAAGTCAAAGTTTTGAAGTATAAAAGGGTAAAGCATACAAGCGTAAATTTTATCAGCTTTATTCTGTAAACACTAAACACTAGTCTTCTTAATCTTTGATCTGTAATAAAAACAGACCAATTTTAAAGTTAAGATTAAATTTTACTACCTGCTCGACGCATAAAAAAAAACTTTTGAGTCGTGGTTTTGAGAGGTCCCACGTTCCAAACCTCAGTCATCCCAATTCATGTCTTTTCAAAATAATATATGAATGTTTTAAACTTTATTAAAAGTATTGATTATCAATTAAATTAGCCCAAAACGTATGTTAAAATTGGACAGTTCTGAATTGAATAACCGATAGACGTGGCCTTAAAGTATATACATACTTACCTACCTAAAGTAAGACAGAAATAGAGTTGATTAAAAACTAATTAAAACGCTAATTTATGCTTTGTCGATTGTAATTACCGTATCAATGAAGTTACAGAAGTTAATTAAGTACGTGTAAGTGTAAAGTCAGGTGTTGTGTATTACCCTTCTAAGTAAAAAACGCGCATCTGACCCTTAATATCTAAAGGAGAATCAACCCCTTCATGTTTGAAACAAAGTTGTTTGTGCAGAAGGTTCTAAAACAGATGCGCCTTTTTATGAAGGTAGTGTAGGTACCACATGTAACAGAAGCATTAATCAGTTATAATTACTTTCTGGTGTAGCACTCGTCAGCGAGCGCCCTAGCACTCTGCCTGGACACATGTAAGGCAAATCGCACACCGATAAACGCCAAAATCACGAACATAGTCCCCGTTACACAGTCACACGCACCAAAGCAAGCTCTTAAGAATTAAGGGTGGTCACTTGTAGGGTGGCTAGCGCGCCAGTACACTCGTATTTTCAGGGAAGGCGGAAGCACGTTGCGCGCGGGTTGAGAGCGAAAGTGCGCGCGAGCGGCGTGCGCATCGGTACAAGACTGGCGCTGGCGCCTGCGCGCGCGGACCACGTTCACGTAACCCCGCGATTAGTGTTCCGTATTTGCACAACTTAGATTGACTGTATTTGCATGTATAGTATAACCTAGGTGATTTGTTGAAAAGAAAAAATTTTGTTCTAGGCAAGTTAAGTTTATACCGATATTTAGCAACAAATTAGTCGTTCGATCTAAATAGTTAGAGCGCACTAATTGCCCCGTTTAAGCCACGTTTAGGTTGCGATTAATTTAATGAAGTCTCGAGGTGTTAAAACTATAGTTTATTTTGGACTTCTATAAATTACAAACAAGATAATGATCTAGCCATAACCAACAGAACTTTATGGGCAATAGCTTTTGGTACGTTTGTATTATTATTTTGACTGACTATTGACTAAATATTTGCTGTTATCAGGAAAAAATCTTATGAATATCGTCTATATACATAGTTGAACACATTTACTTTGCTGCGCAACTATATGAACCTTTAACATATTCCGCAACTGCTTAGAATACATGTCAGTCATTGATACGTAAGAGTCCAAGGTCATCGTTACATATGGGAGTCAGTGACAGTGGATGTTAATCGAAATTATTATTACTAAGTCAGTCTATTGTAGGATCTTTACCTTCAACAACCAACCTATTAAATATTTCTAAAAGTCATCGGTATGAGTAGTTCTCGAACCGACATTCCGGTCAATCAGCTGGGGGCCATGTTTGATAAAAAGTAGCTGATTAGACGTCTCAGTCTACATCCCTATTGCCACCATAGATTCATACCACCATACCATCCATAATTATTAAGATGGACGACGGGTTGAAGATGGATTACCTACTGGAACGCATTCCTCATAGACTGGCCGGAAGAATTATTAATTGCTGTCAAGACGTATTAAATCAGAAGTATTAAATTGATAACGATAACCCAAAGTAAAGTGATGCAACTTATAATTATAGGCAAAGTAAAAAAAAAAATTTTTTTATCATATGAGTTATTGTGTTTTGGATTGACGGTGACGCGCCCTATCAATAAAGTGGTGAAGTAGTGGAGAGTAAAACAGCCTAGGTGGATTAATAACAATAATAGCCGGCTCAATTAAACTCCATGATGTTGGTAGAACTCCGTCATAATGTCAACGACTAGTCACGAGGAAGAAGATACGTAAAAAATATCATTGGCTTTTTGCGACTGGGTTCTATAGTGGCTTAACAATTCAAGTTGTTAATTAAAACGGACTTGCATATGCTGCGTAACCCAAAGGATTTTTACATTTTGATGACTGAGTATGAGTATAAATAACCTCACTTAAGGCTAGTATTGGCGAACGGTCCCGACCTTCAGGTCGCTTCCTCATTATACTTCCACTATAAGTATTGATATTACGAAACTAGGAAGTTTAGAGCGCACGCGCATGGTCAAGTTACGTCGCGCCGGTCTGACCGGTCATTTTAGCAGACGTCTCACACATCCTTATTATAATAATATAAAAATGATACTCATATAAAATTGGTTAAAAAAACCATGTCATTTAGACGCATGATAAGCAATAATATTTCAACCATTATTTTTTATTAAAAATAAATCAGTTCCATTTATTTTCTCTTTTCCATAACGACCTAGCAATAAATTGTCAATCCGCGTTGGGGCCATACATTTAAAATCTAAACCATAGGGTTGACATATTATGTGACCACCAGATTCTGACACTAGTCTGTTTTCAAGTAATCGCAAGATCGTGTGACCAAATGATGTTTTACATTAAGCCGTCAGTCAGACGAAAACAATCAGGACCTACATACAACGGCACTACCTAAACGAAATTACTAAACTACTTAAGAACTTGTGCGTTTCACTTATTTATAAGGGCCGCATCAGATTAAGGATTGATCAATCCATCCATCCACCAGTATGTAATAGATATTTTTAGCTCTATCCTCTTTTATATGATAAAGAAAACATATATTTTGAGCTGAAGATTAGATAACTAGGACCTAATACATATTAAAAGTCAGTTGGGATGGTCATATGTATGTTTTCACATGCTTACACAAACGTTTGCATACAAACGCAAGGTGATTTTTAATACCGTCTTGTTACTCTATCCTCATCTTGTCTTTGACACAAAAACTGTATCATTCTAGTAGCATATGAATAATTTGTGCGCGAAACATATGTAAAAAAGTTTCTACAGTACTTATATAAACATAGAATACTAGTTACCTTGTTATGAAGTCGATGTTAATTGTAATGGGTGAGAAATTCACCAGCGGAGAAGCTCTATTCGTACAGTAGTAGTAATAGCATAATAAAGATATTAAAAGTATCATCCGAAAACATAAGTGAACCCGAGGCAGCTGTCTCATACAACTGTTTATGGATGTTAATTTATTTGTACGTAAGCTTCATTTAACCTTTGTGTGGTCTTGGAGTCTTCTAGTATATAGGTACAAGAATACAAGATTATAAAACTACTAGACAATAACAGTTAAAAGCTGTAATTGACTGACGAGTCAATAACAATTAAAAGCAGTTTCAACTGTAGTCGGCATTTCCTTTTAGTCCCATCTCTTAGCCAGGTTTGGTAACCAGCTTTAAATTGGGAAATGCATTTTCCCGTCTCGTAGCCAGATATGAAATGAGAATGCTTTTCCCATATCGTAGGCAGGTTTGGTAGCCAGCTTCAAATTGGGATATGCATTTTCCCGTCTCGTAGCCAGATATGAAATGGGAATGCTTTTCCCATATCGTAGGCAGGTTTGGTAGCCAGCTTCAAATTGGGAAATGCATTTTCCCGTCTCGTAGCCAGATATGAAATGGGAATTCTTTTCCCATATCGTAGGCAGGTTTGGTAGCCAGCTTCAAATTGGGATATGCATTTTCCCGTCTCGTAGCCAGATATGAAATGGGAATGATTTTCCCATATCGTAGGCAGGTTTGGTAGCCAGCTTCAAATTGGGATATGCATTTTCCCGTCTCGTAGCCAGATATGAAATGGGAATGCTTTTCCCATATCGTAGGCAGGTTTGGTAGCCAACTTCAAATTGGGAAATGCATTTTCCCATCTCGGAGCCAGGTTTGGTAGCCACTAGTGTTCAGATGGGACTAAATAATTCCCGTTTCGTAGCCAGCTTCCAATTGAGATTATTTGTCCCATTTCGAAGCTGGCTACCAAACCTGGCTACGAGATGGGACTAAAGGGGCATTTCTAAGTATTTCGTTTTTTAACAAAATATAACGATCATGAGAATAATAACGGTCAAATTGACACGTTTCCTTTAATTATGAAAAATATTACTAAAAATTACTAAAAATACCAATAAGTATAATATATTAGTGCAAACATTCTAATTCTTGTAATTAATCACTTATAGAAGAGACAATTGATTTCAAGTTATAATTTTGAAATCGCTAAAGGCTAAAACGTGTGCAAATAACGGTCACTTACTCTAATCTTGAAAAAAAAAGGAGGATTGTTGTAGGTGAATTTTACACAAGATAAAAGTCTATGTAAGAATTTAAATTAGTACCTAAGTGTAGTGATATTTAACCAAGTTAACAATCGTTTAGTTCTTGGTGAAATTCAGCATTAATGTGAAATTGTGTATAGGTAATGCAATGAAGCTATAAATATTGACAGTAAATATCAATCGCATTCGCATGTCTTTTTAATTTAAATTAAAAACCTCTTGTATGGCAGCCTTTAAGCATGTCTAAGCCTTTACTGTATAAGCGCTTTCAATTTTACATACAGCGATTGCACAATTTGTTATAGTTAATAAAACACGCTTCTCACCGGTACGTGGAGATTACATGTTATAGAAAACGAACTATTTTTAGACACAACTCTACTTAATTGGTCACATTCACTTGTTTACAAGTTCGCGACGCCCGTGTCTTCACTAGATGTTTTTAGTACTATAGAGTTGCGGATAGATTGGATAGGTCGTGGGAACGCTATTTTTTTTATTGCAAAATAGTGCCTAATATAGTTTTCAGGCGATAAAGTGTGAAAGCAAGTTGTTCCATTCCAAAAGAAGCGTTAACTACCTTTTATCCCGTAAAAAAATATATTTATTTTGTTGGCTAATATAACAACCTTTTGTCTTACAAGGTTAAGCATAATAAATTATTAGTCTCATATAACTTTTTCATATTTTTTACTTGGTTTTATATTCTTAACGTTTTGTATGATTTTGCTATATTGTAATTTATCATATCGGACATAAAATTTATCGAATGATCACGTTAACTTATTCCTACTTGGTATAATTTTTATTTAATATAAGGTTGATAAAAAAATATTACAGTAGTCTGAGTAATCGGCAAGTAAAAAATAGAGCGGAGCGGAATTCTTATAATTACTTGAAAATTTGGAGGTTCCAGAAATAACGTACTTAGACAAATTTTAACCAGCCAAAATTATATAATTCAAGCGATTATGAACTGGTGATATTATACTAAACTATTATAAGACTGAGTAAATAGTTATGACAAGTTATTTTAGACATTCTGAAATTATGCAAAATTCAAATACTTATACAGAAAAAAAAACACGTGGACGCAATCGCGGACATACTATACTTATAATTGAGGCAGAAAGTTTGTAAAAAGAACGTTGTTCACATTCTTATTATACCTACACCTAATTTAAAATCCGCATATTATTAATAAGCGAATACCGATACCAAATCGAAACGCAATGCAAATGCGGTACATTATTTATTATGGTACTAATAACAATTGCGATAAACTGGATCAATACTGGCATTTAAATGCAAAAGAGAAATCCGTTATCCTTCCAATCAATTACATGAAAATTTACGAAGAATGTTAACGCTGATAATTTAACAGCATCATTGCCAAGCAAAAATAAATGAAAACACAGAGCCGCAAGTAGTCCTCGGCCAAGCATATGTGTTACCTGTCCGTACTGTGGAACACTGAACCAGTTTGATTCGATCAGACATCCTTTGGGGACAGGGGCTCTGTTCTAGACGTGAAAACCATATTCCTTTTGACATGTAATTTATGAATAAACAAATAAATAAAATGTTATCATATCGTTTTTAACTCAGCCATAATGTTGATTAAGCGATAAAATGTCAAAAGCAATAAGGTTTTACAAAGTAGAATAGTCCTAGGTATGGTGTTAATAGGTGTACTAAGTGTATATAATCTTAAAATATTTTATTTCGAGTTCCATACACATCATTCAATATCGAAATTCCGATTCTGTAAACTCCGTATCACAGCTATTCCCAATTTGAGTTTGAAGAAGCATCATCACGATTGTTTAATTTCCAAATTAAACAGCGATCTAGCCACCTCATCATAATCTCGAAAGTATTATCCCGATTTTCATATTGCCCACAAAGCTTTTTTTTTCGGATATTCCTATTCCGAATCATATGGACATGGAAAATTGAATGTTTTACGTTACAGGTCTAGTTTATTCATCAAATTTTAACAGAAATAGCATTGTTCTGGTTGTTTTCGTCACAACTCAACCGAACGCTCCATCGCGCTACACTAGTCGTTGCACATGTTTTTTCCGTTAAGCCATAATCTCGAATTTTCATATTTTCGTTTTGGATTGGGTTATGAATATTCGGAAATATGAATTTCGGAATCATACATTTCAGAAGAAAGTATTAATAATATTTAGAAAATCAGTTTTCGTGGTTTTAATATGAAGTTATATAAAATTAAAGATTTTGTTAAAACAGTTTGTAAAAATATGGAACGTTTAAGTTAGGCACTTTAATAACCAATGAATATCGTAATTAGCAGATTTTGTCAGGTATTCTGAAATGGCAACCCTGTATCTCGGACCAGCCGCCTTTCCAACGTGCAACGCACGCATTCCAGAGCAAAACAAGTCGAAGAAAAAGTATCGCCGCCCGGTTCTTTAAATCTGGAGTGCACATTATGCACTTTCTTATTGGAAATAATTATCGATAATGCATAAAGGAACTTGGTGCAAAGTACCAATAACCGCAAGTCCAGTTATAAAGTCAGATTTAACAAAAGTTTTTGTTAGGTGAAATTTGACAGTTATTTTTGTAAATGAGTACCCATTTTGATTTTATCGAAAGCGACCCGATTTTTATTTGGTTTAGTCCATACTCAGTTAAATAAGAGCATGATATTATTTAGTATAATTGACTACCGTCAAAATATGGCTTTGGAGGGATGGTTTGCTTTAGGCTGCGGACATAGTCGGCTTATAGTTTGCAGCCTACTGTCTGTACTCCCGTATTGTACAGTTGGCAAATTTGCGTTCAGCAAACAGGACGCCGCCGCCGCGAACTGTTTGCCTAATGGGACAGCAGCCTTACTATACTTAACTTATCAAACACAAGCGAAAGACAACTGTAAACTAAAACGAATGCATGTGATATTACATAATTGAGCACGTAAATAAAGTGCATTATATAACGATTCACTTCCGAGTAAAAAAAAACACTGAATTAGTGTAAGCTTGTTTCACTAATTTGCAGTGCACTTTTATTTTATCATGATGTATTTCGTTACATCATGCTTATGTTACGTCGCTTCTAGTCTAGCTTAATGCATATACAATATCTGACAGATATATACCTACAAGTATATTGTATATAAAAAGTTATGACTCTATTCGTTACATAACCTCGTAAGGCCCAATGGCTTAAATTTAGGACATCTGTCAAAGTGACTAAACTTTAGTGGATTTACACAAGATTTTTTTTAGGGTTTCGTACCTAAAGGATGCCTAACGAGACCCTATAACTAAACCTTGTTGTAACATAGTTAATGGGCGTTTTTTTAACCGAACATGTGTCCCGAAAAATAATAAGAATATAGCAATTAAAATCATACAAGGAACTTATTTTGTTTTTGTTTCTCAAGGGCGTGATTGATTATAGTAATATAATAAAAACAAACCAAGTGCGAGTCAGGCTAATAGAAAGCCCGAAACACTTGATCGATCTTTATAAATCATTAACGTGGACTGGACCTTATGAGGGCACTTTTAAGTCTCCCAAATTCTCTTGCAAATCAATAACAAGTAACATACACACATAAAAATGTCTAATTTCAAAAATATCCCTAGATATTCTGATATTTAGCAATGTACTTCAATGGGATACATTTAAAAATATTAAAGTAATTCATATTTTTAATCCTTAGATATTTTTATTGGTTTTTATTTGTAAAAGAATTGAGGAGACTACAGTGTGTAAATGGTATACATACGGGCGTTCCTTTTAACTGTGGTTAGTATAACCCCTACTGAGCACATTTAGGCAGCTTTTGTTAAAATTAAATAAAAAAAAAACCATACAAAATAATATAACACGCAATGTATAACGAAAAATGCAATTAACTAAACATTACGTACTTACCTGACAGATGGACTTCGATGTACATTGCGGGTCGATAGTATGTTCAAAAATTCATAACGGTGTATACGTTAGCGTAATCAAAATAATTATTTCTGTTAATGATTAGTAGAGTCTTAATCTATATCCAGTTTTAATAAACGCCCGTATACCATTTACACACTGTATAAACGTGACTTCTGGTGCTACAGAACCGAAGTCATTCATTAGTGAGCACGGTTACGCTTTATGGGCGTTAATTAATCTATGAGTTTGCGTTCAGTAATTGTTGTTAAAAGGCTTGTTTATCGGTGGTTTTAGACCAAGCGAACGAACGAGAATTCTATTAGCATTCGAGCATTATCTCTTACGTTTTCTTTGTAAACATAAAGACAAAACATGTTCTAGAGCATTCGCTCGTTTGGTCTATAGCCACCGTATAAGAACATCGTTCATATTGGGCTATGTGCTATGTTCTACTTGGACAACTTAGCTTTTTTGGTTTTTGTATGATTTGATTACCAAACCAACTTATCCAATAATTGGGCTGGTTGTCAAACAAAGATATAGAAAAACGAGCAGAATACTATGAGGTATCCGTTCTGTTCGCAGATACAGATGTGCATACATGGTACCTATTAGGTCGGAAAGGCTCGTATATAAGTTATTTTTCAGGCTACTTCAGTAATCATGGATAAAGTAATTGAGTAAGTAAGATGAATATGAACTTATGCCACAAAATACGATGTCTTATGATTATTCACCACATCTGCATCTGTATTAGAACTTCACAAATCGAATGCTCATATTTCGAAAAATCATTGGCGGACACCTGATAAGTTTCAGCTTTTTTTTAAGCCCAGAATGTGCCACTTCTAGGCAAAGGCCTCCTTCCCACCTTTCCATGTAATTCGGTTATGGGCAACCCGACCACCTATTCCCCGATAAAAGACTTACCTCTCGAAGTACAACTCACTAAAAGAATAACTCCTTTGGAAGAAATATACAACTTAGTTGTTTGTTAAACTAGCCATCATATAACGGGACCTAAAGAGCAGCAATAAATTGATATCCTTCTTATTGCATAACCAAATATAAGGGTAACCCTTATAAATAGCGCTTAAAAAGACAATAGAACGACTTTTTAAGCCAATAACAAGACGTACACGAAACGGATTTGGTAAGGGTAACCCTTATAAATAGCAAATCGAACGGCTTTCAAGCGATACGGCTTTTCTAAATAAAATCCTTATAAAAACCCATTCGAAACCCCTTGAATGGGATAGCGGGCCGGTCCCTGGTATACACATTGCCAAGATTAATTGAACATATGGACAATATTAAATAGGTATATGAAAACGAGGAGTTCCATTTTTCGAAAAGCTTTTCCCGCTTACTACTTCCAACAGTTCCACCACCCAGACCGACAGGGTATTGTTTTTAAAACTAACCAATTAAGAGACCACTTGACCTACTCTCCTGCCATGAGTTTAAATAAGCAAATATTTTTCAATGTGTATTCAAATTTCGTAGTGGAGTCATAGAGCAGTGATGCAACACTTCCGAGTAGGTTTCCGCAGCGATTGGGGTCGAGTAACACTTTGATGGTCTGCACAAAAGCTCTGAGAGAAAGATACTGTTGCACGCTAAGAGAGCTTGGCACAGCAGGCCAAGAGATACGTAATATAATATTAACTAAATAGTTGGTTGTGTGCCTACGAAGCTGAGAATTTAGAACCCATATTATATTATTAGTTTAGTGCTCAGTCTGTGTGAGTTTCTCCCTTAACATTTATTCATTGTTTTGAAGGTTAAATCCAATTGTATTTTTTTTTTGTTTTTGAATATGTAGTTTTTTATTGACAAAATAAGTCAAAGTTCAAGTTGTGATTGTCAGATATATTACTTAGTGTTTACATTCATTTGAAATGTTTTTTCGTATTCATTTATGTAAAAAATATAGATATTTCTTAAATTCAACATTATTACGAGTACAAACTGTAACTTTTCAAGAATTACTAATTGAGAAAAAAATGCGAAAAAAATGGGCATATTGTTGGTACAGTTTCCGGATTGTATATAAATACAATCCCCTCAACGATGGCTTGTGCTACGAATTAGACATACTTGGAATAAGAGTACACTATCTAGTTTAAATGTCAAGCTAACCTACTGTGTGGCTAAACCACTGCGCCGGCGCACAGAGCCAGTTCCGAAGTAACACGTGTGACGTAACGCATTACGTAGCATTGCATAACTAACATTTTGATACCCGATTGGTATAAATACTTTGCTTAAGTAGGACACCGTGTCTACTTTGCCTACTTTGATACAAATGGATGTCTACGTGCCCTTGCACGGTATAAGTGCACTGTTGTTTTCTAACTTTGGGTCATTTGAGGTTTTAGTGAAATAACAAAATGTAAAATTAGCCAATAACGAACTGCTTTTTGTTTTTACTTTGGTCTGAATTTGTAATTTGGTGTAATTTAAAATTATACATTTTACCAAAAAGAAAGGTATTTCACGTATGTTTTGGTCATATCTAACGGCCTAAATAATTTATCTGCCAAAGTAATTTTGAACTTCTTTGATATGACTGAGAAGATATTAAGAAGATACAACTATTCCGAAAAAATGCTTTTTATTAAATGTCTCTAAAAATATTTTGCATCTACTCTCGTCTTAAAATTTGTCAAAATGGCTTCCATCCGTAAGGATACTAAATAACAAACGGTTTACACCAACTTAATAAACCTGTAAAAATGAATTCCACGCCGCAGGTGTTTGGATGCACCCGAACCTGACCATGAATCACCATCCACCAACCTCGCAAACTGATTGGAAACAAGAATTGTACTGACTCGTGCAATAATGAAAACCTTGCGAAGGTATTATGCAACAAGACTCAGATTCCTACAGATTGTTTCTTTGTAGCCCGGACCCACTAAAGTAGATAAGTTCAACTTTCGCCAGCAAGCTGTTCCACTAATATTTTGATGAATAATTATTAAACAAATAAAACCCTGACCCCCGACATACAATTGCGACCACGACTTCAGGAGCTGATATCTATCAGAAGGTTCAATCCATGCATCTTGGCTTAGAACCACCCCAGTCAAACTAACTTTATTTAAAGCTAGGGCGAGAAAACATCTTCTGGATGAGCTCACTCCATCGTCGACAAAATCTTCGTCCTCCATGGACAAGAGTTCAGTAATAATAATGAATAAATATCCGGGGACAATCTCACATCAATTAGCCTAGTCCCAAACTAAGCTCTAGGCTTGTACTCTATGTGCTAGACAGAAACAAATACTCGTGCTCATCACACAAATGCCCATACCGGGAATCGAACCCAGGACCGATAGCTTCATAGGCAGGGTAACGGCCAACTAGGCCAACGCGTCGTCGTCAAGAGCAACCCCATTGTCGATAATGTAATTTGGGAGCTACGACGCCACAGACAGAAACATGGAATCACAGATATGTGTATCTGTAACACCCCTACGTCAGTGTTGGGGGTTAAAACGTCATATTCGCTCAAGTTTCACAAGGTTAAACCAAGTCACGCAACAATGCCAGCTTCCCTTAGCCCGCAGTCCGAACCACAATAATGTTGCGCAAGCGGCTTTCACTGTTACAACTAAAGCGTTCGATTGACAGTAGCTCTAATTTTACGTCGCATTACAAGTAAAATTAGTTGATTTTATAAGTGCTTTTGTAGGCGTGGTAGTGGGTGTTAGTTTGTGCGATCGAAGTTTTACTTATTGACGCGCCTCCAGAGTAACGCTGTGTTGTCAAACCTAGCAAATTTAGAAAACCATTATGCAGGGTGTCTCAGAACTTGACGTAAACATTAAGGTAAAAGAAGCCCCTTCTTTACCGGTCCAGAACATACTTTTAACTTTGTAATATGCTAATTAGTTCGAAGTTATAAAGATTTTAATGATACTGGTAAAGAGCGCTTGGGGTACACCTTTGGCTCTTTTGGTCAAAATTAGCTACTAACCTATAGTTTGAGATCCCAAAACTTGATATCTAATCCTCAATAACGTAGCAATGTTCCTAATTCCAAAATATCAACGCATTCAAAATAAATCCATGCTTAATATGCCACTTAAGCATTAAACGTGTTTCATTCAAGTCCTTATTTTCATCCACTCTCTAGATTCTTACTGAGTTGGGAATGTTGGAATAGAATGATAGATATGGATACAGATGGACAAAAGTCAAAACATTCAGTTACCCACATGTGCAAATATCTTCACGATGTTTATCCTTCACCGAAAGAGCATGATACATAGTACCTACCGTACACGTCAATCGCATCAAAACATGGTCACCGATGGGATTCGAACAGATACCTTGCCATTACAACCGACGCACTTAGCGGTTAGGTCACTGGCCGGTCGTGACAGCCAGTTAGATAAGCCGAGAAAATAAACAAAAAATATGCAAAACACGTTCACTTTTACACCGCCGGCATTACGGTACTGAACTCAGAATAATTTCCTAAGGCTCCTTATGGAAAAATATACATACATAATACAGTCATTAGAATAAAGTTCCATTGCAAAGGCAATAAAGTAGAAATACTTAGTAGAATGTCTTATGTTATAATATAATTATAATTTTGCAGGATCGCTAAAATAAATTGAACTTCACGCTAGTAGTTTTCTGATGTGGAATTCACCATGATCTCGAATACAAAATAAAAATAGTGTACTTACTTTAAAAATTATGTGTAACTTTCAAAAACCTCCACGAAATATGGACTAATCCAAATTATTTATAATTTTGAGTAATAAAATGTTTACCCACATTTCCCTATAATATTGAAACCAATAATAGGTACAATTAGCTAAGGACCTAAAAAGTTTAGAATTTTGCAATTATTTTATGGGTACATAGAAAACGCGCGAATTGAAACAAGTAAAATGGAATAGTGAGGCGCGTTTAAAAATCGATTAAAGCATTAATGGTTGGATGGATCAATAGGCAATAAACATTTTATTGAGAGTTATTGTACTACATCGCGTGTACCGGTTATGAGTTTCGTCTAAATTAAAAAATACTCATAACATAACATGAATTTGGCAGAATACATCGGAAAGTTTACAAAAAAACGAAAGTAATGCTGCTCTGTGAATTAAAAACTCGAACGAATATGAAGTTAAACAACAATGCCATGTAACTCCATTAAGATTTTGTAATTATAAATGTTAAGAAGCAAAATTTTTCAAATTGGCAGCTTAAAGACTTCATACATAAACAATTAGAAGACCGGATTTCTTACATGAGAGAACCAAAAATAACTCCGATAGTCACTTCATATTCCCAGAACTCATTTTTAGGCAAAATGTAGCGAGACTCAAAGCAAGACGATTTATTTGTTTACTGTATAGGTACTGACCTATCCACAAATCTTTACCGCTGGTCTTTTTCACTTTCTTTTTAAAAAAGTCGTCTCAATTTTCAATTCCCTCTATCGCCTTATCCAGTTTTGTGATTATCCAAAAATAGATGTGTCGTTATGGTAGTTACAGTGAAGTTTCACTCATTTCACGGTTATTACCGTCTGTTCGGACTCATTCGCGTGATCCAAGCTCGAGGATCGGTTACGCAACAAATTCTTTACTATTCTCTATTTTTCTTTTGTTACCGATGGTTTCCCGTGTAGTTATTATCTTAGAAATCTTCGACACTAACTTTTGAGTTTGCCGATTAAACAAAACGTTAAAGTGCTGTTTTGATGTCTTTAGCATGACGGCATGAGGAACATTAACAAAGCAGTATTGCTGCTTATGAACACCCGTTAGGCACTGCAAATAATGTCGATTCTCATAATAAATAATTAAGCTTATAATATACATAGAACAAACGCACGTCAATAATTTAATACTTTGCCTGGAGTGTCAATGAGCTCGCAGATAATCAGTTGCAAAAAAAGGCTCACAGTATCGAAACGCTCACAACGGCCACGCTTGAGTTCGCACATTTCGAAAAGACGATTTCATTTAGACCTCGATTAAAAACGTATCCGTACCTTTCAATTCCTAGCCAATTGATTCTTAAATTTTGAAAAAATCAGCCTTTCAATTCTTATATTATTCGTTACAGCGAATTAAACCTTACTGAGAATGTAGGATGGTCGGTGATTGTACGAAGTCTTATCGGTGGTGTATTGAATTTCACTTTGCTGATTGTGTACCAGCCTTTCAAGTGCATTGTGTTACGAGTAGAAGGAATTTAACAAAAACTCTTTTGTGAAATGACTTAAATGTAATAAAATGTAATAAAATGTATCGTCTCTTACAAGAAGAAAGATTGAAAACGCGCGTTAGAACTTATTTTATCGAAACCTTTTAGATTCCACTTTAAAAATATATGGACAAGTTTGATAAAAAAGATAGTTATTTATATTAGAATCAAGAGAATGATGTTGACATCGAACCGCTACTCCGCCATTTCATGCCGATAGGACTTAATATTGTTATAAAGAGTCATTTTGAATTAATATTCTTTTGAATATTGAACTTCTGCATTACTACAGTCAAGGGTAAAAATTGTTATCAGCACAAATTCGCAAAAATATGTACACATACCTTACCTGCCATAATAATTATGACAAATGTTGTTTCTCATTTTAATAGGTCAGTCAGTTTTTTTTAGGAATAGATATTGAATAGAATAAAAAAAGACTGATGCACGAGTAGATCATTTCCGAACTTTCGCCGTCTCGTCTCAGTAATTGTACATTTTCATTTTTGTGGCATTAGTGGTTTCAGGCCGCGTCGTCCACAGTTAAATACCCAATTTATGTAACACTACACGCTATTTAAAATGTGCTTACGCTGTTATTTTCATTGTCGAGATATGTACAGTTATTTTAACAGGTGAGTAACGTCAAGTCTGTTGTTAGACAAGAAACATTCACCTTATTCAGTATAGATACCACCGAAATGAGAAGTAATTTAAAGAATAGAGCAAAAATAACGAGTTCCTTTGTAGAAAAACAGTACAACTTGACTCGGTAAATTTTAGTTCGTGGTTATAACCAACTATAGTTCGGTAAATGAAAATGAAGTGGTTGGTTGGCCTAGTTGGTAGTGAGCCTGCCTACGAAGCTAGCAGTCCTGGGTTCTAATCCTGGTAAGGACATATATTTGTGTGATCGTTGTCTAGTATAGTCAACAGCATAAATAAGAGATCATTTATGCACCTTGTCACTTTAACGTCGTGTTCGAAACGTTATTACAAAATGATCACTTATTTACGCTGTTGACTGTACCCTTAGCACAAGCCTAGAGTTTAGTTTGGGACCAGGTTCAATTGGTGTGACATTGTCCCCTGGTATTTATTTATAGACTCCTAAATTTAAAGCGGCGTGAAGTAACTATGTAAATTTTTAGGTCTGTAAAAAAATTACCCACCTAATGAAAAAACACCTTGTATAATACAAAAAACTTTTATTACCGAAGGAATCCATTCATGAATAAATACTTAGTTTAAACCGGGGAAAAAAACGTCTCCCGTTAAGAACGCCGGGTCTGTTCACATTCTGTACCCTTACCGTGAGTTATAATTACCGTACGATTCGCTAGCAAGTCGAATGCTTTGTCCCTCGCGCTCCAATCGATCCTTGAATTCCTACTGGTTCACTGTATGGTTCCTGTAAAGGTCGTTGTGCACTGACCTGCGTGAGCCCCAGCCGGTAGCTGGTGACGTCCAGGTCGAGGGCCAGGAGCATGTCGTCGACGATCTGCCGGTCCGACAGCGGCACGGTTGGCTGCGGAGCTTCCTCGGGCTCACCTTCAGACGTGGCGAGGAGCCGGTACCTGTGTCATTCAATGACGTTTATTTAGACTACATGTTTAGCCTAGCTGGTAGTGACCCTGCCTATAAAGATAGAGGTCCCGGGTTCGAATAAGGGTAATAAAAAAGGATATATACTTGAACAGAGTATACTAGACTTAAACCTTTTTGTATACTAGAATTATTTATTCCTGAGTGTTGATTATTTCCATGTATTTAAGTATGCGACCATAGTAAAAGTTTAGAGCTCAGCTCATTGTATCAGGGAACAATCTCACACAAATTGATCTAGTCTCGACTAGGTCAATTTGTGTGAGATTGTTCCCTGATACAATTTTTTATTAATTTCTTCTGGAGTCCAAGCAATAAAGGTTTGTTGACAAGCAACAAGTACAACCTAACAACGTTCCAGACTATGTACTTAATTAAAGTTCATTCAGCGGTTTCAGCGAGATTGAGGACTTTCTTAATTGTAATATTAGGTAGGATACAGCGCACAGCCCTAACCAAGAGGTCTTTAAGTATGAAATCAGGCACACGGCTAGTTCTTGCTAAAAGCGATTGGCGATGCAATAGCACCAACTGCTTCACCGCAGTTTTGAAATCATCGAACGCAATATTATAGTAATTGTAACTACTACATTAAGCTAACCGCATCAAACGCTTATCGAGTAGATTGCATTTTGCACAATAAATACAAAAATCGGTAAAGAGCACTTCGTGTGCCAAGCGCGAGTTGAACTTCCAACTCACACTCGGCCGGATTTTCTTACCTTCTAGCAAATTCGGAGAGCGGCATGTGTTCCGGGAAACCTTGCTTGTAGAGCCTTGCCGCGTCCAGCAGTTGAAATCCGCGGAACTGTAGCAAATATACAATTCATATACAAAGTGTTCCGGTTCCGCTTCGTAATTAATAACCCGATAAATATATTTGGCAATGTGGCCCCGTTTTGGCAACTTAACTTTAATTGATATTTAAATAACAATTGGTTATTTGATTTTTGGTTAAGAAGACAACGATATATTTACAACAGAGCATTGTATATTTTTAACCACCGGTAAAAAGTATGTTATAACATGTTTAAGGTGTGCATCTCTGTATCTGTGCTTACGCATAAGTGTGTTTGTCTGTGGCATCGTAACTAACAACGGGATCGACAGATTTGGATGGGTTTTATTTTTTAAAAAAAACCTATTTTAGGTTTCATAAAAATCGGTTCAGTCATTTAAGAGATCGGCTCTAAAAGGGGTCGCCATCATATCGGGAGTTTCTATCTACAGGGTTATTGGTAAGTCGACCTATTCCCGTTAGGAGGCGATAGGGGTGACTATTTGCGATAATTTTGATCCCCATATGCATTATGCAAAAGTGAACCATTTTTGAGTTATCGCGTTTTTTAGTTTTTTTTTAAATTAGTCAGAAATTCAACTTGAAAAATTTATTACAAAAAAAGTATCAAATTAAATCTATTTTTTATTTCTGATTTACAAAATCAATTAAACACTGGTTATTTCTCAATATTAAAACAGTAATTATCGGTCCAAATTTAAAAAAGCGAAATGGATAACGAAAATTTTTCAATATTTTTTTGCGATCGCTTTCCACTAAAATGCCTTACAAACAAAAAAAACGTTATAAAACTTGGCTTGCAGAATATTTTAAAAACTTAACTGTTTTCTTAGCTCTCCAAAAATGCATAACAACTAGGAACTTATTTATAAAAAAACTGAAAAAAATCATCACAAAGGAAGCGGGCGGAAATTCATATTCAAACTAAACTAAATTTTAGTTTAGAAGTTCTGACTCAAAAATGCAACTTCAAAAATTAAAATAAAAAAAAAATACCAAATTTATGTCAACTTTTTTTTATTTGCTTTTGTACAAGATGAAAATGTTGTTCTTATGCAATATTAAAAAAAAAATGTTATCTGTACACGTTTGAGAATACGAGGCCGAAAATTAAAAATTACATGTTTTTTTATCAAACTCCAACATAAATTACACGAAAACAGAAAAATTTACCTATACATTTGGCGTGCAGATAACACATAAAAAATTAACGTTTTTCCAGCTTTCTAACGAGCTATCAAAACTAATATGAATTTTGTTAAAGATTGCTTGAAAAAATTGATCACAAAGAAAGTAACAAGGAAGTCACGTCCGAACAAAACTTAAAATTAACTTATGTTCGGACGTGACTTCCTTGTTACTTTCTTTGTGATCGTTTTTTTTGTTTGTAAGGCATTTTAGTGGAAAGCGATAGCAAAAAAATATTGAAAAATTTTCGTTATCCGTCTCGCTTTTTTAAAATTTGGACCGATAATTACTGTTTTAATATTGAGAAATAACCAGTGTTTAATTGATTTTGTAAATCAGAAATAAAAAATAGATTTAATTTGATACTTTTTTTGTAATAAATTTTTCAAGTTGAATTTCTGACTAATTTAAAAAAAAACTAAAAAACGCGATAACTCAAAAATGGTTCACTTTTGCATAATGCATATGGGGATCAAAATTATCGCAAATGGTCACCCCTATCGCCTCCTAACGGGAATAGGTCGACTTACCAATAACCCTGTATTTAATAGTTGTGAATTACATATCCTTGTAGGTGAATACCGTCACCAATGGCAAATTGTCTTGTCTGTGGTAATAGTATCTTGTTGTGTACGTAAAAGTAGCAGGCTTCCTTGACAGTTACGTTTCGCTATATAAAAAAGTGGCAGAACAACCACGCTGTTCATAAATATTGGTAAGGCAACATCCAGAAAACACACCACACGCAATACGCAGCGGAATCTCAGGTCATAGCGGGACGATAGAAAATCGCTAACACCAGCTTATCCTTTAACCTACCGCACCGCTAAGCAGCAGAGTTCGCATCGTGGTGTTTCGGTGTGGGGATAAGACAATCGGCGAAATCGGCGCATTCCGTTTTAATCCTCGGAGTTCGACGGCCACGCATCTGCAGTGTTCAGAATTTCAGATTGAAGTCTTGAGAATGCAAAACTTGAACATCAGTTGGCATGTGCGTAAATTTGCCTTGTCTATGGTTTAAAAAACAGGGATGTAGGGAGAAGCCCTCGTCTGAAATTAATGTCATCAATATCATTATAATTATTTTGTGAGAAGTGAGAAGTGAGATGTCTATTTTACCCTGCGTCGCTATAGCCTAACGCACTTGCAATCTCAATTGGCTTCAAATCGGAACAATTGCTTTCATTTTGTATGCAGACAAGCCTTCGATTTTCAAAATGAAAACAATTGCGATAGCAAGTGCGTTAAGCAATAGCCCCTCTGGTCTCTAACTCAGTTGGCCCGGTTCGTTACCTGCGAGCGCAGCAGCGGCACGTTGAGCTCGGCGCCGCCGGGCTGCGAGGCGAGCAGGCAGCACACGAAGGTGACGCCGCCGGCGCCCGCGCGCCGCAGCGTGTCCACCACACCGTCCGCCACGAACTTGGCTTGCAGCGCTACCGAGCGCCGCTTCATGCCCGCTGTGCCTGCACAACACAAGGATATAAATAAACAGTAAAGTAACTATGTACCTTCCGTCAATATACTACTACTTTTAGCCTCACTGCAAATCTATACTAATATTAGAAAGCTGAAGAGTTTCTATGTTTTTTTTTTTTTTTGCTTGAACGCGCTAATCTGAGGAACTACTAGTCCGATTTGAAAAATTATTTCAGTGTTAGGGCCTTAATTGAGACAACGTTAACTTACTTCCATTGTTTTTCCTTTGTGTAAAGAAAGTTATTCAAATGATTATATGATATTCGTTACACAAAGGGAAAAGTTAAGGATTGTTAAGGATTTTCTAATTGAGTCCTTAACTATGTACAATATTTTTGAAACTCACCTAGGCTTTATATCATACTCACATAAACCGAAGGGAAGCGAGGGCGGGTCGCTATTAATAATATAAATAGGTACTTAAGACGTAACCTATGGGATGAGCATCTAACTCGTACATTACCGAGTAGTTGACTTGAAGTCAAGCAGGTAAATTTCATAAATCAAAATACCTTTATGAAATACGGTTAGTAATGAATGATAACTTTGTGGCCAATACATCTGCGAAACGTACACCGGCAAGACAAAAGAGTATCGATACGAGTACCATGTTGTTTTTTTTTTTCACGAGTTCAGGGTATAACACAAACTATACACTCAGATTTAAGGAAGCGGGAGACAACGTGCGGCCCTGTATATGTATAAGATGTTAGTATTGAAATATGATTAGCGATGCGTATGGCCTCACCAGACGTGAGCGTGCGCCGGATGGAGGAGGCGCGGCG
This sequence comes from Acleris laterana, assembly GCA_963966035.1. Taxonomy (NCBI): domain Eukaryota; kingdom Metazoa; phylum Arthropoda; class Insecta; order Lepidoptera; family Tortricidae; genus Acleris; species Acleris laterana. The sequence goes on from OZ014457.1 coordinate 8,601,309, forward strand.
CAGCGTGTGCGAATCGCCGAGCGCGGCCGACCACGCGCCCACGCCGCACGCGCCGCGCGCCCACGCCGACAGACGCCCGATCTCCGTTCTATTACACAACCAAATACACATTTTCAATCTTATCAAATCATTCAGGATGTCCCTAACACTATCATCAAAGATAGGACATGCTGCAGATTACTCAAGTTGAATCTAGGCGATGGGCTTGCAACCTGTCACTAATTCACTGGTAAACATCTTAGCCTAATTGTGCAAAATATGGTTACAGAATTATCAACAAGTTTCTAGAGCTGTAGCTCTGCCTACCCCACTTTGGGAATAAGTTTATGTATGTAATCTAGATGAAATATGTTAATTTTCGTGCAAATTCTTGATCAGTCACAGTTGCACTAAACTAGAGAATGTCGATAGGTCAGAAAATCGTTTTTTTATTTTTTACGGCTCATTAATATCTTTGATTATTGATAATGATTACATTCGGTAGCAGTGGGCTTCGGTTAGATTTAGCGAAAAACAGTAGTATTAAAATTTGGCAGCTTATGAGCATTCTTATCAAATCTTCCTGTTTTGACGTTAGTTTTAGGGAGACTGATGATTCGTCCAGGAATATGTGAGGAAAGGGATATACCTCAAGATAACTTGTGTTACTCACGTTTGGCTCTCTTGCAGCAGGGACAAGGCTTTCTTCGTGACGGGGTTCTCTCGGCTAGCCTTCACCCAGCCCGAGACGTCGTATAGAACAGGGTTAGTGCCCTGTATACAAGAAACAATGTTAAGCAACAAACAATGGGGTGTTGTGTTGTTATGTTCGACTGCGACGCCGAAATGGATCGATTGACATGCTTAGACATTTGCTGAAGACGGTAAAGTACACGATTATCGCCCACATAACTGGTCTGTTGAATACCGTTTGCGCATCCTAAACCAAAATCAGAAAATGCGTTTGTCAATTTAGTTGTGTCAAAATTGAAAGACCACTTATTTGGCCTACTACACTTCGCCTTCGCATGATGGCCGCGTCATCGCGTCAAACCGATGCGGCCATCATGCGAACGCGAAGTTAAGAAGGCGAAGGCGGAATCTCGCGTTGAGAAGAACATGAACATCGGCGCAATAACTCTCAGTAAAATCCTACCTTTCCTTTTCTCGTCCTCCTCATTTCGTTTCTTTTTGAATATATTTATCAGTAATAGTTGTTTTATCTCACGAAAGCTGGTTCACCATATTGTAGTTGTAACACGTATAGACACCCACACTACGGCGTCGCTTAGCGACGACAGCTACGCACTGAGAGACAACGAGCACGTGCATGATAAATCAGCTTTCATAATATAAAACAACTGTAGTTAGCCTTCAATCCCCAGTATTGCCCAGCATGGACCCTGCTGACCTGCAAGTGCTGCAGCACGAACTGGCGCGCGTGCGCGGCGCGCTTGATGAGGTGGTGGTGCTGGTGCGGCGCGCCGTGGTGCGTCAGCACGCGCTCCAGGAACGTGTCGTCCGACGACCCCGGATACATCGACTCTTCCTCCAGAAGCCTATAAACATTTAAAATGTTGCACAATTAAGTGCACTGGCACGGTGTACACTTTTCGTCCACCATTTTTACAATGTCTTCGAGAAGATAAACAAACATGCCGCTAGATGGTCAGTGAACATTGAGGTCCATGAACATATGCAATACAAGATTTTTTGCCCACCCCCAGTACATCTCTCAGTTGTCAGTTGTCACAAAAGTGCGATCACTGCTGTGTTAGCGATAGGCTTTCGGGTGAGATGGTGGTAGGGATCCGGAGAGGCCATTGCAATAAAGTTCGCTCCAATCAGGGAGCTCGCGGATTTTCCCCGTTCCTCCTTACCGATCCTCTGACAATACTTGAATGCTAATATGCATACGAATCCTATCCCAATTGACTCTCACTTCGGTCAAAAATAAGCTACACTCTTTTTACCTAAAAAGTGAGGTAAAATGTTGTACGAACCACAGGAGTCCCCTTCGGTCGCAGTCGCGCAGATCGGCCTGCGAGCTGCGCACGATGGTGTTCTGCGGCGCCCGGTCCAGCAGCTCCACCATCGGGCCCGGGCTCGCCGTCTCCGACAGCCAGTCTGAAACAAACACGCATTTTAAACATCGTGCGTTGATAGAGAAGAATAGTGTAATCCTTCGAAATAAAGAGCGCCTAATGGATTTGGGGACCCTCGCATTCTTTGAAGAATAAGTAGGAAACTAAAACAGGGAGAATTGAAGGTTTGTATTCTTGAATATAAGGAAAACTATTCGGTAACTAACATTTTATATGACAAGCAAACTTACCCTCCTCCGCGCCGTCGTCGAGGGCGATGCCCTCTTGTGAGTAGCGCTCCCTGGGCGCCACCAGCATCGCATCGTGGAAGACGGCCTGCAGACGTTCCTGACAACGAAGAAAGAGTTATAAACTATAGCCGGATATTGAAACGAATCATTTGAAAAAGCTTTTGAAACTGCAAAGGTGTTATGAAAATATGCAACGATTAGTACTTTGTCAATAAAAACAATACAATTTTTATTTTAACATTATTACTTCCAAAATAAAAAAAATTGTCAGTGTTGCCTTACAAACGCCACGGTCGGCCATTAGGTAACGACAACAAAGTTTCATGCCGCCGACATCTCAATTTGAATCTGTTGGTTAATGATATTGAAGTTCCTAAGTCTGATTAAAAAGCATTCGACCGCCGCGTTAAAACTGTAATGGACGCTGTACACGTTGAGCCAAGGTATTGGGCCAAAATATCGGATCACGTTTGCACCTTAGCGTATTAATCATTCTGCATTGGCGCTTTGATAAAAGATCCTTTGATGTGTTCACGAAAAAATGTCGCTAGCTGGTCGCCAACTACAAACAAGCAAATAGCGTAGCAAAATAGTTTGCTACACGTTGGTCCAAACGGTGGTCCAAACAGTGGCCCAACGTGTACAGCGGCCATAAAGAGCACAGTGTAATCAACCTGCAGGTAATTGGAGAGTAGTTTGGAGAGCGGCGCGCCGCTCTGGTGGCCGGAGGACATGGGGTTGTCGGCGCCCGGCGCGTCCAGCAGCAGGATGGACGCCGACGTGCGCGCCGACGTCGACAGACTCCTGCGGTAACGTACTGGAGTCACTTAACGGCACTAACTTATTGTTTATAATCGTAAAAACAATTAGTTGACTTAACTACTGATTAAACAACGTGCCATTTTATTACCCACATATGTTGTTGCTTACCTACAACCACTTGACACTTGAAAATTAAACAGTTGTACAACACTTCAATGAAAAGGTCAGTTTCAAACATAAAATTAACAAACCGTGATTGCTGATAATTTTTAACGTAGTAAAAGGATCGAAATACCTTTTTTCTACACTTTGATTTCAAGAGTCAGTCATATACAACTATGTAATTTCAAATCATCGAGACATATTTTGAATAACCAAATAATAAGTAAAACTAGGGCGTCTATCCTAATTAATCGTAAAATCTGTATTGTTTTTAACTTGGGTACCATTACTGTGAAGTAAATTAGAGCTTATATGTATAAACGTTGAGAATACGATAACACGTCAAAAGCAAAAACGTTTTACCGTGTAGATGACCCCGGTACCTGTTAACGAGGGCGGCGATGATGTTGAAGGTTTCCCCGTAGAGCCCATTGACGAACGCGTCGAGCGCTTCCGAGCCGGAGAACTCCCGTTCATTGGACGGGGACGGAGTTCTGGAATGTCGAAAATAAATATTAAGTAAATGGAAATCCATAGATTACATCCCGTGATCGCAAGTAGCAGGATATTCTTTTTATAGTTTTTGTATGACTTTGGATTCATGTTCATGTTCTTCAAAAGTTCCCCAGCACTGTTCAAGAAAAACTCAAAAGGTTGCTTTTTGCTAAATTATGATTATTGTAAAGTGTCATTATTCTGTACAAGACGACGCATAAACATACTAAATTCATTAAGATGTAAGTTAAATCATAAATGAACTTGATTTTGTCACTATCCGTTTTTCTTTAAATATCTACATAATACAGTGTGTTACCGGCATGCGGGCATTTATTAAAACTACCGATAATATGTTGCTTTAGCAATTCTTTGCAAGTATTATCAATTAAAAAAATATTAAAATAACTTCACAATAAATTTTCTTAGATACTGTCCATTTTCAATGTAGTGCATGTGCTGCGTGTTCATCGTTATCAGTATCGCTGTTGCTTGGTACAAGGCATGTCGTGGTACGGGGGCAGATCATAATAATCAAAGTAACCGACGACTGTCAAATTACACTTGTCAAATTGCTGTGCTTTACATTGCTGTGCTTTACATTGCTGGCAATTAAATTTTTGTTAGAAAGTTAACAAAGCCTGAAAATTTGTTTATTAATTAAATTAATGTCATAGTTACGTTACAGATATACGTTATTTTAACGTACTTTAAAAAAAGCCAGGGTGCTGGTAACACACTGTATATCATGACGACTTTATTCAATTTAGGTCATCGAAGAGGACATTCTCTTTTTTTTTTATGGTTATTGTGGTATCTATAACAGTGACGTCACCTGAGGTTGGCGTTGGGCTGCGCGGGCGCCGCGTGCGCGAACACGGCGCGCGACAGCTCCTCGGCCGTGACGCCGAGCGCGCGCGCCGCCGCGCCCGCGTTGCCGAACTGGTACTTCACGCCCGCGCCAGAGTTCGCTGGAACGAGCACGAGCAAAGGAATTATCGATTATTCGATATGTCTCACGTGTGTAAAGGAAGAGAGGTATAATAGACATACGCCACTTTGGGCTTAGAGATATGGGTACTTATCATGAATTTTACGTAGGAGCCAACTATTTAAAAAGGCAACAATATTCAGGATGAAATTAAACAAAGTACTTAGTATAAAATGTCTGATGGTATACTTTCTTCCCTTCCTCTTTCAGACCAAATAAAAAATCACGAACGCAAAAGTAAAGCAAATTAAAGGTTTCTTTAAGTATAACTTCTTCGTTATTTATAGTAACTAAAGGATAGGTAAATTTTGACGATATTCATTTGTATTTTAAAAGTGCATAGGTATAACTGGGCTTTCGTCGTTACCTCTGTGAGTAAATTTAGTCCTCATTCTGTTTTTCTTAACAAAAGCCGAGGCCGTTTAAACTTTTTATCTTTTCTTAAATTTACCTTTGACAACACCAGCCCAGCCCAGATGGCATATGGCAGCCAGTATCTTCCACACAGCCAGCTGCTCTTGCTCCGTGATGCCCAGGAGTTGGAGGTTGTCTTTCAGCGCCGCGAAGTCAGTCGGGGCGTCCGCGTCGCTCGAAGACAGGTAGGGGTTGGGGGCGTTCACCGGCGCCTGGTCGAGGAGAAGTTCTCGGCGGAGCCGGCCGTCACAGCCGTGGAACAGCCTGCAATTGTTATTATGCTGATGAAACTTCTCGAATTTAATGTTATATAAAATATGTAAGTACTCAACATCAAACACAATCGTACTAGAGTTAGGAAGATTCAATCAAAAACATGGGACAAAGGTGACATGTTTGAAAAACTCAGCTATCGAGGTTCTCGTTTTTTATCAAGTTGTGAAAATGTCGTGAATGTGTTAAACAGTTTTAAGGAAATAGTATAAAGTTTAATTCAAACAATAGATACATTAACATTTAAGATGCAGATCGCCACACACTGACTTGTGCATATTGTATGTGCCCTCTTTAATCAGCTATTCTGCCGTCCTGCCAAAGAAGGCGGCTAACTGAAATGTAGTAGTTGAACCATTGTATACTTTATTGGTAACCGTATTGAATTTAAATGGACCAGTGCAGTTGTACTCACATGTGCAGCGCGGCGAGGCGCGCGTGGCCCGGGCGCAGGTCCGGCAGCAGCGTCTGCGCCGACGCGCCCGCCAGCGCGCCGCCGCCTTCGAAATCCAGGGACACGAGCGACACCACGCGCGACGCGTGCGCGTTCGAGCCCGTGCTGAAACATACATAATTACTGGTTATTTTTGCTACGAATACTTGGGAGAAACGGAGGATTTGAAATTCAAATTCAAATTGAACCAAAGATGAATGATTTGACTAAGAACAGCCACAGCAGCAGAACAGACATAACTCCAACAAAACGTTTCGGCAGTCAAAAATATATGCCTACGCAGAGCCCAAGTAAAGCTATTTAAGAACGCCATCACCGAAGGACCATCGAAAGAGAATATTAACTGCATATCAAAATCAACCGAACATAAAAACTATTAATTCACTTTACAGATACAGTCTCTACAATGCAAACTAGTTTCTCAACATGTGCAGCACGTCCAGGCGGCACCAAGGCGCTCGGGGGTCAACTTGGAGCCCCGGGTAGTATAAGGGCCGACCAGGTATTACCGACATGTAAAAGAACCCTCATGTAGCCAATTTACCGAATAAATATTTTAAATTTTAATTTTGGTACCAACCGCAGTGCTCTGCTAGGTCCAGTGACTCCACATTTTATGATAACGTCATACACTCACCGACAGGATCCAAACATGTGTAGCACGTCCAAGGCGGCACCTAGCCGCTCAGGGGTCAGCTTGGAGCCCTGGGCAGGGTACGCGCTGGCCAGGTACCAGACGCAGTGGCGCATGGCAGACGTCTTGCCCGAACCGGACCTGGAATCAATTGTATTTGGTCATAAGCTGGTTTTTTTATGATCACAACAAGATTAATTTTAACTGCAGTTCATAAAATTATTAAGTATATTTAAGTTGGTTTTACTATCACTTCATAGTGAAACTTCATAGTGGAATCCACAAAGACAAAGACAAAGATCCTTTATTGGTTACGAGATCATTTATTACTTGCATCCATACGAGAACTCTTTTTAACGTAATAAGCCTAAGCGTAATGGCCTCATGCCAGTTTTTTTTATATGAATTTTATTTTGCGGGCACCAGCGTTGATAAAAAAGACAAACAACATATTTTTTGTTTTGTAACGTTACGGACCAATTTAAACTGTTAAATGAATAAAAAATGCTCCCGGATTCTTGGTGCAAAGCTGATTAGAAGACTCGCTATAAGCTATTTGTAACAAGTTCCAAACGCAAAAAAAACTAACAAATCATCTTCAGACCAAAACAAAAAATCAACCTTGGAGTTTGAACGCGAGCGCGCATCTTAAATATGTAATCTTTATTAATATGTTAACGATTATCTCGCTGGTAAACTAATGATAATGACTGTCGCATATAGGGCCGAACACTGCAATATCCACACCAACCGTATAGGCCTGTAGTTACTTTTTTTGTACTCAGTGTTTGAGGTTTCAAAGTATAATTAATTTGTATCACGTAGTTTACGGATGGTTCTGAAAGTTTTATATCAAGCAATTATGTCAATAAGGAGGAATAATGCCGTTCGAAAATGTATTCTGAAGTATTCTGAAGTTACGACAAACTTTTTTCTTCACCTTTGCGCGGTGTTTGTTTTCACCACTTAACTACCCATTTATCAAGTTTGCAAGCACAGGAGATAATCATAGTTTAAAACCGAAGCGTCTGTCTGTATGTTCACAATAATCTCAAAAACTACTGAACGGATTACCATCCGGTTTTCGACATCAGTTACATATTTTTTCAAGGAAGATTTTTATTTATAAAAAATCTGGTTTATGTAAGGGTGTAACAGAAAACCGAATAAACCGGACGGGTCGCTTGAATCTAAAAAAAGAACTACGAGTAAACAAGAAAAAGCAAAACTCCTTTATACAAGGTGTTACAAAAATACCCGTAAAGCCGAAAGGAGGTTAAATGGTACCTTATAATAAGTCCATTTACAATATTTGAGAACCGTACTATCACCGCATGACATACCGGCAAAAAAAATAAAACCATTATTGTTTTCATTGATCTGAAAACCCTATTTCAGTAAAATTAAAGAGTAAACTACGCAGAATGTTTATGTACATTTTTACCTAATTCGTGAAACGATCAAAAGACATACTAACAAAATGTACAGAATTCGATTAGATAGATTTTACAAGTCGAGTTTTGGAAGATTTTAAAAGACCTAACTACTTACGAAGAAACCTAAACTAACACTTACTTTTTCGTAAAGAACGTCAAAATTACAGGAACGGCTCAAAGTGAGCTCTGCCTTGTTCAATGCACAACCTCGCTCGTTGGGATATGGTTTTAAACCCATTTAAGTTGACAATTATTAAATTGGTAGGCAGGCCTCTCTGTTAAAATAATCTATGGTAACTCCGGTTCCCTGACATGACAGCTTATTAGGGTTGACAATATTTTACGCTTTGATAATTTATTGGATTTTTTACGGGGTATTTTGTAACACGTTGTATAAATGAATTCATTAATTCGTATACAGCTTGCTATATTTTAGCATTTTTTCTATTGCGATGGTATCATTTGCGGTTGGTGTGGCCGCGGTTTCAAGCTATCAATGATCTACGCGAGCTAATTTCGCTATCGCCGTCTGTTATAATTTCTAGTTTAACGCCTTTTAGAGACACCGAACCTGCTATTAACACGTACGAGGCGAAAACTCTTCAAAATCAACCATAGGACGGTGCAAAATGGTTCAGAAAAGGTTGCAAAATGAAGTGGTACGTTATAAGGGATATCAGGGCGGAGTTAGATATGATCAACGGAAGCAATTTACGACAAAGGTAATTACTTATCTATTAACTTCTAAGCGGGGGAGTAAATCGCACTGTGCCAACGCGTTTCGTAAGTGCATTAAGATTATTATTGGAAGCGTCTAATAAACGTTTAATAGGTAATAAAAATGATAATTTTTAGTACGTTAATATTTCTAAATGATGAAACGGCGAGACTACAAACTTTTACGTTCATAATTTAATGTGACACGTACATAAAATAATTAAAGCTCTTGTACCGCTCTGCGGCTAACGACACTCGTTAGTAGGTATCGATATTATCACTGCATTTCATTCTAATAAAGTTATAAAGTATTTTCAATCAATGAAGGCGCACCCCGTATCTCAAATTGACCAAACGTACGTAACTTAAAACAGTAGGGCAGAACTTCGTGGAATTTATACACTAGGTAATACACCACACACACTTAATTATACACACACACACAACACACACACACTTTATTTGCATTTAATCACATCTGCTAATTTGAGAATAGTTTTGACTTATTTTGTATGTCGGCTGTCCTATTATTACAGATTACATTATAGGGAGCATGCTTGTTTTACAAAGGGATGAAGCTATAACTGATTTTGGTATTAAGCCTCCCATTCTTACCTTAAGCTGTTCTGAGAATCCTCAAACACAGGTAGGTATATCAACAGTAATATCAACGATTTCCAAACAAGTGCATGAGAGTTTGCGAGTATAGTAATGATTTTCACTATCCAGAATTACTAGGCGCCCAGAGCTCCCTAATAGTGTTACCTGCCCATGAAGACGATGGCTCGGTCGCGGCGCGAGGCTAGCATGCAGCGGTGCGCCGACTGCGCAGCCGCGAACACGTGCGGCGGCATGTCGTCGGCGCGGCATCCGCGGAACATTTGCGCTACCTGACCACACAGACCATGTTTTAGAAAAATCTACATCAATAAATAGGTTAAATGCTAAATAACTGGTCACTTTAGAAGGTGTAATAGCGACCGAGTTAAAAATAAACTTTAATCGAATTTAATTAACGTCATACAATATTGTTACAATACAAAGTAACCAGTAACAGGACTGCCCAATTATTGAGCACGTAGTTTAAATTTCTAAACTATTAATTACCTTTTCCGTGTAGACAGGGGCGCTACGCTTGGGCGGGCCAAGGACCAGGAGCGCATGGCCAGCGCGGGCGTGGTGCAGACCAGCTGCGAACCGCGAGCGCAGCACGTTCAGCGCGCCGCACTCGTTCAGGCAGCGGAGCGACGCTATGTCCTCGCAACGTTCCATTGGAGGCGGGTTGGCCTGGAAATGAATATGCAGATGAATCAGTATTCTATCGATAGAAGTGTTTATTATGTCTTTCTCGGATAAATAATGCAAGACAGATCTTAGCGGCGGCTGATAAAATTAAAGGGATCTTTGATTTGGTTCCATAAAAGGGATAAACAGAGTTTTACTACACTTAACCGTGAAACCATTCCTTACTTCTCCGATAAACATTCTTATGGCACCCGCATCCTAGTGTGGCTGGTGTCGACGTCGCCCCCGCAAACGACTGCAGGGTATTCCTACCGGTCATGTACCAGGGTAACATATTTTCATGGGATCGTTTTTAAACACACAATGAGGACTTCTCCCGTCTGCAGCACGCGCACCCTGGCGCGGCCGGCGTCGGCACTGCTCTTACGGTCCACAGCAGGAGATCCCTCCCAGTGACGTACCAGGGTAACATACCTTCTCAATATCATCTTCGTCCACCGTGAGCACCTCCCCCGTCTGCAGTACGCGCACCCTGGCGCGGCCTGCGTCGGCGTCGCCCTCTCGGACGACGGCGGTGAAACCACCACGGTGAGCCAGCCACATATGCCCTGTCTTCAGCCATTCCTTTTCGCATGCCAGCTGCTCCTCTGATTTCGCCTATGGACAAATAAATAGTTGTCAAATATATAACCAGTATAAAAACACTACATTTTAGGATGAATTAAAAATATATTTTTTCAGCTGGTGAGAGACCCGTCCCGGATATTATTGGGTGGGACCTATATACAACATATAGTATGCACATAAACCTTTCCAAAGACATTTGTTCAGTAATGGTAAAACCGCATCTAAGTAATTCTTGTTTTTTTTTATAAAGAAGTAAACGGACAATCATATAGACTGAAATAGTGATTTAATTTTATACTGCATAATTTGTACTAAATTTAAGAAGGCGGCCTTTTTTTACTATATGAAACAAAAAAATACCTAACGTTCTTAAAGAATTAAGGTTGTCCTAGGTAAACAATATAATATAAGTGGCGCAGAAACGCAAACATTTGGTCGTCCCACCTAGACCTACATATAAAAATCCTCCGCTATAGGTACCGATAGACTTCGATGTATATTACCTAGACTAACCTTGGGTTCAGTCAATGATAAATAACAAAAAAGACGGGTAAACAACGTACTTCTCGCTAGTTAGGTAAAAAGGGTGTACCATAACATGCAACACGATATAAACTATTGGAACTGCAGCGTTCAACTCCTACTCACAGACGCTAATTTCCTCCGTAGTATTAGCATTATGCAAGCCTCGTAAGATGGCCGCGTGTGGCGATGGCCGCAATAGCAAACACTGTCATAATACTATAAGCCGTAAACGATCGGAGTGAATGGTAGGTCGGTGTGATCGGTTATAGGCTTAATATTAGCGACAATTTTCTGTGGATGTTCCAAGCGATCGAATACTTCAATCCACAGAACAGGGTGTAAAGAAGTAGTTACCTACATGCATTTTGTTGGAACAGTGAGAATGCTGGAAATTCGAGATTCCTGTCCCATTTCTACTTATCCTATTCCACCAGCTCTACTCCTTTACTCATAGCTTAAAAACTGGGAACTCATCTGCGATTCCACTGGAGTTTGCGAGAGATTTCATAAACAGTGATAAATGTTGTCATGACATGCTTTATCGTTCGCCCTATGCTCCCAAAATAAAATATAAGAAAAACGAATTACAAAACAAACGACTTAAAGCATGTTAAGGAACGAAACTGAGATTAATAATAACAGAAATATTACTAACACACGCACGTAATGTTACGTGGAGTCAAGTCATGCGGAATCAATTTGTAGACGGTAACAACAGCTTTTACAAATTGCTATAAGGATCCCTCATAACATTCACTTAGCTCTCGCCGTGCGCGGAATCTGAAGATACCGAGGAAGTGACCAAGAAATCAGTTACGAGCAAACATGGCAATTTGGAGGCATTACTCGGCTTTTAAATTATACGCGAAATTAACATGGGTCGTGCCAGAAACTTAAACTACGAAGAGATGTTGACACCGTGCGAACAGCATTTTCTTGGGCCTTAATAATAGTACTCTCGGTTATTGATATTATTATTAGCTCATGCATCCGCTCTCGAACCTAACATTTAACTGCATTCTCCTTAAGAGTTACGACGCAAAGTGTTAAGTGAATAACTACTTGTTAGATGCAGGCGGAGTGAAAGATGTATCGAGGGAGGAGATAGTTCCAAGTACTTCGATTTCAATTCGAAATGTCAGCTCATGTAGGAAGTCGGTAAACAAATTATATTTAAAGACAGACGAAGAGGCCTTGTCGCCGTAACATTTGACACCCACAGCGCACTTTAGACTTACCTGGCAGTGGCAAATAAAAGTAATATTTTAACTGTCGTTTAATGACGTCACTATTTGTTTATCGAAAGTGAAATCATGTTAAGAAAAGGTACACTTAAGAGTACGTATCTTCCATTTATTTTAAAAAATACTGGTGTACAAGAATTGTGACGACTAAGCAGGGTCCATATTGGCTTCGCTAAAGTTCATCACCCGAAATTGATTTTCCTAACGATTTGTACTCCTAATGATCACTGTTCCTAAAATTTTGTTTCCTAAAGTTTCCGTTCCTACATTTTATTATACTATTAACGTAGTCCATAACACTCAGTTTTCCGAAAATTGATTTTCCTAAAAATTTTACTCCTAATGATCACTGTTCCTAAAATTTAGAGTAGGGTGCAGTTTGTGAAGGTGTGTGAAATGAAACGTTTGAAAAAAAGCATACGATTTTAATTTGCAGTCAAATGGTATCGCATAGCTTATTCAAGGGATATAAAAAAAATAACCTCGAAGGCTAAGGCGGGTGCTTGCTTCGCTTCGCTCCCGCCATAGCCTTCTAACCTAACCTATTCAAGTCGGTTCTGCCCAGAGAGGTCTTGCTCGCTCGCTTCGCTCGCTCGCTCACTCATATTTATATCATAATATAGTATTTATCTTATAACCCAACCTTCTAAAAATGCACTGACCAAACAATATTCGTTGAAAAATAATTATATTGTTTGATAAGTATGTGTAATGAAAAAATAAAATTACAAAATTCATTGAATTGATTTTCTGTCGAATTTGTTTCTTTCAAGTAAATAGTTAAAAAAAAATAATATACGAAGCAAAAATACAAGGACCAAATAGTATATGAAACATTTTCTGTGAAACAAAATTCTGTAATTTTTCAGTCTGTAAAACAAGGGGACACCGTTATGAACACTAATTTTTCAATGTCGATTATCAGGAACAGTGAAAATTAGGAGTACGAATCGTTAGGAAAATCAATTTTCGGAAAACTGAGTGTTATGGACTACGTTTATAGTAAAATAAACGGTAGGAATGGAAACTTTAGGAAACAAAATTTTAGGAACAGTGATCATTAGGAATTCAGAACTTTAGGATCAGAGTAGTTATGAGAAGTGATTATTAGGATGTAAATTTTTAGGAACAACATTTTCGGAGTTCCGATAATCGACATAGAAAAATTAGTTCAACTTTGGCGCACCCGACTAAGCAATAGAAACACGATTGTGTGAAGTTTTGATTTTATTTTTCTCTCGGCGGTACCCGATCTTTTATAGTTTATATTCATTCCCTACATTTAAAAATCAATTGCTGAGATTAACGTTCAGGAGGTCGACTCCAAACAAAATATAATACCAGTTTTTTATAGTACAAAAAGTGTTGCTAATGACTTTCTGTACAATCTCGCGACAAACAAGTAAACCCACACATGGATCACACACGGATGAGGAAGCAAGACACATATAGATTTACCGGCCTACGCTAACAAGCAATGCAATTATCAGTAAAGACATAAATTATTTCCGTATTTGTAACAATCGACAAAATCGTATTATATTACTTAGTTTCAATATTACTTATCGAAACAAACACAAAGTTGCTAAACTTATGTGGAAATTGTGTCGTTTCCACATTCCTCGGCAAATATTTTAAGCTGAACAAAACTGGTGACTGTCATGTTGCAACGCACAAGGCCTGCAACAAGCTGAAAACTTGTAAAACAAGGGAATATAAAATAGATAACGCGGCAACGGAGTGCGACTCGACAAAAATGCTACCTTCTACGCACAATCGCAGCCTAGCTCTTAATGTAAAGTGCGAAGACCTATTGTGGTATTCGGTCGGGTACTTTGTTCCGGTAGCTGCGATCAGACAAAGGTAAGACCCGGAAAGTCAATAAACTTGAGCGGTTACACCGTAAACCACCTTATCAGACAGCAGTTACTGTCCTTACATTAGTTCGCTTCGGACTACCGTAACTAGAAAGTGGTACAGGTAAACAATATTCTGATGTTTGTGTCAAGATAACAATGTTTACAATTGAAATACATTTTATTTCATATTAGGTTCTTCGATCATCGTTGAAATGTTACCGTGCGTCGTTAGCTATCCGTTGACTATCTTTATTACTATCGAGTCTATTCCGAAGAACATTACCGTGATTCCCGTCAAGAAAGTCCACAGATTCACCGCAAACATTCAAAGGATTTAGAATGGTATCACCGTGTACCGCTATGGAACATTACCAGCCTTATACGAAACGGTAATAGCGTCAGCGGCACCAAATAGGTACTAGAAATAAATCCTCAGACGTCAACACTTTGTCAGAGGAAATTGCGAATCAATTTTTACTCCATGGGTGGCTAGCTTGTTTACTGCAAACGATCCGGGAGCGGCGACTGGGTTTACGGCCGGTGTGAAATCGGATGTTCTGTTTGATTGCAATGTAATTGAAAACGGTTGTGCAATGCGATTAGTTTACACCCGTAAATAGTCCGGACCATCGCATGTTTCGTAAGACGACGCAATCGAGATGAGACGATTTGATCATTTTACAACCAAAACAAAGTAGCAGAGAGTCGATATTATAAAAGCATCTCCTAAACCAGAACCAGAAAAATAAGAATTACAGTAACCTAGCTAAAAACGAAAACAATGGAGGAACTTAAGATTTAACGAATTAAATATATAACATCAGAAATCCGTACACTACCCGTAAGATCATTATTTGTGCCGAACATGAAAGACTTTTATCTTTTGCTCGTTACATCGCATCTAAATTAAGGCCTCCGGAAACAGTTCCAAACGCAGTCCGGTTACAAAATGATGCATGTTACTAGTTTAAATTAAACCCACGCTTTAAGGGTTTCCGATATGTAACATTGGAAACCTCTTCTAAAACGCTTGCGTTGGTTTAAAATTGAAGTTTCAGTTGTGTAAGATACGGTAGCTTTTTCCTCTGTAAAAAATAGGAAGATAAGTAAGTTTTAAAGTTACTACCTATGGATTTGTGTTTTAGTAGCTCGGTTTATAGCCAAATGGTCGGACGGCAGGTGTCTTGTGCATGCGCTCGGCTGACCCAGTGCGGGCATCTGTTAGCAGAGAACGCGTTTATGGTAATGGCGTTTACTAATAGCATGAGTTCCCTTTTCACACGAGCTCAACACCATTTTCCATTGATTCATTTAAATTCAAATTCTAAGTTCTATAATTTGAATACGCAAACATGCTGATTGAAACCAATCAATTCTAAAAAACTTCTAACGCCTTTAGGTAAGCTAAGGGACATATTAATCTTAAAACGGTTTCGCGTAGCCACTCCAAGAATTTGACCATAATTCAAGTGAACAAGCAACTCCAAATTTGGTATTTGCCTTTACAATAGCTGCGAAATGTTAAATAAACCAATGCTAACGTTACTCATGTCAGACAACCGGATTTCTCTGCTACAGGCGCCTGCGTGGCTTATTCTGGTATTAACGAGATATATTTTAATCAATCCAATAAATCAGATAAATTACGAGTAAATGAATAGCAGGAGATTGGTAATATATCATATAATCATAAACATTAACAGCCTAACTATATAATCGCCGAATGCTGGCCTTAGGATTTTGCAAATGTGCATTAGGAGGAGCGACGACGTAGTTTTATGTGAAGCCAAAAGGTGCTAGAGATACTACACCGAAGCTAAAAACAATAAGATATTGAACATACTATAGAAGGTAGTCTGAGAATTTAACCATCCAAAGTTTTAGCCGAACCAAGTCGGGTTATGAACTGGAATCTGTGAAATCTGCGTTTGAGAATAGCTCACTCCGCGCCGGCCGGGCGACGCTGGCCCGTAATTACCTCGCTGTCGTCGTTAACGGCGCGATTGCTTTTCAACCCTTCATTACCAAAAACGTTCGACTGATCAATAAATTCTAAAACGTGTTTAAGCAGTTCAACGCCTTGGAAGTAAGATTGATAAATTCGTATATTAAACAAGCAAAACCCAGTTAAAGCTAATAGATTAAGTTTAAATATCACGTAAACATGTATTAAACATTATAAATGGATCTTTACAATGATATAGAACATTCTCGTTCGAACGTACGACGATGTCATTGCGATTGTCATTAACAGTTTGCCCTCCATCGATTCCCATTACACGAACTAGTTCTTCATAACAATTTCACCTCGTGACACGGCCAGGTTTAGTTAATATAGCAACTTAATATGCCCTGTCAGTTAGGAATGCAATGTCCTTCCTGCTCGGGATCGTCATTAGAAGTCAGTGCGATGATTGACACTCATTACAGTCCGTCATTGCCGTTATTGAGGTCTTCATTCTGTGACATCTGACCAACCCTACTGTCAACGACAGCAATTACATTCTGCCTGGATGTGGAGTAATTTTAGTCGTAATTACGGGGTAGTCGCCTGAATCCGTTATGTTTGATTTGTCTTGATATCAGTATTAACTTCAGATTCTTCATCTCTGTTTCAATAGTTATCACTAAAATTATTCAAATTTATCTTGCTATCTCGTAAAAGTATGTTAACATTTACTGTTTGTAACTTATCACTGTAAATGTCACCACACCATAAACTATCCCGTATAATAGGAATGTGAATAGCGTTACTATTTCTACTATTCAAATTAGTATTTCGTAAGTGCGAATGCGTTTATTTCTTGACACACAATCTAGCACCGAGTTAACAATAGTGCGTATTGTAATAGGCATAAAGTTAGAGATGTGTTCAGATAACACAACCTTAACTTTACGTGAACTCTATTTGTCATGATGAACCAATGCGAGTTAACACCAGAGTGTCATTTAAAGTAAGGTCGTTGCCTTCAGGCACAAAAAGCTATGAAACAATAGACTTAATTACTCCACCTTGTAAATTTTCTACTAAGATTTTTATATGTCTCGCCAAAACTCAAACTAAGGAACCCTAAAAAACGACTTTAAATTTAGGCGGTAGAACGCTTACGCTACAGAAAATTCTCCGAATGATATGAATGAGCTCTGTTACATATACGTAGAATTGTATAGGTTGGTACTCGACAACTCGATACATAAACAATAATTCTTTGTGAAAAGGACTCTCCTTATCAACTACTTAGCTTATATCAATCACAATAAACCTATTGATTTAGAACCGATTTGGAGCTGCTAAAAAACCAAAAACTGATCAAGGCCCCAGCTTACCGAATAATATCATACAAGATGTTATAAAATGAAGTCTTGAATAGAAATGGCGTCCGAACAGCGGGACCTCGACAATAAACGTCACTACAGTAACGGTTTACTTAGTTATTTCTAAAAAAAATATGTAGAAATGCATATTTATCAGAACATCGCTTTGATGTGTGCTCAGTTTGTAAGCAACATGCATGAAACACCTTCCACACTTGGATATTGTTCCATAAGCGGGATAATAACATACTTTTCCCCGCAGGGACAAGGTCGTTAAGAGTTGTATTTAGAAATCTTTTAATGCTTCATTCGTCGGACCTAAAAGGTAACTTGTTGCTGTCTGACCAAATCGGTGCGGCACTGACTCATTTGTTACGTCAAAATGTTGATAGTCGCAGCTAATCCCGCGGCTTTTGACACGGAGGAATGGTCTCTACACCCGAATGGAGCTCTGGAATATAAATATAATAAGCCCAGTTTGCCATATGGAGGGTTCTTTGACTATTGTAGATCCAATGCAAGTAAAATAACAAACTATATTTTGTTATAATTTTACTTATAGATTTCCTTTGATTTCCACTCCAACAAGTTACAATTAATCTTGCTACAAAATCAGTCTCATAGACATCAAACATCCGTTTACGCTCTTGTCTCTTTTTTCTCGAGTCTTTACTGTTAAGGAAATCTTAGTTAGAAAACCTGCCTATTTATTATGCCATGTTTACGTTCTTCTCAAATTTAGTATAGCAAGTATAAAGAAGCCACTGCATCTAAAGCAGTAAAGACAAATATAGGATGCGATATTATCTAATAAAAATGCTTAGCCCGATTCACACTGTGACTGACACCTCGCGACTGGAATACATAGTAAGCACAAGCGGGCTAGCACGGAACTTACAACCCAACAGAAATATTATCGTATTCTTTCGGTTTATAGTATACTTTATTGCCGGATAGAGATAAAAGATGGGTTGAGACTTAACTAGCGGCTACGCTAGCCCTAAAATAAGCGAAAACGTGCCGGTATTCCGTACCATGCGCCGCCGTGGCATAGCACTGCCATTTTTAGATCCACCATTCATGGAAATAGAACGGCTTAGACATATAATAAACCATTCGGAATTTGGTTCGCTGTAAAACTACTTTGGCGCTCAATACTGGAACTTATGAGGATGGCGATATGGGCTACTGAACGCCATAGAAAACGTTGTCGGGTGTACGTCGGAAATGCCATGCGAGGTGTTAACTAACTGCCCGGAAATGTCTGCCGTGCATAGAATTTGTAATCATAAAGGCATACCCACTCGAATCATTGGCTTGTTTGGGTTAAAGCTCATTACTCTCATAAGAGATAAGAAGACATTATACAAGATTACAAGATAATGACAAGACCCTCGAATCAATACTTCATTCAATTTAAATGAATGAAGTATTGGTTCGAAAATGGAGTCACTAACAAATTAAAGTGACAGCAGCACAGACTAAAATTTCAAGTTTAAATGGTAAATTGAAGATTTAAAGAATGTTGAAATAAACCAGGGAATAGGTACAGAAACCATATAATAAATTAAAGCTTAGTTAATACTAAGGTCAAATAGAGTAATGCAGGTAAGATTCTGGTACATGAAAAAGGCTCAAAACCAAGGGCCTGTATCGTGTTTAACAGAAACATCAGCTTTTTGCCTGTTTTAGAACTTTGCAGTGACGATCTAGTCGTCGCCTACGTGGATCTCAAAGGGCGTGGAACATCGAAGGTCCTAGTCTGCTCGGCCTACTTGCCCGGAGAGAAACAGAACCCCACGGAAGAACTGACTAAAGTCGTGGACTACGCACAACGACAAAAGTCGGAACTGATCGTGGGTTGCGACGCGAATGCCCACCATACCATCTGGGGCAGCACTGGAATCAACAGAAGAGGTGAGTTACTCTCTGAATTTATCTTTACTAACTGTCTATACTTGCTAAATAAGGGCAACACACCAACCTTCGTTACCAGAGCTAGGCAGGAAGTACTTGATATAACATTCGCAACTGAAAAAGTAGCCAAATGCCTAGCCAACTGGCATGTCAGTTCCGAAAACTCAATGTCGGACCACAAACATATTCTATTCGAGGTAACAAGTTCGTTAGGTAAAGAACCACAAAAACTTAGGAACCCAAGAAACACTTGCTGGCACACCTACAAAGACTATCTCGAAAAATACCTAACGGACCTTCCAAAATATGTTAAAACTCCAGATTCCCTCAACTGCGCAGTAATGAAACTCTCAGAAGGATTAACAAAGCCTACGAGAGGA
This sequence comes from Acleris laterana, assembly GCA_963966035.1. Classification (NCBI taxonomy): domain Eukaryota; kingdom Metazoa; phylum Arthropoda; class Insecta; order Lepidoptera; family Tortricidae; genus Acleris; species Acleris laterana. The sequence continues at coordinate 8,621,073 of OZ014457.1, forward strand.
GCTGCCCGTTGAAAGAATCTAAAACAAACAACACAACGACGTGGTGGAACAAAAAGCTGGAAAGACTTCGCAGCTCCACACGGCGTATATTCAATCACTGCTCTAGGCCGCAAGATTGGGAAAGGTACGGTGGAGCTTTGACGGAGTATAACAAAGAAATCAGAAAAGCCAGAAGAGCGTCTTGGAGACGATTCTGTGAAGATATAGCCCAAACACACAAAGGAGCGAGAATTCACAGAATACTCGCCAAAACACCCACAAATTATCTCGGCCTACTCAAACGACCAGATAATACCTTTACGACCACAGAGAGGGAAACTCTTGAAATTCTCAGAGTAACCCACTTTCCAGGATCGTACACCCCCGATGATACCCAGCGATGTGCCCAAAGAAATCACCCAGATCACAGGGCGCATAGAGCTGACTGGAACAAGGCCACAAATATCTTTAGGCCTAACAATGTTAAATGGGCCATTGAAAAATTCCACCCATTTAAATCAGCGGGAGAAGATGGGATCTTTCCAGCCCTTCTTCAAAAGGGAGATACCATCCTCCTCCCGCATCTGGTAAGAATATTTCGGGCAAGCTTTGCCTGGGGTATAATACCAGAACCGTGGACCAGAGTCAAGGTACGCTTCATACCAAAAGCAGGGAAAAAGGACTACTCTCAGCCTAAATCCTTCAGACCGATCAGTCTCACATCCTTCCTACTCAAGGCTATGGAAAGGATTATAGACCAGCACATTAGAGCTAGATACCTAATAGCTAAACCCCTCAGCTTAAACCAACACGCTTACCAAAAAGGGAAATCCACGGAAACTGCCCTCCTCGATCTGGTCGACAAAGTGCAGAAAACCTTAGAGGATAAGCAAACGGCCTTATGTGCTTTCCTTGATGTAGAAGGTGCATTCGACAACACACCCACAAATACCATTTTAAACGGAATGGTATCAAAGGGGATAGACGGCACCACCATCAACTGGGTCAAGAATATGCTCTCTAGCAGGGTGGCATCTCTGACTCTCAATGCAACTTCGCATGAATTCCACACCACACGAGGCTGTCCACAAGGAGGTGTCCTTTCCCCACTTTTGTGGACCCTTGCAGTGGATCAACTACTTGCATTAATGACGGACCAAGACTATGACACACAGGGATATGCCGACGACCTTGTAGTCATAATCAAAGGCCCCAGCCTCCACACAATCTCATGTCTAATGCAAGGAGCTCTCAACACCATAAATAAATGGTGTAAAGAAAACGAATTGTCCATAAACGCAAGCAAAACTGTGATAGTTCCATTCACTAAGAAAAGGAAGCTCGAAAAGCTACTAGATCTTAAGCTTAACGAACAAATAATTCCAATCTCAAGTGAAGTAAAGTATCTAGGGGTCACCTTAGACCAAAAGTTAACTTGGAACTCGCACATAAAAAACATAATACAAAAAGCCAAAATGGCTATGTGGACTAGTTGTCGAATGGCGGGGTCAAGATGGGGCCTAAAGCCCAAAATTGCCCTCTGGCTGTACACGGCAGTGGTAAGGCCTATAATTACATATGCCTCCGCTGTCTGGTGCACAAAAACCAACCAAAAGACAACAATAAACACCCTAAACAGTCTGCAACGCACAGCCTGCGTTATCGCAACAGGAGCTCTATCCTCAACACCGGGAGCAGCTCTGGATGCACTGCTAGACCTAACACCACTGCACCTACAAGTGCAAAAAGAGGCTGAACAGTGTATATACAGAATCTGCACCACGACAAGGACGAAATGGAGCTCTCAAGCACTGACCAAGCGTATGGCATCGGTGTTTGAACACAAAACCTTATGCATGCCAACTGATGACATGCATATTGAATATAACTACAAAAAACTATACTCAGTGGAGATACCCTCCAGGGACAAATGGCTGAAAGGCCAGCTGGACTACAAAGAGGGCTGCCACATTTGGTATACAGATGGTTCCAAAAAAGAGAACGATGTGGGGTGCGGCATCTACGGTGAGAGACCAAGACTCAAAGTTAGCGTCAGCATGGGTACGGAGGCCTCAATCTTCCAAGCGGAAGTCTTCGCCATCAACAAATGCGCGGAAATCAACCTTGAGAAGAACCGTAGGCACCAGCACATCTACATCAACTCGGACAGCCAAGCTGCCCTTTTGGCACTAGACGCATTGGAGATAAACTCTAAACTAGTCCAAAACTGCAAAGAAAACCTTAATGCCCTAGGAAACTCCAACAAAGTAATACTTAGATGGGTACCAGGGCACTCCAACATTGATGGAAACGAAATAGCAGATGAACTGGCTAGGAAAGGTGCTGACAACCCCCTGGTTGGCCCGGAGCCTTTTTGTGGTATCACAAAAAGGAAATCCTATTCACTGCTAAACGACCTATATAAATCTAGGGCGATCGAGCTGTGGAAGTCCACGAAAGGACAAAAGCACTCGAAATCATTAATTACAGGGTTCAAAAGCAACTTCTCCAAAGAGATTCTACAACTCAAAAGGGAAAAGACTTGCGCAGTGACTAGAATTCTAACTGGCCACTGCAAATTGAACAAACATCTGTTTCTAATGGGTATGAAACAAGAACCGACATGCAGGTTCTGTCAGGAAACAGAGGAGACAGCAATGCACATCCTCTGTTTTTGCGGACCACTAATGCGTAACAGAAGTATCTACCTAGGGCGACATATTGTGGACCCACAGGAGATACAACTTCTCACGGCCCAAAGCATCTGGAAATTCTTAGACGCAACGGGCCTTTTCGGTGAACTTTAAACAAAGGGCTGTTACAAAAGATCAGCAATGGTCGAAGTGACACACAAGGCACATCCAAACCCCCCAATAATAATAAGGTCAAATAAGACAATGCACAAATAAATAAAGTAAGTCATCAAAATACTGAAGTTATTACATTTAGCATCACTGTAAGTAAACACGGATGAAGTCGGAGATCTACACAAAACGCGCCCTATTCTATGGCAAAGGAACACAACGAATAAGGAATGATGACATCTCTTGAATACAAATGACCTAGTGGTATCGGGGCTTACATCTTTGATTTGTATGCACATCAAAACTGCATTCTTACCTGCCAGGTATCTAAAGGGAAGCAAGAGGATATGGTGAAATATGTTGATTAATTAATGCATCTCAATTTGTAATAGACAAGTATTGAATAGGAGACCTATTGCAATCTATTAAGGTTGCAATAAAATGTGTATATTTGCAATTCCATCCTAGATTCAAGTAGACTTAAACTTCAGGCACTTAAAATCAATTCAATGAATACATCATATCTCAGGCCATCAAGAGCCGCAATAACTATTAAGAACGTCTGCCTGCATTGGATTCTACAAACAATAATCGCAGGAACCACTCGAAGGAAGACTCTTAAAATAAACGGTGGAATACATTATTGACTGGTTATCATAAGCAAGCATACATCTGATTGTGGAACTAGATAGATGGGGAACAGTAAGCGAACTCTATTTCGAAAACGATTGAAGAGTATAAATCTAGTGAGCATGGAATAGGCCTGCCATGTTGATTCAAATTATGTATGCCGTGCCAGTGTACTTGTAGCAGGAATAAGGATAGAGCAGGTCGACACAGTTCAAACGCATCGGCAAAGTGAATGTAAACATAAATATTCCAGTGATTAAGGAACGGTGCTTCTAAATATTTATACAGCAATGATGGATTTGACTAAAGATAAGAGCAGTGTTGTAACCAGATAGATTGATTACGATAATGACACAAAACGGTTTACTGAATTATAGAAACTTTTATTTGTTTCTGATTCAAAGTAAGCATATTAAAACTACAAAAAAATGGTTACAAATGTCTGTTTCAATCCGTATCAAAAAGCGCATTAATTAAGCGGCAACCTATTTCTATTTGGGTGAAATGGTACTATTAAAGAACAATTTCTAATCGTTAATTGGAGTTTTATATTCTGCTATGATGTTTGAAATAATCAACAGTTGTTCTTTAACGTTGTCCATTTAATTCAAATTGCCAATAGAAAACTTAAAGAACTTATGTAGGTACTAGAGGATATAAAATCGTAAAAACATGGCGTCATCAAAATGTTATTGCAGTTTGCTTAAGGTTTGAAGTTGTAAAATAAAATTCACTAATAACATGCGGATTCTAATGCGATTCGCAATAAGCCTATAACTGTAGTGTGTAACATAAGCCGTAAGTGCTTTGTGCTTTCGAAAGGGCGCGTGGGCGTCCGATGCCGATTACTAACCGTGCACAAGTTTGCTTTTTGTAAACGTTGAACTTAATTCTTAACCATTTGCAATTTGATATCGAAATACGACGACCTTAAGATTAGTCGATGTTATCATTGAACCATAATTGAAACCAACTTGAAGATTTAACAAGACGAAACATTTTAAAAGAGTTATAATTATAGGTATATACGGATGCTGCTGTACAAATAAAGATAGAAATGAATAAGAAGGAATAATGAAGCTGAATAGTAAACAGCCAAAGATTTTGCCATCAGTGTTATCTTACACGACACGCCCTGGTTCGTTCAAATTGCTACAGTCGGTAGTGGCAGTAAAGTGTTAACTGAATAAGCGGGTAGTCAATAGGACTAAACTAGCGTAGATGTAAACTGTAATCAAAATAATCAATTTTATATTCCAATTAGATTCGACATTAAACAAGTCGTCTGCGACCAGAGGATGTTTTTTTTTAATAGAGGAAATAAAACCAGAAGCGTTCAGTAGCAATCCTGTCCATATCATGTTTATTTGATAGCAACAAGATCTTTTAATTGGGTTTTGATTTAGTGATACTTATTTTAGAGATAATTACATCCATTTCCAAGTCGCGTTATGTTCGCTTAATCATGGTTATAAAGTCACCATTCAGATACATTTACTATTCATTAATATCGACGTAATACAGCTTAGAGTAATTACACGCTATGTAAAGGTACGAAGCTTTATTGCACGATCAATTTGAGGACAAGGCAATATGGTAGATGCAGCTGCGTCAGTTAATGCTGAAGGCGTATCAAATAATAATTAACATGCATGTTGTCATGTTTCTAGAGGCACTACAAAGGGCAAAGGGCCAAGCCATGCCAACTCAGTAGTAACAGATTACTGCGATAACCAACACACTAATAATGACTATAATAATAAATTAATAAACAATAGCAAAGTGACCTGGTTCTTGTTCGAGTTCAACAAATATTTGATCCAGGTACAAAGAAGCTATTGATAATATCCAATACCTTACGCTTATTTAATAGGTTTTGAAGACGGTAAATTTTCATTATTTTACTATTTTGCACATTTGTTATTTTTTCTGTGTGTAATGTGCATATACATGAAAAAATATACCTACATTCAAAGAATTGGTAACCTCCTTTTTCAAGTCTATTAAAAAGGAATCCATCACCCGATTCACAAAGGACCAATCAATATCATCTACATGACATCAATCGCGTCATTTGATCCGTCAGCACTCATCCGTCGTGTAATTATAACTGACGCAGGACCATACTGGGAGGGTCCCGTTGAACGGAACCCCAGACACCGTAATGATAGGGATCAGCAGATGTAACGTAATTAAGATCGGAAAAGGCGCGAGCCACTAGATCAATGGAAGTGTTAAATAGTTATGAGACTTAATACTGAGCTGCATTGAGTTATTAAGGAGCGTTGTAAGTGCTCGAGAATGAAAGGATTCAGATGGGAGATAAATATAGTAGTTGAAAATCTGACACGTGAAGATTATCTTTAGTATTCAATCGAGTTCCTTCGAGTCAACAATATATCATGCAAATGCAAACGCCAATTAAATGCACTTAATAAATCAAGATCTCATGCAATTTTATGCATACCAAGTAATAATTATAGTGACTCATGCAAAAAGACAAGGATAATATTAAACTGATCCATCATTTTTGACAGGTAAGAATGTCTAATAACTAACCCTTGCGACATATCCATATTTAATGTTCAGATTAGTGTTTGGCGTTAGGAAACTGGCTTTCTTTTTCATCCGATGAGAATCTGGCGTACAAACTGGCAAGTATAAAAGCACCGCCAAGATAACGATCAGTGCGACACAGGAATAACTATCAGCTTTCGCCTAATGTGCTGTCGAGAACGACCGCCATAAATCCTGGACGGACGGACACGGGACAGTTAATGGCAAAAACTAGTAAAAGGATGTTAAGAGTAAATTAATCAAATACGCGAAAGCAATTGAAACATGAGACATCATTAAGTAATTTAAGAAGTGGTAATTAAGCGTTGTCACTCGGTCAGTGAAATTTTGTTGTGCCTACTTGACAATCTGCAGGAAATTGACTTTTTGCACGACACGCCACTCTGCTAATATCACCAGAGCTGTGTAGGATAAACGTAGACAAGTTTGAAGTGAAATTTCAAATATACTTAATATTGATATGGGGTATCTATTTTCATTTTATCGATACACCTTTAAACGAACGTATCATTACGCAGAATTTTCATTTTATCGAAAGGCATTTCTCACCACAAGAGGTTTTTTTTGGTAATCACAAGTCCAATCTAACCTGCGTACCTAATAAATATTATGAAAATACCATGGAAACATCACATCAATAGCGTTACATGAAATTAAATTCGATGAGATGATACCATCGATGAAATGGAATTCGACATAATGATGGGTTACCTACCATTGACATGACCTAGTAAACGCCTTTATTTTTTCTAAATTTTAGTTTTCTTAGTATAAAAGAAATATTGAAAAATAAAGTCACCTAATTAAAAAACAAAATTGCAACAACGCAACTTTACAATTAAGTACCTACATGCTGACTTGTGAATTTCACAATAGGCGTCTGCTGTGTAGGAGACAAATTATGCTTGACTTGACATTAATGTTGTCTGTCCTTGTGCTTCGCATTAATTTCACCTCAGCTGTTGGTGCGCGAACATCTCCGTAGGCATTTTGTTGAAACTATAAATCAATGAAATAGAATAATTGATTGAATAGTAAGTAACTTTAGTACTATAGCTATTAATATATTTCCGTCGACGACACTAAACAAAGAACTTGCAATATTGAGCTTGCTTCTACCTGAGACTTACTTCGAAGAGTAAACGATTTTCACAACCTTTAATTAGCGTGTAGGAGACAAATTTATACAGGACATTACGTATGGAACAAATAAAAAATCCAGTTACGAAACAGCTATTGTTCACTGGTCCAGCACCGTCGAGCTATTCGATTATGATAATCGCTCGACTTTCACACGCCGACGGATCGCGAATCGCGTGATTGATCTGCTCCTGAGTCAGGCTAAGACAATCGAAATTCTTAGTAGAAGAGGAAATCATTTCACTATAAATTCATAGTCGATTGTTAAGAACGAAAGAAATAAGGGAAAAATCAAACTAGTTCAAGTAAACCGATATTATAATTATAATACAACTCAGTAAAGATAATAAAGATGCAAAGTTGAATTTTTAGCACCTTGCCATGAAATCTAATACGTTATGATTGTTTAAAATAAAAAGCATGTAGTTCAGAAACTGGGCAACGGCGTCGTGAAGTCTATGAGATCTGCCACGACAGGGGGAATTGCGAGGAGTACAAAAGCGTTTAATGATAAAGCAAGGAAACCGGTGACAAATCGCTGCATATTAACAACGAGTAATGAAGTATTTAAACAAGGTTTTACACGTTTAGAATAACGCCGTCTTGACAGTACAATTGTTCTGTCGGGCTTGCAAATCACGCGGCCCACGCACAATAGATGCTCTAGCTTAAAGCTAGTCACATGCGTGGTACGCGCAATCATTACGTTACGAGTTTCCAACTCATTTCTCAGACTGACTGAATAGTGAAACCTACCTTCTGTGCGGTTTGGACCCCGCTAGTAGTAAAATTTAGAAAAAAATGTAGTCAGTTTTGTTTTCTAAGCAACGTACTTATTTCCCAACTAATCTATATAATATATTCGTGTAGCCTAGAACCACAGCACATGAAAACCTAGTTTAAAAATGGCTAAGGTAAATAAAGCATTCCTGAAAATTTTGTTACCGCTAATTGTATACCACCATATTTTTAACTGTTTTCAAATCATGTATCTTTAGCTTAACAGTGTCGAACCTTGATCTTCAATCCATTAGCATATTCATGTACTCATCTGACTCGACGTTGACTGACGCTCGTTTCTAATCAACCTTATCGGCGTTTTATGTTCACCGAATAAAGAACCCATTCAAAAAAAGTTTAACGTCAGATACAGATTCTGTCATTCATGTAAGCTTTGTTTCACGTTCATTAACAAACCATGGGCTTCGCACACGAACTAATTAGGTGACCCTAATATCTAATATCAATTAAGACCAGAACAGATCAGAATAGAAAGTATGTTAGAATATATATTTTTTTGAAATTGGTCCGCTTAGGTACCAAGATAGCATGAATGAAGACTACAATGATCTCACGGTGAAATCCGTAACAGCTCCTGAGAACACGCGGCTGCCGCCCACGGCCGGCGGCGACCAGGGTAACAGTTGTTACTTCACATGGAGCCCCACATTACGTGCGATATGATCAAAATGCTGTTCGTGATCAACGGAAAATGAAAGCGGAATATTATTCTGAAAAGGGTATTATTGATTATATGAACTGTTTGAACTTCACGATCGTGATTGCAAAATAAGGGATGTTAAGTATTTACTTAGTCACTTTTTGCAAAAGACGGAACTTAAATAACAAAACGAAATTTACTGTTTACTTTTTTTTTGACAAACACTCTTGAGCCCCTTTTAAGTATTTTAAATCTTAAAACAAATAGAGGTGTGTCACCAGTGCGTAGAGATAAGATTAAATATGTAGTTCAAACACCATGAGCCAACAAGAGCCCAATGATATTATAGAGCACGCTTTACCAACAATAGTTAAAACTGAATGCATTATCGCGTGACCGCCTCCGCAAACATAATAGCATTCAGATTCGTGCGCTCCCCATCGATAAGAGGCGGTGCAGTGATCAAGCGCTGCCAAATAAGACAAGTGATATCAAAGTGCAGGCGCGCTGCCGGCGGGTGATTGACGCGGACTTACCACGAGCGGCGGCGGCTCCGGCTGAGACGAGAGCTCCTTCCACGGCCGGAGCAGGACGCGCTCCGTGTCGGCTCCAACAGACGCGAAGTTTACACCACATCTTCTCCACAACGATAGTTCATAAATCCTCTTCCAAGAGAAGCCGTCGCTCTTTGGTGTCTTCTTTCTGATGCTCCCACGTAGTGAAGGCGTGCGCACGAACGGCTCTGTAGAAGTATTGTTCTTACTCGCGCCTCTCCATGGAGGCTTCGTGCCATTGACGTTATTTTTGCCATTCACGACTGCTGCTGGAGAGTTTTTGCGTTGAATTCCTGTTTTATTCTGCGTTGGAGTTTTTCGCTTCTCGTCAAATAGAACGGCGTTAGCTAGTTCCTCATCGTTGTTTGAACAGTCTGATTTGACTTCATCAATAGTAACGACAGTAGATTTTCTTTCCCTGTAACTTCCACGCAAAGGCGTTCTACTGAAAGGTTGTTTACACTTTTCACCGTCGACTTCATCGTGGAGTGAAGAAATGACGCTGTCATCGGCATATCGCATGCGCGCCGTTTTCATCAATGATGCTTTAGTATTTTGGGCAAATAGCCGTTCACAGGGATCAGTTGCCTTTTGCTCTAAACGATTTTTAGCGGCGTTTTCAGAATCGGTATCACTGTGACCTTCATAAGAGCTCGTACTATTGCTGAAGGTCTTCGTGCACGAGCCATCGTTACTTTTGATTAAGTGGATAGTTTTGTCATCTTGAATTTCGATAATACATTCACTGCGGAATGATTTCCTCGATTGTAGACTGGTGTTCGAGTCAGATTTCGCAAGCGGGTTGAGCTTGGGATCGGCGCAGCCTAGTGCGTGCGCTTTGCCGGTGCAATGTTTATGAATTTTAGCGAGGGCTGCTAAAGTTTTGTTGCCGCTGGGGGAGATTTCGTCTCCACCGCGGAGCGATTGCTCAAACGATCCTTGGACGTGGAACATTCTTCATGCTTAATATTCCGCTGCAGCAATATTCTCACGCGGCCTGCCTGCCACGTTCGGCATTTTCTAGGGTCAAAGTTGAAGCTTTATTGATCGGATCATAGCGAATGTCACTATGAACGAGAGCTCACTAAAGTTACGGTGCAGATCGGCGCGATAAAGAGATCGTAAAAGTCCATCAATCGGTATTCGTGATTTGGCCGAAGCCTCAAAACCTATAGTTGGAATAAGGGCCAGTAGTAGCATCTCGGGGCGTGGGCGTGACTCCGGTATAATAACGGTCGTGTCGCGGCCACCGGCCACGCATGGCTTTCTGCACGCACTCACCTTACCGACACGTTCAACTAAATTGGCCCGGCCCTATTACTCAATTCTAAAGACATCGACAGTACAGTACAACCCATTATAGTTAATTGTAGCCTGTTTAATTATCATTATTCAGTTATATTGGAAGGGGTTTTGTTTGACCAGTTGTACGAAGCCGGCAGGTATGGAATTAGTTTTAGAATGTTTAATAATTGAGTTTATATCATTGTGGCGGCATATAATGGAGGGAGTTGTCATGTAATGCGCTGCTGGGGCTATTAATCAATGCTCGGGCAAATCTTACAAATGGCTGTGGCAGGGAGGGCTGCAGTAATGTTGGTATTGGCGATAAATATTCATTATGTAATTGTGCGCAGACGTCGGATTAGACGTGACTAATTCTGGTCGCGGCGCCAGCGCGGGCAACTGAAAGTGAGTTGAGCAAAAAGTCCAAGCTGATATATTATTGACAAAGGACCGGTTCAACGATTCTGTAACTGACTATTATGACAAATTAATATCTGCTGGACCCATAAGTAGCAGGTATTGGTATTCAATTTCATACGTTGTGTTTATTGGGCCAACAATAAAAATGATACAAAATTACATGACAGAAATGTTATAAAAAATACTACCGAATTTTTTTCGTAATGGTACTTCCATATTCTTATTACTATTGAAGTAATTTGCGATTAATTTAAGTTTTAGGATATTTATAAGTCATAAATGACTTAAATCTGCGTGTCAACCATAATTTGCCGAGTTTACACATTAGTCCTTTAATGACCTATTCTAAGGCCACCCATAACTGATTTCGTTAAAAACCATCAGTTATCTCGGTGTGCTCAGCTAATTCAGTTATCGCTGTGCCAACACGGCGCTATCTGCTCTCGCCCGATCGTGGGAAAGCCTCTCGCCCTGACGACGCGTTGACTCGCGCCGTTTTACAAAAATATTCACTTTACCTAAGGATGCTACGTGACCTAATTAAAATTTACATACATACATAAACTCACGCCTTTATTCCCAGAGTAGGGTAGGCAGAGCTACAGAATTTAAGTGTATAAAAATATAATTATGTCATTGTAACGTACTTACAGTCACGAGATTTAATTAGGTACCCACCTTAGGTCCAAAGTCAATCTGACATTCTACAACAATAAGGTTGAGTTTCCTAAAAGTTATAAATGACTTGACATTTCTAATGACATTGACGACTTCAAGCATATTTTTCTTGAAATGGGTCCCAAATTAACGCTCGTGACCGTACTTTTTGGAAATCTATTGAACAATTAATCTTTTATACGGGTTCTTAAATATAATGCATCTTAGCAAAAAGTCTAATACAGATTTACTGTTGCTATCAATTAAATCCTAATTCAAAAATACACTATTTGCACAATAGTAACTAGTTTATGTATCCTAAAATAGGTAATAGACCCGAGTTTGTTATAAATGTGCCTATTTGGTAGGGGAATATGATTAGGGGAAGGGGAAGACCAAAGAAACGATGGATGGACTGTTTGGAAGATGATATGACTAAATAGGGAGTGACTACCGAGATGACGACTAATAGAGAAGTATGGAAGAACAATACGTACATGTTGCGCCGACACCCCAAATAAGTTAGGATAAGGACAGGAACATGATGATGATGATATCAATGACACTAATCTTTATTAAGCTATATAAGTATAATAAGTTTCCACTGATTTTATTGTAAAAACTGACTTTACCTATCCTTAGTAATGTCCTAATTTAAGTAAGTATATGAGCTAATTACGAAGTCCCGCAGCGTAAAAACGAGAAAAAGATTAGAATCTTTGAATTGGTAATCCCACGTAACAACAAAATGCACTTAGTAAAATGCGATAGACGACGACATCGTGTGTAAATATGCCTTCCAGTAATGTCGGCAATCGACCCGGTACACAGAGCACAATATACAGTCAAACAAATTGATATCGAGGCGACTATGACCTATGTCAAAGTGACGTAATCTGTCAAATCCTAAGAAACTTTTTAGGGTTTGACTTACTGTGTCACTTTGACGTAGTTCCATAGCGGCCTATAAATTCAGTTTTTTGACTGTACAATGATTTACTTGATGATTGATTACCTAGCTAATTTTCCTGCATTAGTTGTGCTTTATGAAACTATGGGAAGGCCAATTATATTTACTTAAATCTTTATTAAACTACGTATGTAAGAAACCAAACGAAAGAAAGTTTTACTTTGCGTGAGTAAATTTTTATCCAAGTTTGTTTTGCCTGGAAAGTAACTATAATTATCTGTTCGATTAGTCAACGAAATTTTACATTTTGTTGGGATTCGATAGGATAATATTAAGGGGCTACATTTTATTTTGAAAGTTAAGAAATTTTTATTTACGTATACCTCATTTTCGTTACAAATTTTAATTTCAAATATCAGTTTAACAGTCGGGCGTGGAACTACAACACGTACCTACATTACATTTTAATTTCACGCAGTATTGGTTCAAAGAGTAGATACCTACACTTGCGGCACCATAACCTTGGTCACACCGTTCACAGATAAAAACAAAACACTACATAAATTCTAATTAATTTGGCTAGCATAGCACAAGATAAGCTTAACAGTGACAGGGAAAATGCCAGCCCTAGGGTCTAAGTATATTCTATAGGTAAAAGTATGTTGAGATTCTGTCAATCGCGTGTACTCCGCGGCGCGAGCATTGACGCTCGGTCACCGTTCCATGCAAATTCGACGACACAGATTCCCCAACACGATATATTGAAACTATCGTTGCATAACTATCTCTCGTCTCCACTGTTAGCACTAACACGAGAGCGAGACACGAGTATGCCGGTATTAGTTTAAAGCCTAACGCAAAATTCTTATTACAATATTAGCAGTTTGACCGTAGGCCAGCCAGCTAGGAGCAGACCCTATAAAGTCGTCTTGAGCTCCTGGTGATAAGGTGACTAAACACCCTTATTGGAATTGACAATCATTCACAATTAGAACCGTTTAACTAATTAGATTCCTTTAAGGAGGCTTGTATCAATGACATAAGGGTCCCATTGATATAATATATTGTTTCTTGTGACAATAATGAAAGGGTCCTATGGTAGCTTAATTTCAAGGTCATGATGACACAACTGCGTCTCTCATATTCGCCGATTAATGCCGAACATATGTGAAGGACCCATGGGCTGAAGGAAGTTTTGTCCAGGAAGGAAGGAAGAAAGTTACAGTTACAAGAAGGAAGTTTCATTTAATTTAATGATCAAAATGTTGTTCAAGATATTTTAGATATAAACTCGAATAAAAACTAAAACTTAACAGTTATAATAAATTATTGCATTTTAGATTCTTTGTTTTCTATAAGGACCAATCGATACAATACAACAATGGAGACGCACCAGAAGCGAAGGCAACTATCGAGCTGACTCGTCCGATCGATCGTGACTGACGACTTACCCTTCAACCGATTATTCGATAACGTCCTGATTTGATGCATGCGCGTGCGCTGCCTACAAGTATCACGGAATACGTAATAGTTAACACATTGCCACACGGTGCCGGGATTCTAGGTTTACAGACTAATATTGAGATTTTTATTGACTGAATGTGTTAATATTCAAGTGTTTATATTATACAATACGCATAAAACGCCTACTAGCATATTTGATCTTCGCTTGCAAACAATTCATATATATATATATATATATATATATATATATATATATATATATATATATATATATGTATTAGCACCCAGCTGACGGATAACATATATTAGAAAATAATATCTTACATCAGATAAGAGCATAGTTTATCTTATCACAGAAGAATACCTTCTACCTAAGAGCGGGAATCCTGAACATCTATTTTACCTAAACAATAAATCGACAGTACCAATTCAATGAAGGTTTATTGCGACATTACAAATTATGGGGTAATTACGGATTATCATTAATTTATTATTTTAACAAAAGCTGAAAAATGAAAAATGAGTGAATGGGTGAATTGGCGCACATTAGGGGAGGTCTACGTCCTGCAGTGGACTGATATAGGCCGATGATGGTGATGAACAAAAGCTTTAAAATTACACCAAACATTACGGAAACCTTATATGTATATACTATACCAAATAAATAACTAAGTTAAATTGTAATTAAGAATTTAAAGAAAGAAAAGTAGCGTAAACCGAAAGAAATTAAGGGTGTTTCTACACTAGCAAATTGTTGTCCTCCTTACTAAGTTTACATATCAGTAAGATAACTAAAGCAAAACGAGTTAATTACAAGTTTACAACTAAATCAATTGACATGGGGCAGTCGAATACTTCGAAAAGGTACCGCTGCGCAAGGGTAGTAGCATTCTCATACAATGTGAAAGTTATTTAGAATACTCGTATGTATTTAAACACTGTATTATACAGAAGAAAAAAAATGCCAAATGGGATAGAGTGACTTTAAATGTTGCAAAACTAACTATTTGGAGTACGGGCTTCATTAAGAGACGTGACTGGACCATCGTCACAATGGGTCCAAGTGTCGTTAAGATTGACAATGAAGATATAGTTTCACATATCTGTTACGGTCAGATAAATTAACTCCTACGCATATATTTCTAGGAAATTTACGAAATTACAACATATGATGTAGAAAAAATTAAAACCCGAGTAAGATTCAAACGTAAACATGGATATCTGAAAAAAGTACAGATAGTTCAAGCCACAAAGACATATCCCACTAATAGTACAGTAAGAATAGAGGTTATTGTTATGAAAAATCTAGAACTTTTACAAATATAAAAAGCTGGTAACCCTGGCACGAGGTTCAAGGAAAACCCATATCGTCTTTGACCTGTCACCTATCGTATTGTCAATGTTTTATAGGCGCTAATTTACTTGACCGTAATAGTGGCCAGGTTAAAAACAGTACCATAACAGGTCAAAGACGATATGGCTTTTAGAATAGAGGCCCTGGTATGGAACGTGTTCTCAAAGGAACCAGCATAGTTATTGAGTAAACTGAAATTTCATTACAAATCAACATACGTTGAACTGGTTTCTGGCGTACAATATTTTAGGTCGTAATTAAAGCATTATCTATTGACATAATCATTCATTCAACTGGATTTACAAGGATCAAGGTTAATTGTGTTAGAAATATAATCTCAAATTACATGGTATGAAGAAAATAGACTGTTATCAGCGTGTCATAGAAGATTATGTACAGCGATCGTTCCGAAGTACATCAAAATTCATATATTGTTACAGGTGGTCACGACTAAGTAAATGCTTTTATTTAGCGGCACGGGACACTTTAACGTGTAAGTAGTAGAACTTATATGTTTTATACATAATTACCAAAGCAATTATTACGACAATCTAGGTTGCATAACATGATAGACCTCCATAATAAGGGCGATCCTCACAGCATGTGTAATCAATTAGATCTTTAGCAACGCGGGATTTTAATACTAGCTAATGAACGATATGAACACATATCATATTTCTTATTACTGTCAAAGATCTCGTTAAATTCGCAAACGTCCTTGAAGCAACGCCGGAGCAAAACAGGGTGTTTAATGTATTCAACGGTCGTCCGACAATGCTGACAAATTTTACGCTTACTTATCTTGAATACAAATTTTATTACATTCAAATATTGGTTGTTATTACAGGTTTTTTTAAACAGAACTGACGAAACAAACACAACCTTTGAAGTGCCTCCGAGAATAATATATGTAACAAAATGGTAAAGGTGTACTTACGGCTATCGTAATTTAATTGCCGCTCAGAGTCTGTATTCTGCGCGGTATAACCATATTGCTTTTTAAAATGTTATCATTATTTTTTAAATCGGCCGCCTTTACTGTCAAGTAAATAAAAGCTATGGTAACGTTGACAATACGAGAAGCAATATGGTAATGTGGAAGTAATATGGTTTTACCCAGTAGAAGAGAACCCCTGTGCGTCTTTTTCATTGAGGACTTGTTAGAGGAAAACGTACAGCACGACAAAGAATTGTCGGGGAATTCGTGTTACCAAAAATTACACCAGGGGCAACATACAAAATCTATACAAACATGGGTTAAACCATGTTATGACATGTTTTTCGTATTGTTTTTTGTATTTTCACCGTAACAATAACGCCTAGACACTTGATAGTAATGGCGGCCGAGAGAAAAACAAAACATGTATATTGATGATTTTCTTTTACCCAGTAGAATAGAGACCCTGTTAGACCCCTTAAATTACGAAGTATACATTTACATGCACCTGCTTGTGTTGTTTATACCGACTGCCAAGAATTAGGGTAATGTTTCTCAGGTGTATAGTATAATACTCGTATGAGTAATTTGTGATCTTCTTTAGACTAAACACCTGGCAGAATTTCAATGTGAGGTATCGTTGGATTTTTAACATCCACGGAGTGAACGAATTCGATGTTGTAAAAATACTGCCTGCCTAAACCGGAGGGTTTATGGGATTATTGATCCCAATTTCGTGTACAGATATATAGCAAACACATTTTTAATAAATTTCAAGTTCCACAACTTCTTAGTCCTAATGTTTCTTTATTGTTTAATTTTGTTTTCTGTGTTGCCATTCTTTGTTAATGTTCAATTTAATCTGCGTTTTTTTTTTCTTGTGATCGTCGAATAAATATTTCTATTTCTATTTCTAATGCTACATAAGGTGCAGAAGTCAACTCCATTATAACAAGGTTTTTTTAATACTGTGACAATATTATGGTCTAAATATATTGTCTAGTTACGTCTTACGTACAGGGGTGTTATTCACGTAAAAAAACGGACGGGCGGACGAACGAGCGAAATCGCAGAGGCGAGTTTAGTTAGTTCCGTCAGAGCGAACAAAACACATTTTAGCGCGTGCATTTTCAATTAAGCAGCCTTATACGTTCGATCCATCGGCAGAAACCATGCTGCTAAATTTAAAATGACAGCGCTAAAATATACTACACTACTTAAACTCGCCGCTTGGACATTCACTCGTGTGCCGTCCGACCGTCGTTGTTCAGAGAATCACTACCCTGGACCTTTGTTCTACTGGGTAAAACCTATTGCCTTTGACATATTGTAGTATTTTCAACGTTACGATAGCCCTTATTTACTTGACAGTAAAAAAGATACGATAACATGTCAAAAGCAATCGTTTGACCCTGCTAGAATGGAGGGCCTGTAGTAGGTACAACTCGTACATAAGAGTAAAAGAAAGTTTGACGCTTTTTAGATGAAGTAGAACATTATGTAGATGTGATTGAACATCGTGTTCATTAACAGGGTTTTAATTAAGGCCCACGATAAAAACGACCACCATTATAATAAACATATAATATC
The DNA here is from genome assembly GCA_963966035.1 of Acleris laterana. Lineage (NCBI taxonomy): Eukaryota > Metazoa > Arthropoda > Insecta > Lepidoptera > Tortricidae > Acleris > Acleris laterana. Next base: position 8,638,817 of record OZ014457.1, read on the forward strand.
AAAAATATTACGAGTTGATAAATATAATTAAATTTGAGCTCAACGCGATTATGCCGACTGCGCTCACGAGTTGTCCGAATTAATTAGTTGGTCTATCATAAACATTACAATAACGATGAAATAGTGTTTATTACCGCTAAGATGCATTTTAATTAAACAAGCGTGGGCGTTTAATTTTGTTTAAATTTGTGGCTGATGTCACAGCGACAAGAGATCGCAAAAACAGATCGTAAAAGTGAACAAAACAGCTGTATTTGCAGTCACAGACACTAGTTTTTACGCTTGTATAATCTTACTACTCTTCTAATTGTAGTAGGTGCATACATAACTATACATATAAACTAACAACAAAATGTTACTTGGAAAATGCATAGGTTCAAGAAAACATAAAGGAATAACTTTATACCCAGCACTTTATTAAGTAGAAGAACATTAAGAAACTAGGAACTCGTGAACATATGGCATGATAAACATCAAAATAAGAGATGATCAGGGTTTAGCAATAGTTGTCACATAGACAATAAAGAAGCCTAATTGCAACATGTACCTATCTAGGTTTTGCCCGTACGTCCGTCTCCGAGCTATAAACTATCTAGATACTTATATGCTCATTACCACATCACCAGTATCACGAACCGTTGAACCGTGATTACTGATTACGTAGGTATGAAAAAAGAAAATAAACACATTTTCGCAATTAAAATATAGGGTGGCCCATAGTAAAAATTATGTAAAAAGGTAGTAGTTAAAAGGTGGTAAAAGTGCAAACATTTGTTGCCCACCATAATATTAATAGATTAAAATTAAAATAAATTACTGAATGGTACCACAACAGAGATGACCCACACGTAGATACCTCGGACGATGGCGTCAAAGCAATTGCTGATTCTGCATGTAAGAGGCCATCACAAGATTGCCGATCAAAGCAAAATATAGGTACTTACCAGGGTATGGGGTTAGATTGATAAATTTTAAAATTAAATCTTCTGTAGCTCCCGCATTTAATCGTTAAATAAATTATTAAAAATATCATATTAGCGACTACTTATTTGGAGTAACTTAAAGCAGCTTGAGGCAGACTACGGTAGACGGCTTATTAGAAAAAAATAATTACGCAGCCTCAAATCTTGTTTCTTAAAATGGGGCTACTTTGATTATCCTTGTGTTTATATCACAATATCAAAGTCACCCCTGAAGCATGCCAAAAATTAGGGGTTTTTTGTTTCGAAGTTTTTACATCCAATTTATCTGAAAATACTTCAACTTTCAACATTTTGGGCTCTCATATGAGACATATGAAAATAATTTCGCGAAAGAGCTAAATAATAACTTAGCAATTCCACAAAATCGACGATTAAAAAAATTATCAAAGTTGCCCCGCGGTTTCGTAGCAAAACGTCTAAAATCAAATATTATAAGTTCGTTTTTCATACGATCGAAATATATAAAGACAAATTCCATAACGTACGACATCAATAACATCATTTATCATAAGTTTAAAATGTCTACGATCTAAATTCATAACGTTTATAATCTATACTGCTGACTATGTATAACGTACAAAATACATAAAGTCAAATAATATACATACACATACATAGGTAAGTACATAAACTCACGCCTTTATTCCCAGAGTGGGGTAGGCAGAGCTACAGAATTTCCAACAACTATAAAAACTTTTGATAATTCTGTAACTACATTTTGCACACTTAGGCGAAGATGTTTACCAGTGTATTAGTGACAGGTTGCAAGCCCATCGCCTAACAGTACTATAATAATAATAATAATAATAGCCTTTATTGCTGAAACTAAAACGGTATTACATTATATTTATAAACAAACTTACTTAAAACTAACACACCGTATTGTCCGGATTAGTGGTCAGCGTGTCTTGTGACACATAGGCCTCTCCCAGCTGTTTCCATTCCTGTCTATTAATGGCTTTCCTGGTCCAGATGGCGCCTCCTATAGACTTGATGTCATCCATCCACCTTTTAATTGGTCTACCTCTTTTTCTGTTGCCGTCTCGTGGTTGCCATTCTGTAATTATTTTGGTCCATTTTTCTTTACTATCCCGTGTCATATGTCCTGTCCATTGCCATTTTAATTTTCTTACTTTCTTAATTACGTCTTCTACTTTTGTTTTTGATCTTATTTCTTCTGCTCTTTTGCGATCTTTTAATGTGATGTTCATCATACTTCTTTCTATTCCTCTTTGGCAGGTTCTAAGCTTTTGGAGATGTTTCTGAGTCAGTGCCCAAGTTTGGCAACCATAGGTTACACATGGGAGGATGCACAAGTTAAAAACTTTTTTCTTGGCTGACAATGGAAAGTGCCTACTCTTAAGTATCTCCTTAAGCGACCAGAATCGTTTCCAAGCACTTGATACCCTTCTTTCTATTTCTAGAGTTGTCTGGTCTCTAAATGATATAACTTGCCCTAGGTATGTATAGCTCTGTACATATTCAATAATTTCATTATCTACCACTATGGTCCTTTCTTCTCTGTTTGTCATTATGTTCGTTTTCGATTTATTTATGGTAAGTCCGACTATTCTGCTTGCCTCTGTCAGCTGTTGTAGCATGTGTTGGAGCATCTGAGCGTTATCAGTTACCAGGACTAAATCGTCAGCAAACCTCAAGTGGTTAAGTGTCCAGCCGTTAATACGAGGGCTGCCTTTTAAGTTCTGTCGTTTGCAAACCTCCCGTGATTGCATAAAAAAGAACTAGTGTCATCTTAAAATATTTGAATTTAGAATTCGAAAACAAAAGAATGACTCGAAATCGGCCCAACCGTTTTAGTACAGCGTTCGTTCAAAGTTGACAAGTCAGTTGTGAAAATGGAAATTTCGAAGGAAAATTTACGTGCGATAATTTTTTAAAACTTCAAAAGGGGCTTAACGCGACTTCAGTGCTTCGAAGAGTTGACTACGGTTTTCAATGATAAAGCACCATGCCTCCGGACTGTGGAACGCTGGTATTTAGAATTTCAACGTGGTTGCTCTAGTCTTGGTGATAGACATCGTGAAGGTCGACCAAAAACAGCCGTAACCCAGGAGAACATTGATGCTGTACGGCAACTGATCGTCGAAGATCGCCATGCGACATACCGTGAGATAGAAGCTTCCTTAAGTATTTCAGGGACCAGTGTTCACAGTATTTTGCACGATCACTTAGGCGTAAAAAAGTTGATCTCACGCTGGATACCACATTTACTCAGTGAAGACCAAAAAATGGCTCGCGTTCGATGGTGTCGCAAAACTCTGCGGCAATTCAACCGAGGAAACTCGAAACATGTTTACGACATTATCAGTGGTGACGGATCTTGGATATATGCCTACGATCCCGATTCTAAACAGCAGTCGACTGTTTGGGTGTTCCAAGATGAGCCAAAACCGACCAAAGTAATACGCTCACGGAGCACTTCGAAAAACATGGTCGCCACGTTTGTGGCGAAAAGTGGCCACGTTGCCACCATCGTGCTCGAGGATCGTAAAACGGTTAATGCTAACTGGTATACCACTGTCTGTTTACCAGAAGTCATCGGCGAGTTTCGAAAAAATAACCCAAGACGTCGTATAAGACTGCACCACGATAATGCGAGCTCGCACACCGCTCGGCAAACAATTGCGTTTTTAAAAGAGCAAAACGTCGAAATTCTGGAACACACTCCGTACAGTCCAGACTTAAGCCCTAACGATTTATTTACTTTTCCAAAAATCAAGCAACGACTTCGTGGTCAACGGTACCAGACGCCTGAAGAAGCCGTTGAGGCATACGAAACGGCCATTTTGGAGACCCCGACTTCGGACTGGAATAAGTGTTTCGAAAACTGGTTCGATCGAATGAAAAAGTGTATTACATGTCACGGTGATTACTTTGAAAAACAATAAATACCATTTAACACTTAAATTGTCTTTAGTTTTTCCAAACGACACAACTTAAAAGGCAGCCCTCGTATTCATGCCAAGATTATCCCATTGAAGGTCTCTGAATATGTCTTCCAGTAAGGCAGAAAACAGTTTAGGTGACAATGGGTCTCCTTGTCTTACCCCCCTAGCTATTGGAAACTCTTCGCCAACTGTTTCTAATTTTATTTGTGCTGTGCTATTTGAATATATGTTTTTAATTAAGCGTATGTGTATTTTTTTGGCACTCCTTGTTGGAGAAGAGCTTTCCAAAGCGAACCATGATTGATCGAATCGAATGCTTTGCTATAGTCTACAAATGCAATGTACAAAGCCTTTCCAAATTCTTGACATTTTTCTATAAGTTGCTTTATAACATGCATATGATCGACAGTTGAGAATCCCGCTCTAAAGCCAGCTTGTTCTATGGGTTGTTGTTCGTCCAGTATGCTTTCTGTTCTATTTAGCAGTAATTTAGAAAACACTTTGTAGATGTTAGACATAAGGCTTATGGGCCTATAGTTTTCAATATTACTTCTGTCTCCTTTTTTATGTAGTAATATAATGACGCTCTTGGTCCATTGAGATGGTATGGATTCCGAACTTAAAACGGTGTTATATATCTCTGTGAGTTTTCTCAAGTTTTCCGGAATAGTTATAGAAAGTTTGATCATCTCATTTGTTATCTGGTCTGGTCCTGGAGCCTTATCGTTTTTTTGAGTGCTAACTGCTTTTTCTACTTCTGACTGAAGAAATGGTGGTATAAACTCGATCTCGTCGTCTACTAGATTTATACTGTGGATCGGGGTGCTATCTTCTGCTGTGTAGAGCTTCTTATAGAAATCAGTTGCTGTTTGAATTATATTTTTTCTTGTCCTTTCTTGCTTTCCTGTATTATTTTTAAGGTTTGGTATCCATTGTTTTGTTTGTGTCAATTCTTTTAAGGCTTTTTTAACTCCTCCAGTCTTTTTAATATGGTGGTTTAGCACAGTTGTTCTTCTCTTCCTTTGGTCCTTTTTAATAGAATTACTAATTTTTTTACTTAATTCTGCGATATCCTTAAGATTTTTCCTGTCTTTTCCTAATTTAAATTGCTCCTTTCTTTCTTCAATTAATAACTTTGTCTCTTTTCCAATTTTTTCTATTTTGTTTTTTGTAGGTTTATTGAATGGACCATAAATTTCATTTAACTGAGTGTTATATAATTTGTCTGTATTATTTCTTGGATTGTGTACATAAATATTGTTGCTCATGGCTTTAGTTGCTGCATTGAATTTATTTCTACTCTTTCTTGGTTCTTTATTATCTATCGCTGCTCTCACCATTCGATGGTTGGTGTTAAAGTTGAACTGGTTTAAAACGCATATGTCTTGGAACACTTTTCTATTATTGGTTGCAATGTAATCAATTTCATTCTTGTATGATCCGTCTGGCGAAACCCAGGTCCATTTTGTCCTCGGATGTTTGTTGAAGAAACTATTCATGAATGACAGATTGTTTTCTTGGGCCATATTAATCATCCTTTCTCCATTTTTGCTCCTGCTGCCATGTCCGAATTTACCTACTATCGTTTCTTCACCAGATCTTTGGGTTCCTATCCTGCCATTATAGTCTCCTATCACCATAACGTTTTTGCACGTATCTTGTAAGGTTGCTGAAAGCTGGTCATAGAAAATGTCTTTCCCATGTTCGTCATGTTGTTCTGTGGGAGCATACACTTGGACTATAGACCATTTATTTTTATATCCTGGTAAGTATATATTAAGAACCGCTATTCTCTCTGATATACCCTTGAATTCAACAATGTTCCTTTCAAGATGTTTTTTGACCATAAAGCCTGCCCCGTGTCTTCCTTTTGTTTCACCTTTGTAGAAGAATATATATTCCTGGTGATCTTCAATACTTTCCCCTAATCTTCGCACTTCACTTAAGCCTAATATATCCCATTTTATGTTAGAAAGTGCTAGCTCTAGTTCGGTAAGTCGCTCTTGTGTTCTTAGTGTTAAGCAGTTCAATGTTGCTATGTACAGTTTTCCATTTCTATTTGTTTTTGTTTTTTCAGTGTTGGAATTATTTCTTATAGGAGCTGGAAGGGATACAGTACTACACGCCTTTATTACCTTAGTCGGCTTTTACGACATCCACGGAAAGACTTGGAGTGGCACTATTCTAATCCGGCCACCACACGGGGAACATAACGTACGAAATTCAGAAAAAAGTGTCATAACATATCTAAGTATTAGGTAGGTTTAGGTTAAGTTAGTTCTTCAGCCGGCCCGAGGGGCCAAAACATTCAGAAGCAGGAGCTCCGCACTAGCGGAGCTCCGTCGACTCTGTTTTAGATATTCAAATAGATATGCAACTAAAACTCATTAACATATTCGTGTTTTGAATGTCATACATTAACAACATTATTGATTCAGGCTTCCTACATTCTAGACATATGTGTCACAAGTTTATGACAATTAATCATATTCATTTTGTACTTCGATATTATATTCATTCGACCAGTCGTCTTGTATGTATTTTGAACGTTATAGATTATGAACATTATTCATTTAAGCTTTCGACATTCTGGACGTATGTGTATGAACTTTATAACATTTGATTTTAGATGTTTTGCTACGTAACCGTTTCTAAAGTCACCCCATTTCACGGTACATAAATTGAAGGGACAAAATATTTTATTCATTGCTAAATTTAGAATTCAATTTGAAACAGTCACATTCTACATAATTTTTTACGATCCACTTCAATTTAAATTATTATAATAATCCTCAAAACCACATGGAGCCAAAATTCCAAGAACCGAATGGTCCCATTCGCACAAACAAAATATGGCTCACTCAGTCATCATCGATAATATTCCCGATAAAATAAAGTATAAAATACACACCACTCAACTCGTTCATTGCCTAAGTCCCTTGATTCGAAACCAAATGGATACATTATTGAGTTGTTGGTAGTGAAAGCAGTAATTAGCTAAGATATCAAAACAAAGTGCCGACAGCTCGAATGGAACACCTTCCACCAGGGATTGAAAACCGGTTTATTTTCCGTACCGGTTAGAGCCGCACTTTGAGAGCCTAACCCATAATAAAGGTTACGCTCGCAAGAACCGCTCTAACCGGTATCTCTATGTCGGAGCGTAAACAGGGAACGAAATCAATTTACCGGTTAGAGAGCGGTTCCTCCGTGTGAGGGGTGAATGACCGCTCGTTTAAGGAGACAGGATTGGTTTGCTATGGTATTAGATTGATAGCGCAGCCACCAGCAGCGCCTCGACGCGCGACAGCGGTCATTCATCCCGTATCGAAACACAGAGTAACCGGTTAGGGAGCGCTTCGAAATAACGTTCCCAAATCATTTCGTTCGAACGTAACCTAAATTATTAACCGGTTTAACCTAAATAAATACCGGTTTATTTGTAACCGGTTACAATCCCTGCCTTCCACTCGAAGTTATTACAATACCTTCGGGACATCGAGGCGTTTCCTTTAGCGGAAACTTGTTTAAATATAAGTTAACCTGTGAGGTTAATCGCCGGGTGTTCTGTTTGCGATGTTCTTAGTAAAATATGCCTCAAACGGGGTAGATATTTAATGCAATTTTAAATAGCCGAAGAAGGCAAAAAACTACGAATTATGAATGACTTTCAATTTTGTACCCTATTGCCAAAGGAGAGTATTGTTTTTTCCTTCATAGAATTTTATGACAATGTGCCCGCCGATGTTTTTTGGTTCCAAAACTTTAAGGGTCAAGTAAATGTGGAACACAACTTAGAATATTTTCGTTTTTCTTATCGTTTGCACCTTTTATCTACCCTATAAATTAAAATTAATATGGAAGTTAAGTTTACGTCATGGTTTCGTACTCTGCTATTTACTGGAAGTACCGGACTCCCATAATGCATACAGAATGGTCCCGACACGAAGGTCTTGGCACTGAATCGGTTATACCTACGTTGATAGTTATAATTCGAGCTGTACGTACGTAGGTATTGTATGAGCGATGTTTATGTTTCAACAACCATCATTTACATGCAAATCGTCATAGCATAGCACCTGCATTAGCATGTGTGTAACAGTCAAGAGCGTAAGACAATGCAACAGATCGATGTACGCTAATGTACAGTAATATCAGCAATACTGGTTATCCTTCACGTCGGCCGCGGGGCACGGCAAATGTTAAACGAATTGTTTACCGCGTTTAGATGGAAAATCTTCCAAGTCGTAATTGATACGATTGAGTACAGCTCTATTCTTCACGGTAAAACCACATTTTATGTTCTCTGTTTGAATGTGTATTTTAATTTCATGGGTGGATGACATCCGTAAAAGCGAACACATTGATGCGCTTAGCGTATGACCGAGGAGACGACGCTGCGGAGCACACTGAGAATGCTGGGGTGTGACAGACGGATTTTGTGAATGACGTTCTGTTCTTTGTCTTAGTTTTCAAAGGGAGAAGAAACAAAGTGAGAAGAATACTATTTTTCATTTACTCAACGATACGTATCTCAACAATATTAAATATAGTGTTTTTAATTAACTGCAAAAACTAGTTATCTAGAAATCTGTAAACACGAAAAAGACTATCAAGTGGCATTTACTAACCTATAAGCAAATACTATACATATACTTTAACGATGATTAAAACTAAAACATGCAACTTAGTTTCGAAAAAAATAGTTTCCTATATTAATACTGTTCAGTAAACCAATTAGTCTAGAGTAACAGCGCAATATCTATAAATAAAGATGTCCAAATTACATAAATTACTTTCATTACAAAACGAGAATTCACACCACGGTAATGAATAAATTAAATTAGCCGAGATCCGAGATACTCGCCGACGAAAGTTGAGTATCCAGGTTAATCGTGAAACTAACGTAAACATAACAATCGGAAATATTGTCGTTCTGTTGTTAGGGTACCGCAGAAGAATAAAAACGCGGTAAAAGAAACGCTTAATAATAATCTAGTGTCCGAACGATAATGAGAAGCTTTCGGAGCCCGAGAAAAATCGATTAAACCGATAAGGCTATTGTAGAAGTTTTCTATAATCTGCAGCAATATTATGTGAAGTCGACATGCTGCTAGGTGCGACTGAAAATAACGATTAGTCACGTTAAGAATCGTTTTGCTAGATTTCAAAATGAACTAATCAGTGTCGAACATAAATCCTGAATTTAGTTCTTTAGCCACTTTCATAATGTGTCAAAGCTAAACCCGAAATTACCAACATTGGGAACGATAATTACGAGTAGGCAACCTGATAAAAGTTAACGAAAGTGAAACGCCGTCTGTCAATACGCACTGTTTGTTTATGTGATATCTGGTTACTGTTGAGAATTATCTGATTCAACCAAGCCCCAAAAGCCTTGGCGGAATCCTCGATCCGCAAACGTCGGTATTCGACAACATCAATGCAATTTAAATGAAGTTATCATAAATTAACATGAGTGAAAACAATGCCCCCGCACCGCCCACGCCCGCGCCCCGCGGCTCACGGCTGGCTCCCACAGCGGGAACACGCGTGTTGCAACCTGGCTTCACAGGCTTGCCGAAATTGGCGTGAACTTGTCTTTGTTATAGCAGAAAGAAGCTAAGAACGAAAGTTAAAGAAAACTAAATACCGTGCTCGGAAACACGTTAAAACAATGTAACATACTTAATGGTAACATTGGAATTTCACTGTTTTTTGAATTTCTAACCTTACTGGCAATGAGTGTTTCCCAGGAGGTAAGTAATTTACATTTGCGTCCTATTGATCAAGCTCCTCAAGTTATCAAGTGAACTCCTAATTACTATACATACCTATATCAATCTAGATAATGTGGCTACTGATAGAAGACTTCTAGAATACCAAATACACCTTCTCCGAGCAACACTTATTGTAGGCAGTGACGACCTGACGACAAGACAATCTACCGACCAAGCGACTCCACCAAGCCACGCGTAGCATTTAACTTTAGATTAAGTTCAATCGAAATAAAACAATGTACATCTCAAATTTAAATTAATTTTTGAATGCCCTTGGGTTATGTAATCGTTTAACACATTATAGGCAAGCGATTTAAATCGAACAATGTGTCGAGGTTGTAGAATGTTTCCCATATCATATGTATGAACCCCTTGTTATTTCCGCTGTGACATAAGCACCTATCAATATCCACGGAGTCACAGTTCACGAGGCACTTGAACCAGTTATTGCCTGCCGCTGACAGCAGTGGGTGGCGGTCGAGAGCAGTGAAAACATTAAGCAAACACTGCACATACTTTACCTGCTAACTACATACGTGCGAGAAGTACTTGAACTCAATTAAGTATTGAACTTCAAGAAATATTAAAAACACGGATGCTCAATTTGTCATAGGTTAAGTGTTGTACTGAGATGTCTGTCCATAACCTTACCTTCTGACAGTCTCAATGTTGATATAGTTATTCGATATCACAGACATCACAGTTAAATATTTATTCAATTCAGAACCCATATTCAACAAGAGTCGAAGAATCAGGATCAGTGTCTGGAATGGAGCAGAGAGATTTTACTTATTTAGGGAATATATGTCGTTTAGAGAAGTCAAGATGTTTAAAAACCGGGTGACGTACCATTTGGCTATTTAACGTGACGTCCGGTTATAGTAAGACTTTTATTTCACGTAGACTGTCGATTAAAGGCTCTTTGTCTATTTTTCCTGTCAAGTTACTATTGCCAAATATTACTCACTTTGTACTCCGATTAATAATAAAATTTTGGATGATATATTTAGCCATCTTAGTGCAACTGCCAAAATTTAAAACATCTATCAAAGTGATTTTTACTTTTACCTTTAGTCGGCTTTTACGAGGGCCTTACGAGGATTGAAACAGGATTTTACCAAAATAAGGAAATAGTTTAGTCAAAACACGAGGAGCCCAAATAAATTGTTGTTGACAAGAATCACTGCCCAAGATCAAGCCAAATTAAATTCATTTCTGCGAGGCCAACGTCCTTGATGACGGCCAACTTTATTACATCATCATCATCATCACCGCCAAGTTATTGAAAACAGGAAACTGTGTATAGGACGTTCATAGCAAGCGTAGCTGATTATTCATTGCGAATCATGCATTTTAAACTACGTAGGTACATTGACGTTTTGACGAATCATATAATGATCGATCTTGAGATTACGATATCGAAATTTGGATACCTAACTATCGTTAATAATAAGAGTATATCTAGGTACATGATGGACTCATAATATCTCCACCGAAGAAAAAGATGCCGCGACTAGGATTAGATGTAAGTAATGAAACAAAAAGATGCCGCAGCTGGAATCGAATTGAATCCTTCCAATAAGAGTGACCATACACGGTATACCGTCCAAAAAACAACTACTTCGGAGTTCAGTAATCATTATACTCATAAAATAGGTACTCATAACATAACAAAACCTACAAGTCATATCAAAACTATCCAGTGTTCATTTGCAACATGATCCCGTAATTCCTGATAATTAAGGCTAATCCCTGTGCCACTTGGCTCGAGCCAGGGACGAAAATAGGCTGGCACGGGCCGATCCTATGCCTTTTATAGGAGCACAGTTACGTTCCTCGGATGCCGGGGATCTCAGGAGCCCCTGGACCATTAATTGCCAAGCTTCGATATACATGTCAAGTTAATGGCGAATTAGAAACAGCAGTTGTGTGGCCTTTTGAGATTGAGGTATTTTGATTGGGTTGTGTTTATGTTAGCATTAAGTCAGTAAAAATGTAGTAATTTGTTTGACTTAGTTTCATGATTTAAGGACATAATTATGTGTAGTAACACCGGGAGGTGTGGGATATTTTTTTTTGTCTAGATTCAATATTTGCGACGGTTCTTAATTACAAAAATCAAGCAATAAATAGTTGGACAGATTAATAACGCCGTGATATTAGTCAGGTGTTGTACATCATTAAGATTCGCCATTTTTTTGGCATTTAGTTTTTCTAATATATTACAAAATCCAGGCTAATCTCCAAAACAAGTACACGAACTGACATAAACTTTTAATCTTCTAATGATAAAACCTGTCCGTTGCCTAATCAATTAGGCAAGTAACGCATAAAATTAATCACCGTGTCACAACGAATCTGTATGTAACTACATACAAGAGCATAGAAGTGTCACTCGGACATTGTCACGGTAGCCTGTCAAGAGGCGAAAGCTTGTCAAATGACATGACGCGTTACGTTTGACAACACTGCCTGTCAACAATATGACACGCCGATCTGCACCGCAAAAAACACTTTAACAAACCACAACAAAAAACACTAGCACTTAAAATTGTCGTTATAATTTGAAATTCAAAAATAAGAACGCTTGATTTTGAATTTCAAATGCGTTCGCGCGTTCTATCGAATGGAGGTTCTGGCGGCGCAGCGCGTGCGCGGCGTTCGCGGCGTGGATTTTAACTGTTTACGCTTAGACGGCGTCTCGCGAGATACGGCGCTCGCGACGCGGATTAGGATGCGTGAGCGCAGGTATTGGCGGGATTTGGGCCTGGAAGGACGTGATTAATTTATGTTCATCACAAACACAGATCTTCTCCGTGCTTAACTTAAAAAATGTTACTATGTAATGTATGTTGTGTTTAAAATATTGATCGTCTGGTCAAAAAATTATCAAACAAAGAATACCATAAAAGGGGTTGTGGAATATAGTAATAATAGAAATAAATTGTTTTTTAGCATCAAATAAAATAAAATAAATATCATGGGACAATATTTTTGACCTAATAACTGACCTAGTTTCAAACTGGGTACTAGACAACGATAAAAAGACTCAAAAGCAAACTCCACCGGCCACACCGGGATAATGTTCCCTCAAATTCCATGTACCTATCCCTTTTTTTCCTTCTCAAACGCCTGAATAAAATAAAATAAATACTACGAGAAAGTGGTAATGAAAAAACAAGTTTTTCAGAAAACACATTCTAATATAAGTATCATAAAGTATCGGATATTTCTGGTCGCGATGGATGTACAGATTGGTCACAATTCGTCTATTGTCATTTAATCAAAATAAACTCACATTTAGACAGAGGGGACAGAGCGGATTCAAGGTCCATTGGCTCCCACCCTAGTGTCCTTGTGTACCCCCTTTCTTCCTCATATGGTTATTAGCCATCCGAGACCATCAGACTCGACGCCTTAAAGCTTTACCTATGGAATAAGCCAACAGCCCTGTCAACGCCAAAGACACTAATGCTGTCATAATACGATTAATTGTTTCCTTTCTCTCAATCCCCAAATATAGGATTCCCTGTTTTGGTTGCACGAACAATAAAGGATGTCGGTTTGAGTCGAGAGGTTCTTTCGCTCGTTGATGAACTCGATTTTGTTGTGTTTGTAACAATACAGTAGATCTAAAATCAGCATTAGCTTAGTCCGCTGCTTTTGCCACATGCCATATTTTATATGGTAGTGTTTTTTTTGTTTTGTATTTGTATAGCTGTGGTAATAACTTTTTTCTTTCTATAAAATATAGCAAGTAGGTAGGTATGAGTTTATTGGTTTGGCAGCCGTTTCATTTCATAAAATTCCATTAAACGTGCAATTAAGTCGTGGATTTATAAAAAGGTTGATATTAAGATTGTCTTTACCAAAGCCCGACGTTCTTCAAATAAGGTAACACATTTTAATAGGATATTTACGCGTTTTAATAAAATTTATAAACGACGTGCAAATGCTCATTAAGCACACTAGTAAAGACCGGTGCACGTAACTATTAGTATTTCAATTAAGTAAATAAAATTTAAACGGTTTTATCGAAATACCATCAGCGGGAATCCTTAGAATTTCTCAAAACGAAGATCCGATGCGATGCAGCCGTATTAATTAGTTAGGAATCCATTATGTCGGCAACTTATTTATAGTAAACGTCCAGACGGAGGCGCTTGCTTTTGTTGGAGATTCACACCGCGGCCAAGTAAATGAGTTCGATTTACTAAAGGCGAGACGCTCTGCGTCGGATATAAAATGGCGATTGCATTTCCATATCGTTGATTAAGGACCTTTATTGTAGGCATTAAGTACATGAATTAAAAAAACGCAAAAAGGTTGTTTGTTTCTTTTTATCCAGGGTTGTTATTCTCTCAAAAACAACGGACGGTCGGACGAACGAGCGAAATCGCAGCGGCGAGTTTAAGTAGGCCCGTCAGAGCGAACAAAACACAATTCAGCGCGTGCATTTTCAACTAAGCAGCCTTATACGTTCAATCCATTGACCATGCTGCTAAATTCAAAATGCACGGCACGCGCTAAAATATATTTTGTTCGCACTGACGGGACTACTTAAACACGCCGCTTGGACATTCACTCGTCTCTCCGTACGACCGTCGTTGTTCAGAGAATCACTACCCGGCGGCCCAGGTCGTTGTCTAAAGAGCGCTGATTTGCAGCGACCGAACCATAGGTAAGTACATGCACTTCACCTTTTTTTTGGCTTTCACATCTGCCAGTGGTTAGCTAGATGTATTTTCCAAACGTCAGAGTGGACACATCACGTCCGGAGAATGTTGGGTTAAAATATTTTTGAATGTTTATGGGAGAATCGGACAAGTTTGTTTGTTGCACCAATTAAGTACAACCTTGTTACAATGACAGCGTCAAGTCACGAGAAATTAGATCAAAATTCATCGACTTTCTACGACAAAGTTCTATAGTACCTAGCTCAACAATTACAGTTGCCAACTGTACGAAGCCCTTCCTAGCGAGGATTTACCAATCGTCATGGCATTTCCTTCACATAGCCTCGTGGCTACCAGGGGTACTTTTTATGGAATATCTATTTGAAACTTTAATATTATATTGCTTAGGCCTGAGTTTTCTTATGTCCTTTCCAAAAGAAATGATGTAGGCACGAGGTGGAACTTCTAAACACTTTGGAGAAACATTGGGTGACCCAAAAATAGTTAGACATTATTCTAGTTTCTAACGGTTAAACTAGAAGTCAAGGGTTTTAAATTTCATACATTTGTTCGATTATCGCGGAAAGTCCAGAGAACTAAACATAAAAGGACGATTATTAAAATCCTCGTTCAACGACTCTACCACCTGCATGCTTCTTTATCTTATCGTGCGATATAGACAAAATAAACATACTTACTACTAAGCTTGGTGGAAAGCTTCTGATAAGAATAATTTACTTTATTATAGGAAAAATTAACGCGTACCTAATGCTTGAAGGAACAGTCGAGTTCATAAATATATGTACACTTTAGTACCTTGTCACTTTAATCGTTGTGACAGTTCATGTATGGCAGCTTAAACATAACGTTAAATAGACAAGGTACCAAAGGGTACACATAATTTATGAACTCGACTGTACCTAATTGTTCACAAACCGTCTTTAAAAATATGCATTATTAGTCCCGGTATATTCTCCTCAATTCGGATTTTATTTGGTTACCCTCAGTTGCTTGGTTTTGCACCCTTAATTTGGCAATGTTTGTCAAGCGAACATACCATAATGACCACTTTTTTTGTTTGGATTGTGTTTTTATTTTTTTGCTGATTCAAAATCAAAAAGGGTTTGAATTCCCGACTTTTTTTATTTTTGCCAAATTAAGGGTTCAATTTAAATTTTAAAAAAAATAGTAACAAAAGAAAATCGAAGGATGATATTTAGCATAGTGTTCTTAGATCCTGCCTTCACCTAAAAGTATAACCAAATCCCTCGTGGAGATAGCTTAGCCCGATAGACCGTTTAAGACTACGCCGAGCGTACGCCGGATGTACAGTGGCGCCCTCATTACTTTTATTGGGTTTTCTAATTAACTAAAGAATTTCCTTGGAACCAAACAAAATGTGTTTGTAGCGCAAGTATAAACACAATTTATGGGATGTACCCTTTAACTTGTGTTTTCATTTGTAGAATAAAAACACACCGTCCAATTTCATGAAAATACTTTAGTTTATTAGAAAACACAATAATAGTAATGAGGGCGCCACTGTACATCCGGCGTACGCTCGGTGTAGTCTCAAAATAATTATGTAGATGTTTTTACTCTGGTTTCCTAGGTGGCGCCATCTAGTAGCTCACAACCAAACTTAAGCCTAAATAAACGCCATCTGTATTTGAGTAGCCAAACTGTTACAAACCTAACTGACTTACATAAAACTTCTACTCTCCGACAGGTGGCGCGCTGGTAGGCTACTAATTTAAATTCCCTCAATGGTAACACTGTTTGTGACGTCGTGCTGCGCAGCGCGGCTATTTTCGTTCGTGATAGGCAGCCGACATTTTGTTTTGCTGGACGTTTTGACGCATGCGAAAACGAGAAGTTGGAAATGCCTTTGAACGCCGTTGGCTGGAGCACTGAAGAAGATCAAAATCTAGCAGAATTAGTTCAACCGCACATTTTTTTATACAAGGTTCTAGATCCCTCGCGAAAGAATATATTGGCAAGAGAGGCTACATGGCAGGAAATAGCGCAAGCGTTAGACAAGCCAGGTAAGTTACTGGCAATATTTCGCATCACAATCAATGATATTTTATCACAATCACAAACCCGAAGTCGTTGCTGCACAGCAAGTTTAATACGAAATACGGGCATATTCCAGCTCTTTCGCGAATTATTTCCGAATTATCGAACAAACCTAAGTTAATACAGCGTCAGAAAGTAGTTATGATAAAATAAATTATTCACGAAATACGCTCTGTATGTAAAATAACAGGAGTGTAAAATGAAACGAATTTTACTTGTTTTAAGTATAGCCGGGATTGTCTACATGGTAATACAATACAATGTCAAACGTTTAGCAAAATAAAAATTAGCTAGTGCAAATTATGGAATTCCAGTTGAAGAATGCAAGAAGCGTTGGCGGGGTCTCCGAGATGGCTACATGAGGAGCAAACGGATGGGCACCATGCACAAAACGAAAGCAGCTGTGTTCGAGAAACTCCAGTACCTTGATGAGACCTCTCTGGATGGGTCTGAACCTGTAGAGGAGACCACAATGGAGATGGAAGAGGACCAACAGGTCCATGAAGAACATGTTGTTACTACAGAGCAGCAAGTCATTACTGACAGCCAGGAGTATTATGAAGTAAGTTCCTTTATCAGAAAATGAATAACTTGATCCTATAGGAATTCCATGACAATTATTATTGAACACCTTATTTGTTTTAGAAAACCATGGAGCATTTAATTAAAGTTACCCCCTTACAGTTTACATTTCTATTCATATTTATTTAATGTAATCACATGTTACAACTATACTTTGTTTAAATATGATTAAAATAAGTTCACTATTTGGCCATCCTCAGTTATTGTCGGTATCCCTACGTTTTTTACATAGAGTATGATATACTTAGTCGATGAAAAAAATATATGTTAGGACCTGAAGAATGGAGGAAAGTCTGCAATCATACTAATCATGCAATTAAGTGTGAAGATAAGTTCTTAACAGAAAAACAGAATTAGATGTTTTAGCGATAGTTTTATAATTATTAATGTTAAATATTCTGATAGTGATAGTGAGTAATCCAGCTAGTCTGCTTAAGACTGTGTAGGGGAAAAATAAAGAATCTCTATAAAAACAGCATGCTTTGTCTGTCTTGGAAAGAATTTTACTATTTATGTGAAAAAAATTATTGTGTTGTAATCTCATAAAACCAATATGTACTGGAAAATTGTGTAACTTATTTTTTTATCAATTCTCAAAATCAAACTATCCATTTCCCGACGTGATATCGTACCTTACGTAAAACAGTAACTATTGATTAATAAAAAATGATGTTATAGGTACCCAATAAATAACGCATGTCTTTTTGTATCGCTTCTTAGGTCTACTGGTAAGTAATGTCATTATGGCAGGTGATATACATTGATTGCATTCACGATATTTTAAGTTGAGTGCTACCTAAAAAAAAGCAGCAATGTATTTTGTGTCAATTTCCTCTCTGGGTTTAGCCGATAATAGCAGAGAAAAGTCAAATCGTTAACTGATTTAAATTCAGTTTAGGAAGTAACACAGACAACATGAAGCCAAACACAACCCTTGTTGTGTTTGGTTCTAGATTTTGTAGATAAAGGTTAATTTACAACCATTATTTATTTTCTTAACCAATATTACCTCCCAAATATTTTGATCGCAAGGTCTCATCCGATATGGTTGCGGAACTAGTATTAACAAACAGACATGCTCTAATATGGGCCCATTTTTAATAAAAATCATGGAGCCTGGGCCTTGTAGAGGCAGCTTTGTAAAATTTGAGGTTCTTTTTTTGATATGTCAACTTAACATTTCCAGATCACAGTCGTGGATGGTCCTACAGAACAGCAGCAGCAAATAAAACAGCCACTGTTCAAAATTCTGCCGAAAGTGGACAATGAGCCTCCAAAAAAAATTATAAAGAAGCCTGGAAGGAAAAAATCCATGCCTATACCTCGAAATCTACAACCGATCAAGATTCTCCCTAAACCCATCTTAATGAATGGGCCAAAACTGTTGCGCTATGTTGAAGAGCCAAAGACGCCAGAACAAAGGAGCCAAGTATTGGATAAACTCATAGAGAAGGTGCTAAAAGAAAACACTAATGAAATAGATGTGTTCTTTAGGAGTATGGCTGCTAGTGTTAAGAAATTGCAGCCAAATTTGATACCTAAAGTCAAAATGGAAGTGTGTAATGTCATTGCGAAGTATGAAATGCAAAGTTTCGACAGGAACCCTCAGAGTTTCTAATTGTTTATTTATGTACAGGATGTGAAGACTGCCAGTGGCTTTGTGCGTTGTTTAGTTAATGTTAGTTGTAAGTATTTTGAATTAATAATTTTACATACAAAGTATGAGTAGCTGTGTTAGACCTATTGACTGAATGTGGTAATCCTTTACTGATCTTGTTTTTAAAATAAATGGTAAATGTATTGAATACCTTTTTATTATTTAAACTAGGTTATTGTAAAACAACATTAAATAAAATACCAATTTAGACAAAAATGGACTTAAAACTAAGATCAAAGGGCAAAATCTTATGGACTAACTTGTTTTTTTTAATACATGTAATTGTTTACCTGTCACAAGGTCGAATTTCAGTTACCAACAGTTTTGTTTAACTGGAAAGTTAGTTTTTTTTTCTAAATCTTAACTTTCGTGCATTGTTTGTTATAAAACTTGTTCTGTAGGTAGGTATATCTCTAAACATTTTAAAATGTAAATGGGTTCAACGGAAACGATTTTATAAATTATGAATTTTCGGAATTAAAAGAATGGGGAAATAAACTTACGATAGGATACCGATGCAATATTTTGCAAAATACTACTTAATGTTACACTGCACAATTTCTTAAATGTATGTGTCATAATTGTATACTTAAACATAATTATAATTTTTCTATGAATTTCAAGTGACAATATCTGTCAGTTGAAAGTACAAGTGTGATAGGGATAGCCAGCCAAAAGCTAGGTAGTCAGAAGCTGGGAGTACTTTACAGTAAGGGAAACTGAAATAGGTACCGTACAGTCACGAGATTAAATTTGGTACCCACCTTAGGTCCAAATTCAATCTGACATTCTACTATAATAAGGTTGAGTTTCTTGAAAGTTACAAATGACTTGACATCTCTAATGACATTGACGACTTCAAGCATATTTTTCTTGAAATGGGTCCCAAATTAACGCTCGTGACCGTACCTTTTCGCTCTTGTCACAATGTGAATAAGTCATAAAAGGTATGTCTTTCAGTTTCCCTTATTGAACTTAGACCTGATTTTTGAATCTCCGATTTAAACGACGTATGGAGTTACTTAAACAAATCGTTGCTTAAATACTAAAGGGCCTCAAATCAAAATGTGTTTGTGTTGCATTTAAATTCGGAATGCTATATACTTTAAGTTTGAAATCAAACTATGTCTGTTTTTGTTTTGAGGCGCTTTAGCATTTAAGCAGCGAAATTTATTCTGGAATTCACGACAAATTACTCAAACGACATCCTATTTTGTCGGATAAGTTAGTAGGTATTTATTTTGTTCAAACAGTTCACTTCATTACCGCTCATTAAGCGAGAAGACTTCCAACTTTTTCGAGAAAAATGCT
This sequence comes from Acleris laterana, assembly GCA_963966035.1. Taxonomy (NCBI): domain Eukaryota; kingdom Metazoa; phylum Arthropoda; class Insecta; order Lepidoptera; family Tortricidae; genus Acleris; species Acleris laterana. Next base: position 8,658,794 of record OZ014457.1, read on the forward strand.
ACTTTGTCTTATCATGGAATACACCTGTAAGGAAATATAACTTGAGTCTTCATTACTTGCATCAGACATAAATTAAATGCCAATATTAAGGCATCGAGTAGGTAATGTTCATAAAGCACCTGTTAAATGTTACCTAACAAACTGGTCTGGTCTAAAAGCTGATTGACCTCGACACGTTACCGCGCTCAGGAATGTAGTCTAGAGTCTAGACTATCAGACTAATGAATGAGGCTTTGATGGATTATGATATTTATGATGCATAATGACAAAAAAAAATTGCAAACTTATGGACATCTACGCGATTTAAACTTCTCTACTCAATCCTCTTTTAATCCATACAATTTGTGCCTTTTAATCTCGGTTCGAGTCCTTATGTAGACATTAAATTGGACTTTCAGCAGAAAGTAATCTGTAGTCAAGTTAACCATACAAACGACGAAGTCAAAAATGCTTCATTGTGCGACGAAATCTACTCTTTTAAATTGTACCTAAAGCTGATTATTTTTGCACAACATTAATATCATAAGATAAGATTAATTAGGTACCTAGGTGAGTTACCATGGCGAACTTTTTGAACTCCAACCTTATTCTATTAAAGGTTTCAAAGATAAAGAAAAAATATCCCTCGTTTATTCACATCTTTCGTTGGTTTGGGTAGTAGGTGTATACTACCTAGCACACCTTTCGCTTATTTGCCAATGCTTCATTGAATTTCATATACGATTTCATGTTCCATGCACACATAGTACCAAAGTCACAAACTTGACTAAAACGAGATCCAACTACCGGACATCCGGACATTAAAACCGGACGCCTGGTCACCAGACGCCAAAACACAAACGGAGGGTCAGTTTTCCCCCATATAAGAAAGCTATAAGCCGATTTATTTCTAAACTTTATTGCAGTGGGTCTCGTCCAGTGCGGGGGCTAATTAAAATTGATGTTTTGTGTTCAGTTCAGTAATATCTACCAAGTACTCCCACGTATATGAATATAGACCTTATAACAGTGTCATTAAGCCTTATAGACAAGTTTGAAGAAGCATGAAGCCTCTGAACGTATGAAGTTAAGCATAGGGAAGGGGACGCTCCGCTAATAAAACTGAATGTGTGTCGGAATGGTTTTTTAATACGTAATGCAGGCGTCATCATTGCTTGGCTAGTGATAGTTATACCAGGGGATTGTAGGACATTTTCAGTGCCTTGCAATGCAGTGCAGGGAATTTATTATGACTGAGTTCAGAAAATATAATTGTGATGACTATTTTGACTTAGCCTAGTTGGTATTGATGTACGAAGCCAGCTTATATTTTGTTTGATGAGCGCGAGTATTTGTGCCTGGTCTTAGATGTTTTTAAGTAGGGTTATCGTTGCCCGGCCACACTCGAGTCGGTTAAATCGTTACTCTAGAAGTTAGTTTGGGACTTGGTTAAAAATTGCATCCTACATTAAAAAATCTCGAAAATATTTACCTACAATCGGCAAACTATTGCGTGTAATAGAACTTATACTTAAGCGAGTAAAAAAAATCATGCTTTTAAAGATTAATTTGTATCGTTTCGGAGTTTTTTTAAGTCTGAAGACCACTAGAAAACTGAGATATCATTTGTCTGACAGTCGGTTGTTTACAGTTACTGCCCTTCCTGTTTAATTGTTGACGACTGTTAATCATAGCTTGGAGCGGTAAATAAACAAGGAAGTTAAGGCACTTGTCCCACCAAGAGCGAGTAAGCGATTAGCTATCGGCGATTTTCTCGCCCAAGAAACGAACAAAAGATAAGGATCCTGTGTTAGTAAAAGAGACACGTATACTAATCGTTCATCGCTGGCTGTTCACACTGCCGGCGAGAACTCTTTCCACTAGTTGGTCGGAACAAAAATTATAGATCCCGTGTCAATAAATGAGACAAAAATATTACTAGTTGATCGCTGGCTGTACTCGCTTCCCGCTCATCGTCGGCGGTGGGACGAGTGCCTAATTGTTGTCAAACAAGGATAATTTTGCATACCAACTATACCAAGTGATGACAAAGTTATATTTTAAGCAATCTGACTTAGTAATAAGTTATTGTTATATTATTCCAAGCTTTATTTGCTTTTAATTTATTTATTAAATCAATTGTAACACATTTAATTCAAATTCAAATAATTTATTTCCAATAGCCATGATTAATTTCGTTGGTAACAAAAAGACTATCCTTACTATATTAGTGACACATGAAATAATAATTATTACATATTCACATAACATTACACAATTATTATACATATAACGCACCTTGATAATGAGACCGTCACTAAACAAAATATATAAGAGTTCGAATAATGACAATATTGCCATCAAAATGAAGTTGGATTTCAAATACAGCATTTTTTTGTTTAGTGACGGTATCATTATCAAGGTGCGATAATATATTGGTAAGTAACGACAACAACTGAACACAGTTTATCTGCCGCTTTTAATTATTTATTGCATTTCAATTAACAACATGCTATCAATTGAATTCTATACAACCTGTATAATGGCATATTTTTGTTTATATACATGGTAATAAATGGAAAAAATATTTACCTTTAATAAGCTGAACAATTTTTTTTTCTGCATGCTTATCTCTTTTCTAAATAGCATGTCAAGAGACCGAAATTCGCAGGATTTAACTGTCAAGAGTAGAGCCTAATACAAAAAGCATTATTGGGTGCATTGCTCCGCGAAAACTTTGCACCAAGCTCGGTCGTTCAGAGACTCGATCGAAAGGGTTAGGGTTAGTTACGTCTTTGGGGCGGGGCCGAGTCTAGACGTGCCTCGCGGGTCGCTGCCCCACTATCAACGCTATCAGCCGATTACCAGGCGCAAGGAATACTACATCCTGTATCTTTAAACTATAATACTGCAACACCAAGTCGAACAAGGAACTTGCAATTTTATACATTAGGGCGTAAAGTTACCAATTAAAAGTCTTGTATTTGGAGTTTCTGTACGTTACTTCTGCGACAGAATTTGTTATTTAAGTTGCGATAAGACACCGCGTGCAATTTTAGGATTTACCCGTAAGTACGTAATCAAATACTTCTCTTTTTACCTGCTGATAAAGTGTAAAACACTTAGTCGATGTGCTAAGTTATTAAATTTGTAGCAGTATCGGCTATAGTTCGAGTACAATCAATATTGCGTTACAACTAACATCGCGGCGGTACCTATAAGAGAAGAAGGTTCGTGTCAAAAGAGTAAAGAGACGCGTGTACTTTGAGGAAGATAGAGACACCTATAGGAAGCTTTTTTGGAATAAGTTACGCGCTTTCGCAATTCCCTAAAACTACGTCTAAAACTGGCTGGCCATGAGATCCTGGAAATTTTTCGTAATCTTCAAAATAATGCTGAATTATAAAACCATGGTAAAGATATGAGTGAGACGTGCGTGGAAAAGAGTACCTACCTATTAAGAATCAAAGTACTTATTAGTGGCAACGATTTTCTCACTACAAAGCAAACCAAATATCTTGATTGAAGTTGGTTATTTGATATACTAACTGGAAAGCGACTCCCTCTACTCATCAGTCATGTCGATAACAAAGTCGTTAGTAGCATGTTCCCGTATTGTAGACGCTTACAACGCGCCAAACTTTATATCCCTGTAAATATTTATCACGCCGCTCCAACTATCCATATAGACAAGCACATCAAAGGAAACTTGAGTTTACACGGCATCTCAAACAACCACGGTATACCTAGTTGTAGATATAGTTGCATATAAAATATGCATAGAACGAGCGCATAGACAAGGGCTCTTCCCCCGACTGAGTGGTTGGATTGAATAGGCCGGTGCGTGGAGGATTGCCATCGTCGAGGCTATCGACATGTTGGGACAACTACTGACGTGTACGTACAATTACAGCTGTTTGGAATACGTAGAATATGTTTCGCCCTCAAGTGCTGAGAACTGCCTGCCAAGCTTAATTAGCGCTGAAAGGTTTGTTTCCGTTACTTGAAAATTATGTGTAAATAAAATTGCCTTGCTTGTTCTATTTGTAGCTGGATGGATTAAAACCGTAAAACTACACAACGATGGTCCTGGCCTACAACAATAATCCAATTTTACTTATCACATCATTCTAAAACTACGATAGCTTTAGCCATAGCTAGAGTTTAGAGCAATCGATTTTAGGCCAAACAGTACATATACCAATAACAGCAGTAAGGTAATTTTAGAATAATGTAATGAGGAAAATTTTACTATTGTTGCAGGCATATGGTTGTGTAGTTTTACAGACCTGAGTTTGTACTCGGTTCTTTGGGGTTACTGGAGACCTTACTTATAAACAAAATAACGATTTTATGGTTGTTTCTGTCGTAGGTACCAGTTAGTTAATTGCCTTCATATTCAATTTCATAGCTACTAAGTTTACAAATAGATCTTATAGTTTGGTTGAAACAGCGGCTTTAGCAAACCCAATGTTTCGTTTAACACACAAAATGGACCTCATATAAACTTCTAGACACAAAGTGTTAAATAGAAGCAACTCATTTCAATCTATGGCGTACTTTAACTGCAGTATGCACTACTCAAATCACAGAACAATAAGTAATCCAACGGAGCTGTCACTTCAACATCGGGTAATTGTTACGGCCATCACTCTCTAATTGAGGTAGTCAGAAAGGGACGCATATCCCTAACCCCAGGACAAGCCCGTTTCAATCAATCTTCCCCCACGCGTCACGTGACTCATTCAGACACTCGTTCATAGTCAAGTCTATTATAAAAAGGTCGTATGTTTAATTAAAATGCTTCAGCAAATTGAACCGTTCACTTTAATTAATAGGGTCGTATTTACTAAAAGACTTTTATAACACATGTTCCCTTTTTTCTGAGGACAACGGCATTTGTTGGGCATTAGTCGGGGTCGCCATTGTTTAGGTTTAGGCTCTGGGGGTCGATGCGTCTTGGTGTTGTCACGACTTTATTTCCACATAGGTACCTATAGGACTTCATAATTTTAGAAGTCAGTTAAATATATATAAACATTGTGTTCTTGAAAAAAAGGTAGCACTTCAGGGAATTTTTAAGAACAACTAAGTAATTAAGAATTTCAACCAAGGCACACAAAAGTGTAGCAACGTAGAGATTAATGGTATAATTCTTAATAACCCCTATATAGGTAGTACGTAAAAACATTATAACGATATAATATAAAGAAAGCTTTCTTGTGATCGTTTTTTAAGTTGAGCGTTGGAACATTCTGCAGGTACATGTTTCGCAGTGGACGCACGCAGATATGCTGAGGATAATAAGAAGGATACTACACAATCAAACTGGTAGCGTCATCCATCGTCATAGTTAAGCAAATGTCAACCAAACAAGACACAAATCTGAGCTAAGCCACAACCAAGAGTAAAAAGAGAGAAAACAAATTATAAACAAATGCACTGTATTTTATACATAAAAAGAGACGTTAGCGTTCGAACCAACAGTAATTAGATCGTAATTATACAGCGCTTGGCCTATAAACCTGTGATAACTGATAATTAGCCATATCCGATCATTAACTTGGACTAGAGTTCATGATTGGATAATATCTCACATTACGTTGTGGATCCAAATAACAAGGCATTAAGCAGATTAAAACCTCCGATATGATTGCGAGAAAATAATCTACAATTAGAAAAGTGCTATCGAGACGGAGAAATGAAGAAAACACAATCTTGTTCAGAAAGAGACAACTGCACACTTTTTTTGAGGTATCCTAGGGAGCCTAACAAATGATACATAGACAACTTTTTCAAAACTGAGACCGCAATGTTAATTGTATGTTCCTCATGTCGTCGGAGAGGGCGGTGAAGGGGCAGGTTGGCCCCGACACGAGCTACACCGCCCTCTCCCAACGACATGAGCAACATATAGCTAGTTGTTTGTGACTACCTAAATATATTAAAAAGAAAAAGTACTAGTAGGGACTACCCTACAGACAAAAAGTATTGCTTTAGCCCGCTTATACATGGTTTTTAAGGGATACCCTCGCGCTAGAGAATTTTCGGGTGTTAAAAAAGTAATCAGATCTATAGTGGCATATTTTATTTTTTCTATAAGTGTGTAGGTAAGTAAAAAAATAAGTACTTACATAGGTAAATAAGAACAGTGAAAGCCTCAATTAAAATCCTTATTTTTCCATTTCGTAACGAAAGATAAGGTAACCATAATGATTTAAGAATAGTAATTTTCGTTGGGAAATCGAAAATAAATTAAGGATTTTAATTGAGGCCTTAACTGTCCTTAACTATGCACATTGAAAACGCCCTAAATACCAAAATACACACCTTTCCGCAAATGACTGCTAAAAAATTATACATTTTCTGTAATATAAGCTCTATTTGTAATCCGTTGGATTACCACAGGGGAAAACTCAAAGATCACCCCAACTAGCCGAAACCATTTGACATAGACTTACGACCTGTAATTCATTTTTTTTTTCGTGTCTTACCCTCGCAGAGGGTAGCCAAATAGCCTCATACTATATTCCTCTTCGTATAAGTTACGTAAAAAAATTATAAGCCTCCCCTACATAGAAAAACAAAATAAAATGCGTCAACATAATAATAATAATAAAGATCTCGATGGCTAATGGTTACCCAAGTAACACGTAACCTATATATTAACCAAAATGGATATGGATTTATGTCCAAAAGTCCGAATAACACTTTTAATTGGCATCGGCAAAGATAAAATAGTTTTTAGTAGCATTTGGTTCGTTTCGAAATGCTTAAAGCTATACTATACTCTTAAATAAAGATTAAACTCCTACCAAAGCATCAGGTATTTATAATATACAGCTACTTAAATAGCTTTTACACTTACACAAAGGTTAAAGTCTTATAATAGTAATTTGAAAAGCCCAATACATTAAATAAGCATTAACGAAATATTTTATCCTGCACAGAGCTGTAGTGGCAATTTTTTAACATTAAAAACTTTTTAATGATCTGTGTTTGTGTTCATTTAATGCTAGTCCTATAGTAACATTCACTAAACAATGAATAAAATCTTAACTCCGTTTTCTTCCTAATCTGTTTCTTCAATAAAGCTTTTAGTCGTATATTGATAATAAAGAAATGTATTACAAACAAACACGATAGAAAATAATCACTATGGTGTATAATGGCAGCAAACATTATAATGTTCTTATTCTTATGAAGTGTTGCAATATACCTGAATACTATTATTGAGTGTCTTATACTTTGGTAAACAGGCTCAAAGTATTTTGGTTAGCTATAGTAAGATTAACAGCATTATTATACTTTCGTTGAATGCGTAAAGCATTTATATTATCTGACGCCATTTGCTTTCTGTTTCCCCTTGTTACGGAAACAATTAAAATGATTAAAAGTGACTAAAATCTGATTAAAAGAGCACTTTCTATAATTTTACTTTATGCGCGGTGCCTATAAAATCAACTCTATTCATTAAAATTAAGCTAAGAGCTTATAATTTTACAAAACATATTCAGAGTCGATTATAATTTTCTATATTTTTGTGATAAAAAGCATTATCACGAGGGCGCGTGGAAATATTACCACAAAACTTAACATGTTTTCACAGTAAACTGACATCCGCAGCTGAATTTCACCCATTAAAGAAAATAAAGTTTACTTACCATTCAATATTATTTTTCACAATTATTTACAATACTCGCGAATCTTCACTCAAACTCGCAATAAATACTAAATGTAACCATAACTTTTTTTAAATCTATTGAGAAATTCTTCTGAAATAAAACAATTAGCATTTGAATATGTTCCCATTTAGAGATTGTATATTATTAAGGTGTATATTGGCTGTACTGTGGTCGCAATAAATGCTTTAAGTCTAGTGATTTGTTCTTTACCGACTTCAATAATAACTTTGTGCAATCATTGTAATGCTACTAAGCAGCCTTTATAAAGCTCAATGCTGTATAATTTGGGGCCCAAATTGCTCTTAAAAAAGCTGTAGAAAAGTAAATACAGCTGATATAGGATTTTCATATAATGCTTTGCGCGTCAGTTCGTGCTGTTGTATGTTTTTTATAATGGTGTTTTGTGTTACTTGGGTATATTACGTCTAAATTCTATAGCAATTTTGTGTCGAGAGTCATTGCGGCAAAGGGCCCTTAGCGCTTGTTGACTTGCGTCTGAATTGTTTTGACGTGCCCGACAAATTATAGTCACCATGATACAATGAAGTAACCCGATAGCAGACGTGATCGCGATCATGCTGTGTGACGGCCCGATGCAATCACAAGATCGTGAAGGGCGTTAACCTCGTCAGAGATTGGGTTTCATCAATGATCAGCACTAGATATGAGGGCTTTTGCTGTAATATCAACGCGTTATTGAGAGAAACTTACAAAAATTCACTGCGAGCAAGCATCATAAGATTTACAATCTCTCAATGTTTGTCTAGCCTAGCCTACCATAATAATACTCATTGCATTTTGTTTTGTTAATATTCATTCATACTAACAGCCAGGTAATGCAAAATGTACCTATTAAGAAAATAATAAAAGTCAATTTACACCGCTATAAAAATACACTTGAGTGGCAAGTCTGAAACCACAAAAACCGCAAATTCGTTTTAGTCTACGGACGACGTTAATATATTACGCTTTTTGTTTTGCATTAGCATCAAAGGCAGACCATCGATTGAAAAATCTAGTGTTTTGCTCAGCATAGTCAGACATTTATCTTTAAATTAACCTTAGATATTACAGTAAAAAAAAATTTTTTCTCTTCACCCAAATGGCTGAACAGAAACCTTGAACACATATTGAAGAATCAACGTTACTTATAAATGCATCTTATTTCTCGTAACGAGTTAATCCTGAATGAACCTTATGAAAATCAAGTCCACGGTTAGCTAGAAAAACGTTCTATAAGTTGAGAGAAGAAATCTGAAACCTCGCATGTTGTAAAATTGATCACTGACCTGGGTGTTGGTAAACCGTCGGCTGCCAGATCGGCTCAAGGTGCCCCCTCGGACGTTGCTGTCCGAGAGTTCAACATCCCCGCCGCCGTCCACCGCTCGTCTTCGGGACAGCTCGGACAGTTCGGCTATCGGTTGCACCTGGTTGGTAGATGGTTATAATGTATCTATAATTAGTAAATTTCAACTATCATGAATTTTACCTCCCTATCAATATCTATCTAGACGATCTAAAGCTCATCACACGAACTACTTTCGATGAAACAAGGAGATAGTTTAAAATAATGTGTACTTAATGCCATATCTAACTTCTCATTGTAAAGAGACAACAAGATGACTTATATTAGCCGACAGAAAATCAATATCCGTTGGGAAGATTTCGTGCGAAATTGCGCGAGTTAGTGCGGTTCATTGTTAACACAGTTGGTAACGGATTGCTATAATAAATAACTAAATTATCTTTTATATTCCACCCGCATATATATCTGACACATTGATTCACCTCATGGCGTAGATCATTTGACAATTATACTGAATATTACTGTCCAATACTCCATAAAAATAATAGCAAATGTTACCACTTTATTACATCAGTAAATTCTAACGTAACTTTATAAATTGGCCACTGTCTGTGTGTGTACAAGTTGTAGAGTTAATTAGATTCGTGCACCAAAAAGCGCATGACCGGTGCGCACTTGGATAATCTTTTATTAAGACATCGAACGTTACACAAACCTGAATAAGCATGTACCAGTCGAGCATGAAAGTGGTCCTCGGTAAATACCGACTCGGGGGAAAGTTGCGTGTATGTATACGTGTTTTTTACATAAATTAATCAGATAATTGAACATCCCGTTACCTCTTAAATATTAATAATATTGAGAAAATTACAAAAACGCCTCTGCTTCGATCAATCATAACATTGAAGACTTATGAAAATGTTTTGATAGTAATAACAAATCATTAATAACAGTTAAAGGTTAAATTGCTAGCTAAACGAAGTTATTAATATTGACGTATATTAATGGTATATTTATTAAACCGAGTATACCTAGCTGAAAGTTAAAAGACGCTTAAGCGCAGCAATTCAAAAGTAATTATTACTGTTAATAACTGTATGAGATTCTAAGTACCTTTCACTAACACACAGTTTAATAACCTACCTGGTAAAGTTAATTTCAAGTTATTTTACCAAATGAGAAACCTGTTAAACAAAATGGATTTTTTTTATGTTGGTTTTATGACAGTATCTATATGCAAATATCTTACCTTAATTGTGACAGAATCTTGGCTGTTTTTAATTAATTCTATAACTTCCTCTCTGTTCTTATCTTCGACATTGACTCCGTTTACTTCCAACAGCCGATCGCCAGGCAGCAGGCCAGACTCGCTGGCCCCGGGATAGGATCCTGGTTCAGCCAGAATTACTGCCTTCTGTATCACTTTACTGACAACACCGTTACCAATATTACCATTACACTTGCTATCACCATTGCTTAAACCGTTTTCCTCGTGGCCATTCAATTCCTTAGCGTCACTAAACACTCTTTCTTGTATCACTGCCCGACGGAGACTGAAACCGAAATCATTTCTTGGGGCTTTTTGTCTTTGAATTGTCAGGACTCTTGGTTTAGGAAGTTGCAGTGGAGTTAATGGAGGTAGAGGTAAGTAAACGTCTTCAAAATTACTGGTGCGTGACCATCTATAAAAGCCTTGAGACTCCCCAACAGGTGAGGTAGAAAACGGTGGGGTGGCGAAGGAAGAGTTCGTTGTGGTATCGGTTAAAGAGTCGGCGCTAGGTGATGTCGAGGTAACTCCTAGATAACTGCTTCCATTAGTCTTTGGCACTTCATCCATATCTTGGGTAGTGATCGACGGATTGGGAGCGTTATTTTTATAATTGTTTTTTACTTGATTTTCAACGGGACTGTGAATCACCTTTTTGGTAAAGTTCTGTACATGTTGCATGTCATCGCTAGACGACGTGCTCTTTGACGGCGTAATACCGTAGGAGATAAGTTCGTTTTGCTGCGTGTTCCGCGCCAATACGTTGGGATCTTGACCGTTGACATAATCAACGGTATCTGTGGTAGGGAGAACACTACTCTCCAATGAATTAGAACTAGTATTGCTAAGTCGAGGCCCTTTGAGGATCCCACGCTTCGGCGGTCTCGGTGGTACAGGCGGGAGAACTTGCGGCTGTCGCGGACTGCTGTTCGCGTTCGGGTTGTTCAAAGAATTCAACGAAGTCTCCGAACTGTCTGACTGCAAGACTCCTTCTATTCTACTCCAGACGTGTGTGGTCGGGTATCCGGGAGAAAGGTGGTTATTTTCATCGCTCAGATTAGAGTTAGACCCCGAGGTAGGTATTATCGGATAGTTAGAATAATTGGAGTCTTGTTCGAGATGAGCAAACAATGAAGCGGTGTAGTCAGCTGTGATGCCGGAGGGGAGTTTCTCCTTTTCTTTGCGTCTGCCCCGCAATTTGAGAGAGCGTCGGACCTGAAAATAAAACACGAGTTAAGGCAATCGATCATTCACTAGGTACCCACGACTGAATGATAAAGGTTAAACTCGATAAGATGACCTCTTAACTCTGATGAAAATAAAATTGACACGCCAGTTTTGACTCACGGACATCGAGATCGTAATCTACCGTGTCGAGTCATGTTCACTATCGTCCAGACCAGACTACATGAATGGAACTGAATTAAACCCAATACTAAAGCATTTAACAACAGATCATTAATATGTTCGTACTGCGATTGGTATCACAAAAGTAAATAGTATAGACAGAGCAATTACAAATTGGATTTATTTATTTATAATTGACTTTCGGTTTCGCGCCGCAGACATGAGTATTGAATAGTGATGAAACCTGACAAGTTCCTGCTGTTGCAAAAAGCCACATTCCGAGCGAAGCGTGCACAACCGCAGTTAATAATGAAAATATAATATAATGTATAAGTAACTGGAACTTTGTATTTTTTATCGATTTAATTGTCAAAATTGTCGTCTGACTGCATTTGTAACCGAGAACATAACTGCGCTGTTGGAAATAAATTTACGATGCGTGTAAAAACTCCAAGGATCGGCTTGCGGCAATTGAAGTTTCGCGCACGTTGGATTGAATCAGGATCATTTGGAATTAACGCGACCTTTTAAGAGCATTCGTTCTTAATTGAACATAAACCTCCAAAGGCAAAAGCCGACTCAAATCAAAAAACATCGCGCTGAATTTAACTGCGAATCAAAAGATAATTGTGCCCGCTCTAAAAAATGTAGACTAATCGATGAATCCACAAGGTCAGTGAAAGGAATTAAAAAACCTAATCACTCCAAAACCAACAACGTCACTGTACCACTATTCATACATACATATACACATACATAAACTCACGCCTTTATTCCCAGAGTGGGGTAGGCAGAGCTACAGAATTACCAACAACTCTAAAAACTTGTTAATAATTCTGTAACCACATTTTGCACTTTTAGGCTTAGATGTTTACCAGTGTATTAGTGACAGGTTGCAAGTCCATCGCCTAACAGTACTTATACATCGATAAATTTCATTATTCCAAAAATTCAATAAATGGCCTTAAACCACGTCATCGTCGTTGAATTAAGAAGAAGAATAAGATATTCAGAATATTAGGTAGGTATAAATATAAACTATCTTTTGCCCACGCCTCCTTTCGTAACCCAAGTAGCATTTCAAGCTGTATATAAGCTGTATTTAAGTTCATTCGTATACTAAAAGCTGTATATGTTAGCTGTATAAATGCTGTATAAGCGCTTATACAGCCCTTATAAGAGCAAAAAGGCCCCAAATAATACAGCTTTTAGCGTTATAAGGGCTGTATAGTAGCTGTAGAAGCAATAGATAAGCTGTATAATAGCTGTATTAGAGCTGTTATTCGGTGTACAAGGGAACTATAACACTACAGATAGTCTCTTATAAGTATCTTTTAAGAATAATAGTTTTAAATAAGGTTTTGAGTTCTGGTGTGGTTTGGTTTTTGGTTCTGGTTTTTTCAAAAGAATAAAATTAACACATGTACGATGAGGATCGCAACATTGCTTTTACTTATTAATGGCGTACGTATTAACCAGAACTCAAAATAAATAAGTAACAGACTTTAATCACTTTAGCGGATGGTATAACGGTGTAAATAAGTGCCGATTAAAATTTATGGTAAACCTGTGTGTTGTTTGCGGAAAAATATTCACGCGCCAGCTAAATAATCAAGAAAAACCAGGGAAATATACAAATTGGTAAGTATAAAGTGTTTCTTTTTAAGGTTATTATATCAAAATATTCATATTGTAAATACTAAATCTGAGACCAGTCACATTATTTAATGCTGGTAATCATCATACGGCTTTAGATATTGTCAAGTATTTCTTTATTTATACTTTCAAATGTGTTTTTATTCATTCGAAAATGGCGACAATTCTTAAACAGCCTCAACGATATCCGGAGAGCATTATAAGCTTACTAACTGCACTATGTAATCAATGGAGTCACTTATACAGCTTTTAGCCTTTAATCAGCTTTATAATAGAATATTTTTATTCGTTTGGCTGTATTTCGATTGTTCATACATAACTTATAATTCTCCTTGGAGATCCATATAACAAATGAAAAACCCTTAGGTAAAAACGTCTGATCTCTTCCTCATTTTATTTTAGAAGTTTTTAAAATTGGCAAGCTTGGTTTATTATTATTTTTTCTTGTAAATTTTTTATCCAGCGCATTAATCTCTTTTTTTGCCAGACGATAATAGGACGATACATCGATAGTGATAGTGATAGTAAGCCACTTTTTTAACTTGCTCCTATGCGGCGTACGACTTGGTTGGTATGGCCGTCCATAAAGGGCCCCATACACTGTACGATTTGTCCGTACGATCCGTCGCTTCAGACCGATCGAAACGACGAATCGATAGTGTATGTCAAATGTAAAGATCGTTAACACTTTGACTGCCAGACTTAAAACTGTACCGTACCCCGGTGCCACAGAATTATCTATAGAGCCCGCTTGGCGAGTTCGTAGGGACACATATAGTGCATCTCAATACTGCACGCCAAGCGCCTACTCGGTGATGTCTTGCATCCCTTACGCTCACCATTAAGCCCACGAGTTACTATAGTTTTCATTTATTCTTTTAGTTTTATAATACCCTCATAGACAGAAGTCATAAAACTAATACTTATAAATACAGACTAACGCTGTACTATAGTTTTCATTTATTCTTTTAGTTTTATAATACCCTCATAGACAGAAGTCATAAAACTACTATACTTATAAGAGTGTAAAATTACGCCACCAGAAATAGTTTTAAAACGGAGTTGACATATACCCTTGTGCAGCAACAAGTGCCAAGTGATACTATAATAACACCTAAAGCTGTAATAAGTAAGTGATTACATGTAAAATACAGCTATTATACAGCTTTAACGATATAATTAGCTTGGAGTGTCACACAATACTTAAAGTTTTATAGTAGAGTTTTTATATTCTGATAAGGCACCCTAAGCTTACACGGATTCCTCTATAATGATTTTATACAGCATGAGCTGTATAATAGGTGTTAAATGACTCTTATAAATATTAATGCATTTTTTGAAACTCTTATGCGACTCTTAGAGAACTCTAAGTTCTAAATCGGCTGGTATATTGATGTTGCCGACACTTACGTGCTACTTGGGAAAGAAGTTGTTTATCGTCATTCGGGATTTTACAGATCAAAAAGAACCTATCAAATGTCCATGCATTCAACCAATTTGATTTCCAGGTCACTATGGACCATGTTTATACGAGTCTTGAAAGCTTTGTCTAGAAATTAAATCGAAAATAGGCTCAATAGGCTGGTTGACTGATAGAGAATGCCATGGGCATTAAGTCCGCCGTTTGTACGTTATTGTATTTAGTGCAAAGAAGTTTAAATAAATAAATATACATAGATAAGGAACGCGACGATTTATAAGATCTTGGGTCTGTATTTTGGTTGCCTAAGGGCCACTTGCACGAAAAGTTTAACCCTGGGTTAAGACACTAACTCGAGTTAAAATGACAGTTGTCGTATGAATCTGACGTTTAATAACCCGAGTTAGGGTCTTAACCCAGGGTTAAATTCTGCGTGCAAGTGGCCCTTAATAGCGGTCGACAAACGTGGATAAAGCATCCGTCACTCTTGCATTTACATGCTGGTCAGAAAGTGACAGATTCTTTATTTACATCGATATCGAAGTACCTAGGTGTCATTTCTATCGACCTCGATGTCCTCGATATATGCGCCGCCACAAGTGAGGCACCGGTTCCGCACGCAGCGGCCGTGACGGCACTACAAACTCTCCCAGCGTCTCTGTTACAAACCGACACCGTTAGCATTGTTTTGTACATGTCCAGAATACATTTGTGTCACAACAAGCACAAAAGATTCAGGGACTGTACTCCGAAAAGAGTAATACAAATTGATGTTAGCCCGATTGAATGATGAAAAGCGAGAGGATAGGATGAAGTGTTGAATTTTATATTCTTCTATGACCCCAATGGACAGTAGTTAATGTTGTTGTTGGAATAGCAACATTGAATACAATAATTTATGACAATTTCGAGGCCGAGTCACGCTCTTTCTTAAAACTTTTGACGTTTTTACCGTTCTATACTGCAAAACTACTGAACTGAACTGAATTCATGGACCAAAACATCTCAATCTTCACCTCGTACTAGGTGTCTAGTGTCTAACGTTACGTTCCGCCAGGAGAAGTAAATTTTTACGCCTAACAACCTCATTCGTTTAAATGCCAGTCTCATAATAAACAGTAGTTTAATTGGAGATTCTTATCGCGTCCATACATCTAGCTCGGTGAATTTTCACGTATACTTACAATAAATTGGCGTCAAAATGGTAAGCATCGGAGCGGAATTACATTCACTTTGATGGACGTGTTTTTCCCGCCGAGCACAGAACAGAACACTAGGTATACGTCGAGTTATTGATGTGATGATACAAATTCCACGTTACTGAGATGGTATTTTTGAAAGAGTAAGTGAACTAGTACAAGTAAAGAAAGAATAAAAAAAGACATCCAATATGCCTAATTCACAAAGGTGATAAACCCGTGACGAAGTCTCCAAACAAACCGTTTTGTTCAAACAGGAAAATATTAATTTAACGCAAACCAAGTTACCAAGGATGCCAAATTAAATAGAATAAGCACATTGGTTTTGTTTAGACGCTATATTATGTTCATCTTTTTCGGGATAAATAATTAGCTTAACTCTTCGGCCCCAGAACTGTTACAAATGACGCAGACCCGTTTTAACAAGACACTTTCGCAATCATAATAAATAAATCCCATAGCTACTAAAGATTAGAGATATAAAAGCTATTAACGATAAAAGATTAGATGTCGAACTTATCGATGCGCTTCAAACTGTCATAATATTATGCATCAATCAATAGATACCCAATTATACTGATTGATCGCATTGGCAAGAGGCTCGGCACGCTTTTCTATCCGGCAACCATGTAATTATCCTAATAAATAGCAACCAGCATTTTGCGTCGTGCTCTCACTACTCGAAGATCAATGATGACAATACACCTAGGAGTAAACAAGAAAAGTTGCAGTAACTTTGCAATGTGAAAAAGCGCCTTAGGACTTGCCGTAGTTGACTTAATAAGAAATTGACGTTGAGTCTAATCTCAAACTTCACCTTTTAACAAAATTCAAGAACACCCCAGGTAACATATTTACAATATTAACTGACATATACATAGATTATGTGACACGAACAAAAAGTGGCTATGTTTTTATTCCAAAAACTAGGTTTTGAGACTTTTGAGCGCGACACAGAAGTCGTTATCATTATTCCATGTAAAACTGTCTGATTTTCCGTGGTAAAAAGTACCCTATTCTCTTTTCGGGACAATGAACTGCATCTGTACCAATTTATCGTCGCGTCGATCGTTTCAATAGACGGAAGAAATAAAGAAACAAACTTTTGCATTCATAATATTGAAGTAATGATTATCATCAAGGTTCAATTCTGTTACCGTATTTACGGAAACAAGAATGGGAGGGAAGCGTGCAAGAATTTCCGCCACATTGGCGCCATTGAAAAAGCAATGTCTCCTATTGATTCGCCCCGGGACCTGACCTAATACAGAATCTAGGGCATCATAGCTTACTTACCCACAAATGCCTAGCATTATTCTAAAGGACTGTTGTGCAATACGATGGAACGCCTGGCAGAAACCGGTGCGCTATGACCTATTGCGGGTATTGCGACAGAGTAACATCTCAAAGCTTTACTTTGTTAGTTGAAAGAGTAAACATAGTAAAGCTTTATCATCATTAAATCAATGGTAAAGTTACGATATTGTTACAATGAGTAACAAGTATATTTAAAGGTCAAGTACGACAATAGTTGAGACAGTAATCCACCACGACTTGAAAAGAACACTTAATATTATATTTATTTTGTAAGTTAACCTTTAAATTAAGATCAACATGGAATAAGTATTTCCAGCGCGCAATGTTTTTAAGGCGTTTCACAAGCTGGACTACCTACCCGTATCTTATACTTCACTAGATTTTAATCAGGTGAATGCAAATAAGAGATTGTATCGCGTGTCGTAAGTGATCATAATAACTGAATGATAGAAGCCTTGGAGGTATTTTATTAATATTTGACTGGCAATAGAAGGTTGCCGTTTAACGCTAACTTGAATGTTAACGGACCACAAGTTGTGGTCCACAACACAACTGAATGTGTTATGAATTAAGTGCCGATGTAGTTGCTGATTGGCAGTATTCGCACAGATAATATAATACGTATTCCTAGAAATGCAGTAACATCTTAAAACTCGTTCGCGAATTATTAAGCAAGTTTGCACAAGAGAGGAAGAAGTCAAAGAAAAGAATAGAGGAAGTGAGCTGTTAGGAAAAACAAAGCCAGGAAAAAAAACCGAGAAACAAGCTAATTGCTATCTATTAGGTAGGTACGAAAAGAGAAATTGATGAGCAAATTAATCATATAGATTTATCCTTATGTCCTTACGTACTAATTACGCTGACGGAGTCACAAACAAAAGCTAGTAAGAATAAAATAAATCAAACGATTTGGTTCCCCGCAATTAAGCTCGTCCCTAACCATGGCCAACTTATTCTGTCTTTCACTGGCTATTAGGCTATCACAAGCAAATCGCCCATAAAATAACTTCGAAACTGTCAATTTATTTTACGATTTCAATCCACACGTGCCGAGCCGTTAGCTATGCATATGTATGAAGAAAACTCATATCAGAAATGAAAAAGGCGTGTCAAAACGAAAACCAGTTCCATTCAGAAAAGTAACTCGTATTAATAACACGCGTTGGAGGTTAATTATTAGTATGTTTTGAATATCTTGGTGGTAGGCGGGTAATATTAAATGACCTAAAAATACATTTTAGTCTACAAAGAATTCAACGTTTATACACGTATGATCAAGAATTACGGGTCAATTTTATGATTACGGTTCATTAAAACAAAATTGCATAATGCCTTAGTAAATAATTTGACTAAATTTCAAATGGCCATAATCCCATTATACCTAAATATCAAATTGACGCATTATTAAAATGAACGAAAGTCTTAATGACTAATCACATGCAAAGGAATATAAATCACAACCAACCCCAAACTTGTGAAATGGCGATTTTATCGTTTCACTTTCATTTCAATATAGGTATATAAGTATTTATATCGTTGTCTAGTTACCCGTAATACAAGCCTAGAGCTTAGTTTGGGACTAGGTAATTTTTTATGATATTATCCCCTGAAATTAATTAATTTATTTATTTATTTTAATAAAAAAATTGATTCACAAAAATCGACCAGGTCGTGCAGGGCGTCTACATACAAACGAGCACAAGTAGGATTGTTTGGTCGATAGCCCGCATCGCATGCTTGTAGCAATCCATAGTCTGGTAGTTTTAACATTATTGAGCCGAGAGCTATTGCAGCGACGCAATGTATTACGAAAAGCATTTAAACTGAGCCTTCAATGGTGTTGGATCATCTTTTACCTCTTCTAGCCTCAGCGGCTCTTCGAGCCCTGCGGCAATCCGCTCCCTCTTCTCCCGCTCTTTCCGTTCCTTCTTCTCTTTCTTCCTTTTCTCCTTGTCTCCGTCCCGCTCCTCGCAAGCACCCGTGTCGCCGCCGGCGAGGACGGTCGACTTCTTCATAAAGTTAAACATGGCGACCGGGGTCTGAAAAGAAGAAGATTGGGGTGAGTAAAAATAAATTAAAATCCATTTTTTATTAGACAGGAGTAGAGAAAAATATTGATAAGTATTCAGATATCAAAAGGACAAACGAAACAAACAAAACAAAACATGACCTAATGCTAAATTTGCCTGACCTAATGCCATTTGGTGACATCACATGCTAGAGCATCGTTAGTCCGAAATATATAGTCATCTAACGCGGTTTGCAGTTTCAATGTTTTATGTATTGTCAAAATACAATAACCTAACCGCAGGTATTTTTGGAAAAGTAGGATAAAAGCTTAAAATAGAGGACGCCCGCGATACGTGCGCGCAGAATTATTTTCCAGCTCTTCTTTCCGTTCGGCGTAGATTTTCGAAAAAATATTTTTTACAAAACGTGTTTCAAGTCCCTATGATTAGCGGTTTAGGCTGTACGTTATTCGTCAGTCAGTCACTAACGGAAGAGTGTTATATGAAACTAGCTTCTACCCGCGACTTTGTCCGCCTAGATTTCGATTACCGTTTTTTCCTCGGGAATTTTTTAATTTTCTGGGATGAAAAGAAGCCTAATTGTTAAAAATCCGTCCAGTCATTGCAGCGTGTAGGAGTAACAAACTAACACACACAAACAACCGCATTTAGACTAACTAGGAGGGAAAGATATTAAGCTTCCAATTAGTGCAGATTTAAAACCAGACACAGTAGCCTATTGATACGAGGGCTGCTACTTATGTAACCGGAATAGAAAAAATAAACAAACGTACATGGCTAAATATGGTTTTATTGTTTTTCGAAGTATTCTCCGTGATAATCGATGCACTTTTGCATACGTTGAAACCAATTTATAAAGCACTTTTTCCACTCTGACTGAGGTATCTCCAAAACGTGCTGTCTGAACGCGCGACGGCATCTTCACGGGTCGAAAATCGTTGACCACGTAATTTATTCTTTACATTTGGAAATAAATAGAAATCATTGGGTGCCAAATCAGGGCTGTAAGGTGGATGACCCGTTAATTCTATATTTTGACCTTCCAAAAATCGAGTCGTTTCACGTGATGTATGACAGCTGGCGTTATCATGGTGCAGAATGATTCTCCGTCGCTGGTTGTTTTTCCGTATTTCTTCAAATACTTCCGGCAAACAAATGGTCGTGTACTACTCCGAATTAACCGTTTTACGATTCTCTAGGGGCACTGTAGCCACATGGCCATTAATACCAAAAAAGCAGGCCACCATTTGCTTCAAGGTGCTTTTTGCACGAGTTACTTTCGTAGGGTTCGGCTCATTTTGAAACACCCACACCGTTGATTGTTGTTTGGTTTCGGGATCATACGCATAGATCCAGGATTCGTCACCTGTGTAGATAATATAAACAGCTTTTGAGTCACCACGGTTATATTTTTTCAACATTTCCTTGCACCATTCGACGCGAGCCTCTTTTTGATCCTTAGTTAAGTTGTGCGGGATCCAACGCGAACAAATTTTTTTCACAGCTAAGTGTTCATGTAATATCTTATTAATGCTCGTCATACATATGCCTATTGTCGCCTCTATCTCGCGATACGTAACATGACGGACATGCATGATAAGTTTTCGCACAGCTTCAATATTTTGTGGTACAACGACCGATTTCGGGCGACCATCCTTAACTTCGTCCCTGAGCATACTACGTCCACGATTGAACTCACTAAACCAGCGATACACAGTAGTTTTGGATGGAGCTTCATCACCAAAAGTCGAAGTTAGTTGATCTATGCACTGTTGTTGCGTTAAACCACGCTGAAAATCGTAATAAATCATAGCACGAATATTTTCACGAGTGAGTTCCATACTTGCAGCGAGATTAAAATTTAAACCCGCCAAAAACAAAAGACTACGTAAGATAAGAAAAAAATATATAGCGGCCAGTATTCAAAAAAGTGAAAATTTTACCATGGAGGTCAGATATAGCGTTTAAAAATGTTGGAATCCCGGATTCCGGTTACTTAAGTAGCAGCCCTCGTAGTTAACATTGAACTTTAAACTTGTTCAACTGTAAAACCAGTTTAGTAATCTGATATATATTTTAATAACAAGATTTAGTGTTGTGCTCCAGTGTCAAGACAACCGGTGAAGTTAACATAGAAGTGTTCAGACGGACCATCTCAGTCTTCGCGGGTAGCAACGCATATGCAGTCTTAAGATTGCAGTCTTGACATTGTTGTCTTGAGATTTCATGACTTTTTGCTACAGTAAATACCAAAAATCTACCTCATAACTTCGCTATAAGTCAACCGCTGTTTGATTCTGTGCAGAAGCTTGAAACAGTTGCAACAACCCTGAAGAGTCATTTGTAAGTCATTTTCATAATTTGTTTGGGCTCGAACAATGCCTCGCTCGTATAATGAAGAACTTAGGCTGCGCTGAACCGCCGTCCCATAAAACTGATTGACGTCGGCAATGCACTTAAAGAGTCCACATATGCTGGCGTGCCCACACAGGAATGAAAAGGGATGGCTTTTTGTGCTTCCGCGCGAAGATCGTGAGATGAAGCTAGTTTGCGCACGCCATGATGGCAGCGTCAAATTCAAATAAATGCTGTCTACTTTAAAACTACTACATTGATAAAAAAAATGGTTTACCAGGATTAGGAAGTTATGAAAACTCAACTATTGAATCGAAAATATTCGTTAAAGATCGTACGAATTCAAAGATTCAACCAAAAATATGCGAAAAAGGTGTCATGTTTGAGAAATGAAACTATCGAGGATTTTGTTTCTAATCGTGCTGTCCCGTTTAACAATCACAAGGAAATATGACCAAGATTAAAATATCCAAAGAACAGACATATTCAATCGATACAGGCGTAATGGTGATCAAAATCGCGGAACACTACCGACTTTAGCATAATGTGGCCTCTAAAATGAATTCATTCAGACTCAGCGCACTATGTTCCTACTCCAGGTAAATTCATGGGCTTGCTCTGGTGACGATGTGGTGACCTGGTGAGGTGACTTTTGTGTGGGCCGGGTAGAGTTTGAATACGAATTATGTGTTAGAAAGGGAAGCACGGAGTAGGCACGTTTGATCTACCTAAACGCTCTTTTGTTTGTTAAGCATGAAGAGCGATTTCTGGACTTCTAGGTACCTATCATTTTATACCTATTCTATGATTCTGATTCATACATACATAAACAAAAAATAAAACGCCAAGCAGCGAAGTAATACGGCGTGTCTCAGACGCCACGCCAAGAGTCTTTGAGGCGTATGAAGTTTGACGGCGATTGCCGACGTTTGGCGTCAGTGCCACGAATTTTTGATGACGTTATTTGCCGGCATTAGCGCTCAAAGGCTTAAAATATAAGTTTTTAACATCCTGTCTGTTTACCTTAAAATTGGTAGGTACCTACAGCATTATCCTATTTTAGATAAAGATTTTTTCAGAAGGCGTATTAAGGTGTTTGCAAGTACGCAAGCAAAAAAAAAAGTAGTATACGAACTTTCTAGACATTTGAGGATATATTACATGCTCGTCTTGAATAGTCTTTCAGCTAATATAAAGACACAAACCACAAATCCTATTGACGGCTGTGAAAAACCTCAGTACAGAACTAACGAAAATACCAAGCTTTTCTTGCCTTGTTATTTGCGCTGAACTTTATTCCTCAAACTCAAACATGATCAAGGTGTGACAGCAAAACCGTTACCAGTATGAAGAGACTTTAAACTAACTGTCGACACATTCTATGCGATTGTGTGACTCGAATTAAACCCGTTGGATAAAGAGTCGACCGAAGGCGATGTCAATCGTGTTCCAGTTTAAAATGCTTGACTTCAAAAAAACTTACCGGTAACAAGTTAAGATATTTTCGAAAATCGGGCTATAAGAACCATTTATTCTTAGCTTAACCTAATAATTATAATAGTAAGTAGTATTTTTGAAAATGTTTACAAAGAATATTTTGAAGTTTATTTCAACTCAGTATACCTATTTTCGACGCCGAGTAGGTAGCAATATTTTAAACACTATAATCGTAACAGTCTTAACTAAAGTTCCCTTTGAAAAGGCTTTTACTTGCATCATTCCTTACGGGCAAGACAATTATTCTCAATTGATGCAAAAACTCGACATCATGAATGTTTGCTTAAAGGCTATAGACATACGTCTTCACAAATATCGCCTTACATTCAGTAATTTTGTAACAGAGATTCGCAAATACACACCCTATCATATCCTCCGAAAATACTAACAGCATAAAGTATTCTCGTAAACGTATAAAATCGATTGGTCATCAAAAACCGTATGACCATTAGTATTCATCACATTCACGCCACCTCCAACAGCTTTACAATCGTATGAAAAGAGTTGGTCTAAACCGAAATAAACATCAATTCAATCGTGTCGTGACATGTATAATAATTACGATGGAATATATTACGGTCACTGGGCATTGGCCTGAATACCCGATCCAGACTTGGCGACGCCTCGAGCATTTGATGAGCTTAGAGATTTCTATTAATGTATTTGCATCCGGGTGGACCCTAATGATATTCGGAACTAATTCATTATGCATGCAGGGAGAGACTACTGTCTTAACTCTGTGCAAGAGAGCGACAGTTTTTTTTTCATAACAGGGAGTTGGCAACAGCTATTGCAAATTGAATTGAATTGCAGAAAATCATTTTAACCAATAAGGCACGCAGGAAATACGATAGAATATAGATTAAAAAAGATAAAAAGGACAAGTAAATTAAAACCAATCACAGAGAACTTACTACGTTTAATCGACTATTATGGCATTAATAGATTTAACAATCCATATTGAGTTAATGCGGGGCCATAAATTAACATGATGGCTTATAAATAGGCATAAGCATTAAGAATCTTTATATAGAATTAGAAAACCATAAACCGATAGGTTGTCATGAATGATGATCAAATGATCGCAATATGATTCCATATAAACGAAAACTACAGACCATCAATCATATAACACAGTCCCGACCCTCAATTTGTGACGAAAGACTTAATTAATAAATTGATCGATGATAAGTAAGTAGAATCAGCCAATATTGATTCATCATTGGTCTTAATCGGTGTATTTGGAATGCCGACACGAATATTGGGGTACGACAATTATCAAAGCAATAAAGTTAGCCGTCTATTAGATGAGTTGTAAACGTTAACATCCATTCCGCGGCTCGACAATCACTTTCTTTCACAGACGCTACTCGCTGAGAACATTAACACCTATACAAGCACACAAGACTTACTCAATGAAGCGTTCAATCAATTAAATCTATTCTTTTTGTGGCAATAATGAGCGGTCATTGTAAGGCAAAAAGTCTGGCACTGTGATGAATGTTACGTTGGATAGTTTCCCAGAACAAAAGAAACAAATAACGGCGATTTCTTGCTAATAGAAAAATAATAATCTTTTGTTTGTGAATCTTTTAAAGTTTGGAGGGAAAAATAAAGTTACACGACGACAATCACGCGAAAATTTATAAACGTACTTATATGTTGATGACGTAATTGAAATTAGGAACAAACTACGCAACGGATTACCCAAGTAGCAAAGCAGTCGTAAAAGCAAAGCTTTTTACAGCTTAAGATCGAGAAATAGTCGTTAAAAGGAGTTAAAGATGCCAAACCGTTGTATAAAAGAACTATACTCAACCCTTTAGCATTTTCGCATTTTGGGCATAAAACTATGTCGACATTGTCGACTAAACGTTTACTCCACATGTTTACAACGCGTTTACTCAATTATTGTATAAAGGTGTCAAATTTCACTTTTTTAACACTGTAAGTTCTAAAATAGTCGTATAAAAGCTTCTTATTTTCTAATTAGATGCTGAAGAAGTCTTTATAGCACTGTCATTCGACATTGTTCCCGTGTAAGTATTATAATGGTAAAAAAGCTGCTTATATGACCAAATAGCATCTCAGTTACTCTTAAAGCACTAAGAGTTATATAAAAGGATTCGATTCACTATTACAGCACCTGCCGAGAGAAAGTTCTCAAAGTGATTTGTTATAGCACCTACAGCAATTCAAATGCACTTTTAAAGCCATCATGCAGCAAAAAGTAGTATAAATGATCTTTAAAATCTTCTACAGCACCAAACCGCCATTTCATGAGTTTAGGTTAGTCGAGGCTCACATAATATATTCTACAAAATAAAGTGGTTTGGTATATTTTCGTCATGAACGTAAAAGCCACAAGCATAACAAAAATATTAAACTGTATATTTGTAGTCAGTGTTTTGTTTAAGAGACAGGATTTATCATGTGCAGTAAGGAACCCTAAATATTGTCTATAATGGCGTCTGCATAGTGATGTAAATGTAATATATTTTCTATTTTTCGACTAAAAGTCGAGTAAAGGTCCTAAGATGGCAAAAGTACTTCTATAATGGCGGAACAATTCCTTTAGATATTTTAATTTTATAAATAATGTCTTAATACCTCAAAAATAAGAAGGCCCATCAAAATAATAACTAGAAACATAAAGAAGTTAATCGAGAAATAAAATTTCGCATTAAAATTTAGTATGTTACACGAATACTAGCTAACACCGGAAACATATTATTTGAAAGAACATGGCTACCATTCTATAGAGTTGTTGAGTAGAAAAATTGAGTATGTTGTACCTACTTACTTCAATTGTTTTTTTTTTTTCTCACACCAGTTACGCGCACTTCATTTAAGCTGCACATCAAACACTTAGTACTATAAAGCTTGCCTCGTTGCGATCAATCGACTAAACAGCTGAGTGAATGCAACAAAGTAGCTATCACAGCACTATTAAGTCGAATAAAAGCAATTTCGTTGTTTTCAACCGACATATTAGTCGACTAATGGTGAAATGATTGCTATTATATCATTAATAGTGCTGTATGTCACTTTGTCCCGACTATTATAGCGTCATTTGGCTCTTTACTCGACTATTTTACGGCAGTTATAGCACTTTAAGCTGAGTAATTTGTGCCCAAATCGCGTCGAGTAAACGTTTACAGATCTATTACTCGACAATTCTAAGACCCTTTTCTCAGCTTTAGGTGAAAATAGGAACGTGCTCTCGACTTTCATACGACTTAGTTTTGCTACTTGGGTAGTTGTTCTCGTTCTACCATACAGTGCATCCTATTTGGTTGAAAGTGCTATTGATTATGCACAATGCTACATGACTCACTCCATACATACAACTTTTATGGCAGACCAAGACAAAGTGCCAAACGCTATGCAGCATGGCAAAACACAAAGTCATGTCATACGAGCGCAACACGCGCAGCCGATTCGTGTAACAATGGAGAGGAATGTGGCCACGCAACGCATATTTAGTTAACTAGAACTAAATACCACCAGTCATTGTTATGAGACCAATCATTTTCATCTCTGAATTCAACTGCTACAGGTCAATTTTTTAAAGGTCAACTAGTCCTTTAGGCGACACACTGACAAGTCATCGAAAGACGAAGCAATTGTGATTGGTTTGTTTACGGTAGGGTGCTTAAAGGTCATCATAACATTCGCAACTGATGAAATTCACACCAACATCACTGATTACAGCAAAGATGGTATTGTATTTGATTTGCCGATAAACGCAGCATAGTACCTTACTTTACCTTGAAAATGTGTAAGGCATTTTTTTAAAGCAAACGCCCACTCTTCGTCGTCCTACAGGAATTTTCATTGCAGCAGTAAACCCGCCAATCCCGCCATCAACATTAAAGTCCGTCGAAATGAATAAATAGTATTACTCTACGGTTGTCCCGAAGTTACTTTGTTTGTTACACCGAGTTATGTTAGCAATAACCGTTATCATCAAAGCGCGTGTAATCCGTATTTTAGGGCTGTCGACATAGCTTAATCTCGTTTGGGGAGGTAACAAAAACGGGTCAAAAAACGTAATAAACATTCTTTCAGAAAGGGTTGGAAGACCAATAATTATTGAAAAGTATATAAATAATTTAGAAGTTATAGATTTAGTTAGAGACAGAATAGAGACCAATAAAGTTACAGACGAAAAATACGAATTGGTTACAAATGAGGAAAACGAGGCAGCAAAAACCAATCATAGTGAGAAAGAGGTGCGCAGCCCTGCAAAGAGTAACAATTCGATTCGCACGCAGCACAACTATGAGTACGCAACGTCTCGGGTTCCTCGGGTTCAATCACCTGATTACGCCACCGCCCGAGGCTTTTTCATCTGTTTTATTCGCCTACTCCGCAACGAGAGCACGCCGTAAATGGAAAAACCGTACGCAAATATGTCCAACCACTTCAAAAGACATCAATACAGCCGAAAACAAACGAAAAGGGTTACGTGTTAAAGATATTGAGAGTTAAATAGTGACTTAACACCTTCATTTACGTTATGAAATTGAAAATCAAGAAACCACGTCATAATTTACGTGGTTCCAGTTTGTTTCGACTCACAGCTTTTAACATTGCTCACCTTGAGGTTCCCGTTTTTGAAAGCGTCTTGCCATATCGGCGATCTTCACTAGTGACGTCATCGAGCCCTGTTCGAGGGACAGATCGCCGCCATTTGTTTTTTTATGGCATTCCTGTATCACCTTTTATTTGATTACCTGCTAACCTGATTATTGAACCGCCTATTTTTAGGGTCACGCTTACAATGTTATATTTAAACGAATATTATAGCCCATTCGTATTTTGAACACAGCAAAGATAACACAAAGACTTAGCGTTATTTAATGTAGGTACGTAATCAACAACAGCGATAAAGATAACTGCTCCAACTATGAGTCATTACATTACACGGTGCCCCGAAGTGTACGCCGAACCAGAACCTGTTCATTCAATGTTTGGCAACTCAACTTGAAATATTCGTTGTGTTTACATAATTTAGATCTTGAAAGGTGATATCTCTCGTTAATGTTTACTGCATAACATTCCGTCAAGTGACCACTTAGAGGTGAAGTGGAACGTAACAAAATAGGAAGTCTTTTCTATGTCTATCCTCGAGCCAATGCTTCCTTGAAATCACTACCGCATGCCGGCTTGTAACCATAATATAACTCCGTAAAGGAACTACTCTATCTCAACCTCAAAGTAGTTTGGGTTGCAGGATTAGTTTCAAAGTGATTCCTATACCAAAAGTTTGAATAAGTTCCAATCATAACCAAAATTATGTTTTATCTCATACACTTACCTAGTACCCAAACCGTTACTTACTGAACTTAACGATTTAACTGCCGATATTGGTTATATAATTTCAAAGAATCTGAGTTCAATAGAAGGTAAGGTAAGTACTCCTCTCTTCACAATTCACATCGGCATACAAATCATATTAACATAACAAAACATTTTTTTAACTGAATTCACATTACAAACGATTCCGTATCATTACCCGTATAGTATTCGTATCATCAGGTAAGGTTACATAATGAGTCCTAAAAAAAAATTAGGTACTTATTAATTTTAGGCGTTCTGATACGTAACTGTGGAACGCGAATTCTCGGATTGAAAACAATAAATCCAAAAATATCATAGAATCACCCGAAATTTTACTCTATAAACCGATTCACAGTCAATTGTTACCGTCGTACCGCATCTAGTCCGACGATACGGATCAATGAGGGTGCCGTTAATTGCAGCTAGGATTACCGGTCTATCCAGTTAATTGGACCATTGTCGGATTACAGCAGAAACCCTATATTAGCTGATAATAGTCTGAGAACCGTGAAAACAATACTAAACGGCTGTGGTACTGATATGACTTTTTTAGAATATCCAAGAAAAACACAGTCAACATTACAAGATTTATTACTAACAACAATGCAGACACTGACAGAACGTGTCCTTTTTACAAGAAGTAATCTTCATCCTTGATCATATTGATTATTTTATCTAATAGTAGTTCCTATAGCTATGTGTATTGGTGTGACATATAATAGGATTACCTCGGTAGTCAGGTGGAAGGCAATAAATATCTCCCCCCTTTTATGACCTCACTGTTATATGCGCACGCAATAGCGCTTATTAGTGCTAAATAGTCTATATCATGTCATTTTAGCAGAAATACCGAAATAACATTCAAATAGTAATGCACCTATAACTTTTCCGAATCCTTTAACGAAAGGTATTTCTTACCGCAGAATCTTATGATCTGTTTATGCAATACCAAGGAACAACATAACCAATCATGTTTAAAGCATTTTAAGGATGATCGAGAAACTAAGAAACAGATGAACTTCATTCTTGCTCTCTTTGCCACCTCATGAGGTAAAAGTTACTGATGAAAACTATCTTTTGCAAAAGAACTTGGTAATTTTGATGAACCAATTCGCTACCGTAAAAAGCAGTGAATAACACAAGCAATCTGTCACCACCAGTTAATGTTCTATTGTCACGGGAGGGAAACGAAGGGATAACGAACGTGTCAACCCATTTGTCACGGTTCTCGAATGTTTGTTAGAATCTAATATTACAAACAAAAGGTCGTAATTAGGTACAGCTTTGTTCGAATACGCATAATTAGTCGTGGTCAAATTTTACGAAACCAAAAAAAAGTTCCTATGAAAGAAACGAAAGAAGAGAAAGAACGAGAATAACTCAACATCAACTATTGTGTTACGTGTAGTGTAAGTGAAAATCTTACGCTATCTAGAAAATACGCACCAACAAAACGACTCTTGAAACAAATAAGAGGAAAAAAGTTTCAACCCGAAAGCAGCCACGAAAATGTAACTGCCAATGCGTCTATGTTACTTCTCCGTATTTTATTCCCAATTTTGATTGAAAATATATCCCAATCCACGATCGATAACCAAGTTGCACATACTGCAGCCCCGTTAGGCATCTATCGCATCCGGGCACGCAACACGTATATTTGGGCACGGTCATTGTACCCTTGGGCGACAATTACGTTTGCAGGAAGCGTGTTTTGGCGATCTTTGTTTAACGATGATTGGTGAAGTCTATTTGACAAAATGAATAAGATGTAAGTTGATGACTGCACGTAGAGTCGTAGACGACATGCTTATTACGACACACTCAAACAGTTGCAAGGCGAGTGAATGATACACAAAAATAGCTTTATCATAAACTAAACTACATTAGCAATAAAGTATCAAAAAGACAACTCCTTAAATCTCAAATTTTCTACAAATCCATTAAGAGTTGCGTTAGCTTATCACCAGAATGTTCTAAGGCCCGCTGAAGTCAGTGCTAAAATGGATTGACATACAGAATTATTTATTTACAGTTACAATTACACAACACGCAGGGTAGTGCGCTATTCAGAGCCCAGAAGGTCAATGTCTGCGGTCGCGTACGCGTACACGTTCAGAGAATCGAGCATGATCGTAAAACTCCCGGTAGATATAAAGCATGATTCATAAAGTTGATTGCGCAATCGGCTTTCTTTTAACTTGGAAAACATGGAGTTTTAGGTTAAGCTTTAGACAGGAAATGAGAGAAGTAAAGCTGTAGAGCTTCTGCAGAATTGTTCTGAGGAAGATACTTTTTCGTTAATGCGTGCTGAAAGTTTGAAAGCTAACAAGCGGATGTATATTTTTCAGGAGTATGTTCGTCTGAATTTTATAATGCCCTATTGCTGAAAATCTAAGGAAAATAATTAATGGACGCCCGTAGAAACCCTTCCAGTGGTTCAACATACTCGTACCTAGTTGCCCAACTCACAGAGAGCTTGAAGTTTTTATTAGAGGCAACTTTGCGCTTTAAGACTGCACCGAGCAAACGCCGAGCGTCCAGTGGCGCCCTCATTACAATTACTGTGTTTTCTAATTAACTAAAGAATTTCCTTAAAATCAGACGATACGTTTTTGTAAGGCAAGTAAAAACACAACTTATGTAATACGTAACTAATAACAATTACCCTTTGAGTAGTCAGCTTAACGGAAACACGTGGCCACTTTTTGAGGTGAATTGTTATTAAACTATGTGATATACCCTATAAGTTGTGGTTTCATTTGTAGTACAAAAACTTACCGTCCAATTTTAAGAAAATTCTTTATTTTATTAGAAAACAAAATAAAAGTAATGAGGGCGCCACTGTACATCCGGCGTACGCTCGGCGCAGTCTTAATTCAATAAATTAAATTCCAAAATTCTGTAAGTGTGTCAAGGTGTAAGGACACCTTGATAATTTAATTGGATCAAATTTAGTTTTAGGCTCTCTCACTTCCAAAAAAACTTAAATGATTTCGTGCGTGTCCTTAGTAATAAATGTTAAAAATGCAACCAATATAATTTAAAAACCATTTATGAAACCCTTGTGGCTTCCTGTGATCCTGACCGAAGGCAGAGAGTAAAGCGAACTGATTGATACGTCATGCATGCATACATCAAATATTGACGTGGACTCGTTGTATAACATAGACTGATATCCAAAAGAGGTCCAACAACTCCAACATAATTCAAACAAAGGAAACGAGGCCGGAAATCCAACACTCGATCCCATTTTTCCGTTATGAATCGTGCAATTTCGAACGACAGTCCAATCAATTAAGAGGAACAGGTCACCCACTTGCTTCAATTAGCTGAAACAGTACCACGTTTTACCTAAGTAATAGTTTGAATGACT
Source organism: Acleris laterana (assembly GCA_963966035.1). Classification (NCBI taxonomy): domain Eukaryota; kingdom Metazoa; phylum Arthropoda; class Insecta; order Lepidoptera; family Tortricidae; genus Acleris; species Acleris laterana. The sequence continues at coordinate 8,690,571 of OZ014457.1, forward strand.
GTTCAAAATGTTTAAATGATAGTGTTATGACCATGGGCCTGACCAATAAAATAACCCACTAACTGCCAAGTAGCGTTTATGCTTTGTCAATTGTTAACATAAAAAAACGCAGGAGCAAACTCTTTTTTTGTTAAATCTTAGTCGCGGTTTGTGTATGCTTCCTTGGCTAGTATATAAGTATCTTATACAGGATAACTAGATTAATGCGTGTTCGTTCAATGTCCAAGGCCCAAGTCGTCCAAGTAGTTCGCTGATTAGCCTGCTTCCGAGCGAAATGCATAATGATGTTAACTGTTTTAGCTCCACATTGCTAATTCGTCACATTAACACATTCACCGGATCAATCGTAATTTGTATGGATTTACTTCGCAGTTTCGCACAGTTTACGTCATGGGCGAATCGCTGCAACCAAATTACAAATAAAGGGTCATTGTGTTTAAATCTAAATCTGAGTGTACCTGTTGAAATTACAATAATGAAAGATTATAAAATAATTTACAAATAACTTCAGTCACAAGACTAATTGTTCGCAATTTTAAAATCCCTAAAGTCTTACCAATAAGTTTACTGGTTATGTAAGTAAGTAGATAAACTAAATATTATTATCCACATATGTGTTAGATGGACGAAACCCTTTCACAGCTACTTAGACAAAACGATAGGGAACACAGAGTACCAATGCTTTTCAGAAATCCAAATTTCCCCCACGCTTCAAACTCGTTGGAAACTAACCAGATTAACTTTCCAGGGAACCGTGCAAATAACTACACCCTATTAGAAACTCACATATTATTAAATCGAAAACCAATGCGTAAACATCCTTTCCAGCCGATTGGAAAATGTTTGCCGAGCTTGCTTCTATGAAGACCTGTTGAGTAATACTGGTTTTACCAGGTAAAAAGTAGTCTATTGTCACTTTGTTGATAGGTTCTAGTTCACTTATCATTGTGTAAAAAATAGCGTCTCTCCGTCCGAAGTCCGAACGTCCGTTTTGACGCTGTAGAGGAAATAACAAAAGCAAATGTTAATTTTTCTTATGCCAAAGTGGCCTGTCATATGGTATTTTACTTGACAACCATGTGCTTATTTCACACCAAAGAAACTCGGTCAATGGAGATGACAGTTATCTCATTTTGCAATTGTGGTTGAGCATAATCGACGGAACAGCGCAATTGCCTAGTCACTGATAGCTTAACTTTGACAGCTACACGTCTGAACCTAACCAATGCAAAATGAAAAAATTTACTCTTTCGATGCTTTACCTTTGTAAATTTGAATTAAAATTTACAAAATTAGAAAACTGGTCTATACTGACTCGAATAGTATCAAGTTGTCCTCTTTGGCTAAACCAAAGCAATAATAGAGAACTTCGTTCACGTATGTCAACAAAGATTAGTTGTGAAGCAACCTACATTATAAACAATAGATATAAATGAAAGTAAATGTTGCGAGCTACGGACAAATGTTTGTACAGCAAGTGTTTGTCTCTGTACTAGTTCTTCAAACCATTTAGTTTAAGAGCAAAGTCTAGTTACTTCGAAGATGACGCCCTACTTTAAATTACTCTTTGCCAAGTTATCTACGCTTACGTTTGACTTTTGGATAAACGACGAAATATATTGACTACGTCTACGTATCACTGCAAGGCTGTGCGCGTTTTCCGTTCCGCGCGTTGGTTCCAAACGTTTTATTAAAAAAACAGTTTTAGCGTCAATTTAGCCTACTTATTCCGGCACCGTATATAAAGTAATTACATTTATCTTGGGTCATATAGCTATTCAAGTAGGTAAATGAAACACATTGAAATGTATTCAATATAGATGTTCATTAACTGCTATTGCTTTGCTTTTAAACCGCGTCTTACTTAGTCAATGAAGGTTACGAAGTAAAAATGGTACGTATTAGCTGCAAACGTTTTCAGGCTTGATTAACGTGGATTAGGTTGAAAATGACAAGACACTCTAGAGCTGGCATTGTGCGTGACTTAATAGATTATGTATGTTATGTAAGCATGCGCGTTACAGAAACAGAGCAAGCGCTAAATTAGCACCACGTAACGGTACGTTAATCAAACAATCGATTCACCTAGTTTCTTTTTCATACCACTGGAGATATTGACACGGTTTTGGATCACTTTACGAAGTTGAACCTCGTATTCTTTCAGGTGAGTAGTAAACACATTTTAGATAATTCTAACTTTGTTCAGGAACTGCAGCGACAGGTTCTCTTTCAAGATTTCTGGTTGATAAAGAAATGAAACGTGTATGAAGGGAGTGCCTCATTCTTTAATCTTACATGAGAGTTTAGACAAGAGGACGAAGTTCATATTTGAACATAAACGGAAGAAAGCTGCTTAGTTGGCAAATGTACGATCACGAGCGTTAATTCGGGACCCATTTCAAGAAAAATATGCTTGAAGTCGTCAATGTCATGAGAGATGTCAAATCAATTGTAATTGTAACTTTTAGGAAACTCAACCTTATTGTTGTAGAATGTCAGATTGACTTTGTACCTAAGGTGGATACCAAATTAAATCTCGTGACTGTACCTTCTAATAGAACTCTCCAGTAAACAAGGACTACACAAACTGAATTTCATCAAGATCAAAAACCTGAATATAATCATGTTCAAGAAAACACAAAACATTACGAACACTCGTTGAAATTGACACGCGCTATTATGTATCAATCATGTGTACAAAACAAAACCGCAACGTATACCTTCAGGTTTTTTGTTATTTCTGTGCAACTATAAACCAGTGCACAGCGTTGCTTTGTACTAATCACTTCCCCGTATCCACATTTCCACATGGTTTCCATTGTTCCACACAGATGGGAGTTCGTTCGGACATTGTGTTCTGCTGACACTATGCAGATTGGAAAGCGCTTCCGTTCTGTGTCCTTTAGGAAACGGAGCGTTAAGTAAAATACTCAAACGTTATCTCGACACTAATTGCTTTCACCGTGTTTTACATTATCGCCGTCCGAACTTTCTACAGACCTTTCCTCGTTAAAGTTTCGGGTGGTTTAAGAATGACAAACTTCTTGTGAACTTTAATGATTCAATTGCAAACTAACTGTACCTTGTCTGCTTCTGCTACGGTATTCTGTCAAAATATGAGGAGCTCAAAACATTGTTGGCCAAGTAAACCATTTCCAGATCGCTCAACATCGCGTAATGATGATGCACTAGGGTAATGACGTCAATGGCATGCAATATGCGACGCATGTGCACCCGATGGTATAATCATGGCGTGCGAAACAGATGAGCTCCATATTTATTAGCTGGATGCGGTTGATGTTGCATCAAAGCGATTTGAGTACATTACATTACTGTAATGGCTGGTGGGGAGCTGTTATTTTACGCATCTACGAGATATATTCTTCAGTCTATTCGTTAACTCATGTGGGTAAATATTTTTTACTCCGTCCGCGTAGAATTAAAAATATACTTCCGCGGGCTATGTCGATGACAATTTTTTTTGAAATCGTGTCAGTGGTTTAGATGTGAAAACGTAACAAACATAGGTAGTTACTTTCGCATTTATAATATTAGTAGGTAAGTAGGTACTTATGGATACTATGCAGTATAATAATTTGTAAACCTAGTAAATACTGCAATTACTGCAGATAGAATAAGTTAACTTTCACATGAGATACATCGTGTGTGTAATCGGTTTTATTATGTTAATCACTAGTCACAATTTATAATTACCATAAATTAAGTGCGATCGACGACACAAGCTTGTAAAAACCGATTGTACAAAAAATAATTCTTATTAAAATAGTTTTTTACAATTCTCAGCTACTAGTTATTTAATCTACGTAGAATACGGAATAAAGGTTTATTTAGGTTTCATTATCATGAACGACCTTCGATTATCCTCATTCAAGTCCACGCGGCGTGACTAAATTCAATGTGACACAGTCAAACCGTTCAAGGTTGTGTAAAAGGTAGGAAAGTCTACACTTTAGCGGATTAGTGAGTGCTTAACCTAAATGCCGGAGTAGTCACGATGTTACGTATGTCTTACAGGGGTGTGTGGCATAACAGAGCTAGGGTGTTTACAAAGCATAATGCGATAACTATTTACCTCAACGTTTCGATTATGTTACAAGTAGACAAAGCAAGCAATGTACCAATAGGAATTCTAATGGATATTTCGGCAGGATGCCAACGAAGTCGAACCATTGTCAAAGTCATGGATTGACTTTCTGTAAAATTAACCATAGAGATGTTATTTTGTGTATTTGCCTGTTACCCTCACATTGCATGTACCTATGAGAACATGTGGACATGACAAGGGAATAGGGGACTAACACAAACTCCATACCACGATGCAGTGAGGAAGCCATTTGGCGAGCACCTAATTAGTGCACTGCAGTGGCCCTCTACAAATTACGTCAGTGCCCTCGATCGCGTTGTAACTGTACAAAAAAGGAATAAAACATCCGATGTCTATGGTCAGCACTTACCACCAGGCGGCTAGTGTGCTCGCTTGCATTCTCCTTACATTAAAAAAAACCGAAGTTTCCTGTTCACAAGTTACAACTTTGGGATAACCTTCCTGCGGTATTATGGTCCTGTTTATCGCGTGGATAAAACGTCTGTCACTTACTGACCAGTATGTAAGTGCGAGAGTGACGGTTGCTTTACCAACCGCGATAAAGGCGACCATAATACGGGACCTGCGGGCCTAGTATGGCTGCGTGTAGGTATATCGCGTGTCAAATGCGGATAAAGCATCTGTCACTTTTTGACACGGGTACTTATTTTCGTGTCAGAAGGTGACGGATGCCTTATCCACAATTTGTCACGCGATAGTCCTCCTGGGGCTCTATATTTAAGACGGTAGCAATATTGCTTTTGACGTTTTACCGTATCGTCAACGTTACGATATAGCTCTTATTTACTTGACAGTAATGGTGGCCGAGTTAAAACAATACGGTAACACGTCAAAAGTAGGTAATATTGTTTTACCGTGAAGCCCTGCTTGTTTGTGTTGTCGACGATACGATATCGACTACGAAGCACTTCTCTTTATCTCATCCTAGCTATTATTAATCCCAGATTTATCTAGTAAAATGAAAAGTCCGTGCCCCTGTAATTCAAGTCTTTAATATTTAATGCTTTCAGTCTGTCTGTCCTGTCACAGCCACGTAATGAACTAAACTGACAGCCATAGAGTTGATATTTGGCATAAACATTTATTATGATGATGATGAGTCTAATTTTATCCCTAAGAGAAAAATACTATAGTTAAGTCAATCAAGGATGATAGCGGTGACAGCTGACCTGACAGCCGTATTGTGTAAAATGTTGCGATGTGAAAAATTTGAAAAAAAATGCTTGTGTCAAGACTCACTGGTCAGATCTATAACCCTATAGATCTATATGAGCTGTCACACCTTACACATCCTAGATGTACCCAAGTAGGAAATAAATATTGTACTTACCTATTATACCACCTACGCAAAATGCATTATTCTAATCTCTAAATTTGTCAAATATAGTCTGTGGCTTATTCTTCTTTTTAAAACTCGGAATTCCATATTATGTTTACCTATGTAGTAGCTCTCAACATTATTTTATTATAATACAATATAAAACAAGACAAGCAAGTAAAAAGTTACGATCGAGTGAACCGAGGAACCCTAATTATGCACTTTTCGCCCAGACGGCTCAGCTGACGGGGGCCCGGGGCTGCTATTGATTCGGACGAAGCCCGACCCCTGCCGCCGCCCGACTCACAACGCCATAAGCGACAGCTTATTTGGCATCCCGTCTTGCGAGGGCCGTAGGGTTTATAATTTACTTAGATTTCATCGGCACATTTATTGGCAAAAACGCGAATTTGGGTCGATTTTGGGTAGAAATTAGAGCGTTATGCACTGAAGTCATAACGGGAAATATTTGTTATAGAAATTATGTTTTCTTGAACAAATCTTTGTAGGTACTTAGTAAAAATAAGTACCTACGTAGGTTTTACGTACCTACCTACCAAGATGTACTAGAAAAACTTTGATGAAAGGTAAAGTGGCGACATGACATGACACCACACAACGCGACAAAAATAGAAGTGATATACCTACCTACCTAGAAGACCAAAATTTAGAACTACCTTTTACCTACCAGGGTAGGTAGGTACCTACTTCAGACACTAGTGCTAGTTTGCCCACGATTCTATCCACGCAAAAATTGGTTATCACTATTCCCTAGGCAACTGTTAATTTTTTTCCAGGTTGTCTCCATAATTTTACTTTATTCTGTTGAGGGCTAGACTTATAAAGACAACAAGTACCTACAGACATCAGTCGGTTACGGACCCACACTTTAATACCTATTAGGTATTGAGTCAATCAATATAGTTATTTGTAGCTTACAGGAAAATAACATGAGCCTCTAGTTCTACCTACCTATTTCCTTAACTGTAATAGGTACTTTTCCAAAATATGAATACTACTAATTATATTATATAAATATTACTTAGTATTAAACTCTAGAAATATTATGAGAAAATGTATAGTTTATAGATCAAACTACTTATAACCAGTAAAAAGTTATTAAACATATTAGGTAGGTAATAAAACTTATATTACAACCTAGCTGCCCATATCAAATATCAACTTCTCACATTGGTATTATGTTTAGGTATATAAATATAACATGTCCATAGGTAATTTGGCACCTTGTTGGCAAGCCGATGCCCTTGCCACAGTAAAAGTCAGAAAGAGGTAAAGCATAATCTGCATAGGATTTGTTCACAATGGTCCAATTTGCCCTGCCGCAGCAGCAGCAGCAGCATCGGAAGACCACTGTAGCTCCGTTTGGATATGAATGAAAGACTAGAAACATATTTTGTTTTTTATTGTTAATCCATGACCTCTTTATTTAAGATTTTTTACACACACCTATTTGATATTTTATATAAGGGAATAAAACAGCTTATCCTAACTTAAAAATTATATGAAAAATCTATTTATTAAGTAGGGGGGAGTAAAAAGTTTTGCTCCATACAAACTGTAGCATACTCATCAAATAGAAATCTTCATAATTATGATTTTTACACAAAATTTGTTTATGTGTTATCAAAAGTTAAAGACTACTATTACAAAAACTAATTCAATAATCATTTCTACCTATTTCAAGTTGGGAATATATAAGTTATTAAATGTTAGGCCTTGTGAATAAAAAAATCTGTAAACATTCCTATAGCTAAAAGGTAAACAAAAAATGGTCAGGCTAGTTTTATTAACCCTTCATCCAGAGGTAAAAAAATAACCAAGTTCTAGCCTCTCTTAAGTTTAAAACTAAATATTATTTAAAAAAATGTAAAATGTTATCAAAAAAATTGGTTCTGATCTGTACCTATGAGAATTGAAATTTTGCCCAGGCATTAAGAGAATTAAGAATATTACTTAATGAATTTTACTTATAAACTACAAATTAATTGGCTGATAAGCAAGTCTAACTTAGTCTATTTGTTTATATCAAAAAGTTTACTTTTTTAAACTTGAGAGGGAGGGCAAAAGAGCATCAAAAAAGAATAAAAACAACAATATTTTAAATAGGTATACTTATTCAGATAGTTATTGTGTAAAGTCTAATTAAATTTTAATGCATAAAACATAAAATCTAAGGGCCAGACCTGTACAACTAAAGTTTTAGGCGCACAAAAATAATGTAAACTTGCTATTTACGTACGTGTAGCTTCATTAAATTGTATCCTGTTTACACAGTAACGTAGCGTTACGTTGTTAAGTAAATGTTTACTTACTTGCGAGTATTTTTAATCCAAATAAGCAACTGTGTAATCCTCAATCCACACAAACGGCACTTGGTCTGCTACACACAAAACACTAAATCACAAATTCCGAACATTATAACGCACAGTTTAACTTGACACTCATAGTAATTTACGCCGGCATAGTAATATAATCAGAAGTACACCATCTTCGACACAAAACACGCAGAATGTGAGATTTGACAGATGTCGATAATAATCGCGTTCGGTACAATGCGCCCAGACGCAGGCTATCCTATTCACGGCACAAATAAACTAATCGTATCGTAGCATTATACGGCATCGGGCAACACGGCCGAGCCGATTCAATGCAAGCACCGGGCGCCGCATACCGTAGTACAATTTTAGAACTCGACTAAATTAAATAGTAACCAAAATTTTGTAGCAAAAGCTATCGTCTTGATACATATTATTTGGCCGCATTATGATATGACCAAGTAAGAAAAGTTTATGATAAATAATATCAACACTGAAATTAGAGTAATGGCGCTGTTCATATTATTTATTTTAAACTATTAACGAAATTGTTTATATAAAATGATCACATAAGATAACGTATTAAGATATTTGTTGATATTTGTCACTGGAAAAACGCCTTATCTTTCACTACGTATTATTACCGCCATCTAGTAGCGAGTAGAGGCATTATTATTATTATTATACAGAGTGCATTGCCTGACATCTAGCGGACAGTAGTAAACACAGTAACAGTGGCAAATATTGTTGCTGTGCCGTAAAATGTCCAATCCATGGAGCATAATTAGCCAGGGGGGAGCAAAGTAGGCACATTTTACGGTACCTACCTGTTGGACCACTATATTTCATGATATGAGATTATATTTAAGTAACTAAGTAGGTAGAATGGGTAAAAATGGGTTCTTATAGACCAGGAAATAGTGATACAAAATTTCCGGTCATTTGTACCTGAGCGGTCTAATTACCTACCTACGTAATAACGAAAAGGAAAATGATGATCATAGCGTCGTCGGTACCGGCGCGGCGGCCCAATTGTCGAACGTGTCGGATAAATCACGATCTACTCATTATTTCTAAACTCTTTTCTGGCACGAACATTTTCTGCTGATGCTCAAGTTACGTAGCTCATAAAAGGTCCTTCGGGTTTGTACTTTTCTCTCACTCGGACTCATGTAGGTACACTTACGCGAGTCTAGCCGGCTTTACCCAACCCGAAAGACAGCTTTGCTCTATACCTACTCATGCACGCACATAGCACGGCACGTAAGACTTAAGAGATGCCATGATGGAAAACCAGCGGCTGCTCCAAGCTCAAAGCAACGAACGAGGTTAGTAATAAAAAGCTAAAAGCCTGTACCGTACACTCGACGGCATCAAAATACCTACGTAGGACCGGAAATAATATGCCTGGCTGACTCTCCGCGTGACATCCGTCAAATGTCGGTTTCCGGTTATTCGTCATCAACAGAATCATCCACGAATTGGGTTTGATCATACCTAGGTACATACATACATGACATATACTAATTCGATAACAATTTCGAGAAATTTTCTTAATAATAAGTATGTACCTTACTCAAGGATTACGGATATTTAGTCGAAATTTGATCTTTGTTTGACTTTCGCTGTCGGGTGTTTGTTTGAAATGTGTATGCTTAAATATACAGGCTGCACAAAAATACGCGTAAAGCTAAAAGGGGATTTAATGGTCCCTTGTAAAGAGTTCATTGACAATGTATGAAAACCATAGCATGACTTTAACTTTATAATTTTTAATATAAAGTTATATAATTATATATTCTTCAAGTGCAAACCCTACTTTAGTAAAACCATATAGAGCAAATAAAATAACACATAATACTGAATACACAGAATAATATAATGTTTAGTCAACAGTCGACAAAACGGAAAAACGAATTTTGTTTATTCCGAATATTTCAAATCACGAATATTCATTATTTCGAAATTTTAGCAACCCGAATTCTGGAAGATTTTTTACTTAAAATAAGCGTCTGAAAAAATATTGTATAAAACCTTGTATAGTTTCGCATGCATACTGCTCCAAAACTGTAAGAAAATGTCCGACAAAGTCGACGGAGCTCCAGGGTAGTGATTCTGTAAACAACGCCGGTCGTGCGGACTGTCGAGTGATATCCAAGCGGCGAGATTAAGTAGTCCCGTCAGTGCGAACAAAACACATTGTAGCGCGTGCATTTTCAATTTAGCAGCGATGGGTCGAACGTATAAGGCTGTATAAGGGCGTTGTTTACAGAATCACTACCCTGTTCCGCGTAGGTAAGGCGCTTGATGGAACTCTAACCTAACCTTTTTTTTTTTTTTTTTTTTTTTTTATGGCATAGAGATGGCAAACGAGCACACAGGCCACCTGATGGTAAGCGGAAACTGTGACCCATAGACATTCGCATTCACAAGACTGCAGAGCAATCCTAAGACTGCAAATGCGTTGCCAACCCTGAGGACTAAGATGGAATGCCTCTATGCTAGTCAAAACCTATCAAGGTGAGATTGACATAATTCAGTAATGTGCTCGTTATCTCACCTTAATTTGGTTTCTAGCAGAATACTAGACTTTTATTGAAAAACGACATAAAGTAATACAATAACCACAATAACTGAAAATTCTAACTAAAATTACATAAGACTAACTCTAAAGATATAAATTAACTAAAACTACTCCCTTACTTATAAACGCGGAATAAGCTTGGAATAGTTTATGCCATGCTTTGTCACTTTCTGTCAGATGCAAATGTCACAATTACAAATAAGGACAAAGCATGGCATAAACTATTCCAAGCTTATTCTACGTTTATAAGTAAGGAGATAAATCTAAGAATGGCTCCTGCGGCATTATACCAAAAATGCTGGCAGCATTTCCTCGCTGGATGGTTAAACTTATACGTTGAACGAGGAAACTGCCATACATGAATACTTCAATTAACTTCAAGTGTCCTTGCCCAAATAACAAGGAGTAAGAGCCATTAAAAAAAAACTTCAAGTGTACAAAATATAGTGTCATACATACCTTCACGCCTTCATTCCCAGAATGGGGTAGGCAGAGCTACAGAATTACCAACAACTCTGAAAACTTGTTGCCATATAGGCGGTGTCATGAGTGCAACTTAATACCTACGTTATTTTGATCTTATCTGCCGAATGGTCCGCCAAATTCATAAAATATGGTGTGTTATACGAGAAGACTATACCTAATGGTAGAGCTCCATAGCAATAGGAAGGAAAATGAATTGTGTCTAACTCGACCGCCATTACTATCAATGAAATAAGACCTAGCAAAACGTTGACAATACGAAAACAGTTCAAAGATGACATGGTTTTTACCGCCTAAAATCTCGGCCCAGGTATGGTTGGCCTTATGAGTAGGTAGCTGCACTGCACTAAGCTTTGTAACTTTTACCTCTTCTTCGATTTATAATAATGGCGGTCCACCACGGTATTTCGCAGTTATTTCGCCACTGTCAAGTGTGTAGAGTAAATCAGTAGGTAAATATAATAAATCAAAACTACAAAGCCGGACATCTTTCAATCAGCCGTCTTCCCTCCCCGAAGGTTACCGGAAGACGCTTTTACCTCATGTTTGAACTGCTGCAGCTGAGTGGTGCACTAATCTGTCAAAGCGATAAACTTATTTTGCCTGACATGAAAATGTTTATATGAATTACTTTTTTATACTACCTACTATGGTTTTTAAGGTTACCTTTGCTTTAGCGAAAAATATTTGCCAAATGTATAGTTTCCCAACAGTTTCATTAAACCGTTAATAATTCAGGATTTTCTAAAAACAAAACTAACCTAACATATAGGGTTCAACACGATGGCACTGAAATATATTCTGAAAATTGTATATAAGATTGGTTTGGCAAATGAAACAGTTGGGAAATGATACATTTGGTAAACATATTCTTGCGAAACGGCAGGCTCCTACTTTTTAACCCTAAGTCAGTGGCGTATTTAGGGAACTGAGAGGGTGCTAAGTTTACAACCAGGAAAGGCGATGAAATAAATTAAATCAAGGGGTAGGTTATACAAAACGAGTTTATTTAACTTGCGCTAGAACTCAGACAAACACACGTCGGTACGCACGTACCGCCGCATATAACCTAACTTTGGCAATCACAAAATACAAAAATAAACTTTTATAGTTTTCAAGCAAAAATGTCCACAGACAGCATGATACTCAGCAAACTGACACTGTGTGTGAAATTGGAGTAAATCAATTCAAATTACTATTGGCAAGCAACCAAGGCTAGGACATTAAGCAAATATTGAAGGTAGTTCGAAATGATCAACTCAACGTTGACAATGGTTAGTGCGAAGTCAGTAACAAGTCACGTGACAACGCCATTGGCTGCTGTCATTGGTTGAATCGCTACAACTTCACTTCACACCGGTCAGTTGGCCGACTGCAACATAATTTAGTTTTATAAAATAGTTGTGCTATATATTATAGGACAGGTTGAGGGCTCCGCCCCGCAGTCTTTTGATTTGCCTTATTGCGCTTTGTACACCCGAGTGCACACGATGTCCTTCACTTTCATGACCTGAGAAAGACAAAATAAACAAATATAAATTACTATTACGAGCTGAAACCACTACTGCGAATGCTTGATCGCAGGCCACATGTTAGGCCTTCCCATAATTTGTTCTATGAATCTCTGAAATTGTGTTTAAATTTTAATTGAACGCAGATATTTTACATTGATCGAACTAAAAACGGGCAAAGATGCACGCTTTCTATCCATACGAATATTATAAATGCGAAAGTATGTAACTAATTCTGTCTGTCTGTGTATCTGTTTGTCGTTAGTTCATAATAAACATATATGTTAGGACGTTCGTTCACTCTTCAACCCATTCGTCACTTATCTTCAGACGCGTGTCTGAGAAGTCAAAGCATTTTTATCTGGTCTGTCTTGTAATCTAACCTTGCGCTCTGTAGATGGAAGTGCAGTCACTCGGAGACTACCTACACGCTACGCCAATGATGCTATGACCATTATTTATACGGGCTCGGGTGTTATTCGAAATAACTCGCTATAATTTGGGCGACTCGTTATAAAGTTTAGGAGAATCACGTAGCATGGTCATTGTTCGTATCAACTCTGCAAATAGGGACCTTACTGGTCTCCCTAACTCATTGCACGTATCGCCATATACATCATTCTTTCCATCCAATATACAGAACACATCAGCAGAAACTTACGGCTTTAAGTTCATCGGGCGAGAACTCTCTGACATAGTTCACCTCCAGACCGTCCGGCGCCTTCTGGACCTGGTTGATCTTGTTGCCGTCGAAGGTGCACACCGACTTGGTCTAAAACAACACGATACCATTAAGGCCGGCTTCTTACCGGGACACCAAGGCGGCGCAACCAGTCGCCGTCACCAACAAAATGTAAGACACGATGGCCATCCAAGGGGACTCCAAATGAGATACCCTCCATAAAACTGTATACATTTTGTTGGTGGCAGAGACTGGTTGCGCCGCCATAGTGTCCCAGTGAGAAACGGGCCTTACACGGGCCAAAGTTTGCATCGTGAGTCAATTTTGTTAAGAGATCGAGGAGCAGGGCAATGTTTTTGCTGGATACCTATGCGGTTAACCCGAGTTGAAACAATTGACGGTTGCAAAGAGAATGCAGTGTAAAGTAGGTATAGGTACAGAATTGTAATGATTTATTCGGTTTCGACCACAGAACTCGATCACTCTCGCTAACTACTGGGGAAAGACATCGGAGGTAACCGCAAGAAACTCTAAAGTTAGACAGTAGTAATACCAGACACAACCTAACATATAACTCATGTAGTCGTAGGTATACAATACCAGTATACAGACAACATTCTTATTGACGTGGGATGTGGATGTCAGTCGTAAATCGCAATAAGTAGTTCTAGTTAAGGATCTTATTCATTGCAATGTTTCACAACGGAAACTGCGGTGAATAGTTGCAAATAACAGACCCAGAGTGACTCACTAGGTTAAAAGAGGACGGTCAAAGAGTCAGGGTGAGGAAGGTTAGCAAAAAAGTTGGGATCGTACTATACTATTGACGGATTAACTGCCGTATTTTTACCCAGTAAGAACTGGGCAAAAAGAAAAAGAAACTGAGAAACTGACTGAGAACTGGGAAAGATCCCGTGTCAGATATTTTGTTTTATATAAAGCTCCCGTCCTGTAAAAACGCAGATACCTACACTTTCAAGGCACAGTGTGAAAGTTAGGAAAAAGCTTATCTGTGTTGCTGGCATTTAGATAATTATACTAAATTCCATCCGAATTCATTACTTTCGTCAATAATGAAGTCAACAAACATTGTTTTACGCGGTGAACGCAGCAGTAACCGTTGTAAAATTTGATGTTAAAATTATGTGCGTCAAATACATAAAACAACTGGGCGGTTAGGGTATACTGACCATGACGCCGTCAGCGCGCTCCTCGTCGAACTCCTCGCCGGGCTTGAACTTCATCTCTGTGGTCTTGAAGGTGGAGCACGTCACCAGCACGTACTGGTCCCCATCTTTGCGCAGCTCCACCGTCGGGGAGAGGGCATTCGCCGCCTTGCGGGTGATCAGACCCACTCCTGGAATGAACAAAGAGGAGGGTCAGTTGTGTAGGATCGGAATCATCTAGATGGAGTAGAATTGGGCGCTTTTTTTATGAGTGACGGACTATCGCAGGTTGTGTGCTTGTCAGATGGAAATATACTTCGTTGAGGCAAGTTATGTTAGTGCTACCTAGATTTTTTGTATTTTCAATCACGGTGAAGATACCGGCGAGCCCATCTTGACCGTTAAGGGCATATTAATAAACTGCACGTTGGGTTTCTTGTGGTTTATTTATAACAACAAATTAAAGTGTGTAAGTTTGTACGCATCACCTTGGTTTTTAGTCGTTTATTTATTATACCGCAATAAAGTTGTAAGTACCTATCGCTGAATAATTCCTATGAGCGCGTGGATCACATCATCATTGTCTGTCGACTGTAAGTGAGCGACAAACTTTGTTAAGACAGTTAAAACATGCACCGCACTTAAATAATGTAACACTGTAAAGAATAGAAAGTTTGAGATACCTAACAACACTGTTGTCACGCATTTGACAGATAAGATAAACCTCAACATAAAACAAAGCGAAGAAAACTGGATTTAAGTACCGATATTGGCCAAAGCGTCGTGGCCGCTCTTTAAAGATAAAGTTGAATACTTGCAATCGATTGCATTTCATGTGTTCCATGCTAAGTTCACACGCTTGCCGTTTGCCGCAAACTACAATCGTATGTGATCCAAACTGTGAATGTTTTAGTGTGTTTTGAAGCAGCAAACATCATGAACGTCAAGATTATGTCTTTATGGACCTCATTTTTCGGGTTGTAAATGACGGGTTCTGCTTGGTAGCACTCGAGAAAGTGTAGGTAAAGTTTCTTGGATAGACCAGATTCGGTTCATCTATACGCCTCGAGTCCGCAAGCGATATTAACAACAGACATGTAGATAAATCGCAAACGCTTGTAGCGTCTTTAATTTGGGAATCAAAAACCGACACTATGTCGGATCGGTTGCAAACACTTGCAAGTCTGCACAAGCCAAGGCAAACGGTCCCAGACGTTTGAATTTGTGACGATTTGTCGAGGTTTGGCAAGCGTGTGGGCCGGCAGTAGGGTTTCGTCTTGAACTTTTGATAGGTATCGATTAAAATATACGTGTTTATGGCACATGTAATCATTATCTAGGTATATTAATCTCAATAATCTATATACAAGAACAATAAATACCAAGTCCTTTCATGAAGTCATCAAAGTTCTCTGAAGACACAAGTTTATATATCTTTCCAATCCACTGCTCCATTTTGCAATTCTTATCTAAGCTCACTTAACTTATATAACTAAGTAATAAACGATATTGCACTTATACTGATATTTACTTTACGTATGTAACACCACAGATTATAAGGTATGTCTATGTAACACAAACGACAGTTGTTGTCGGATTAAATTAAATGTCTATCAAACAGACGAGTTTCATGTAGGTTGCAATGTTCCAAAGACAAATGAATACCGAAGACATTTGATGAGCCTAGTGAAAAAGGAGGTTCTAAATTTGTCTGGTTTTTTTTATGTGAGTTATCATTATTATTTGTTTATCCTTAGACTAAGGTATTTTTTTATTAAAGTTCCATTTTTTTACTAGATGGCAAGGTTCCTTTTTCTCATACGTCACTGTTATTATTATTATTATGGTTACCTGGAAGATATGGCTATATAGCGATAAGGCCGCCTGTTATTTACCATGTTTATTGAAATTTTTCTCTACATTGGATTTGCTTATCTCAATCATTATTAAATTAATGTTTTAATGCTTAAGTATTATTTAGAACTTCAGTCAACGCTGACTGTGGGTGGACACACGGCAAACTTGCCAGACTTGTTCAGCGCAGCGGCTGTCGATCGCCTTAATGAGCTAATATTGACACTGGCTTACGAACAATCCTTTCAGTAAACAAGGATTAAGTAGCTTAAGCCAATAACTTGCTGCGGCTTGCCACCGTACTCAGAAATATTTTAGAGACGAGAACTAGTAAAATTTCAAAGTCAAGTACTAAAAGACTTAACCGTCATTAAGGCCCGTATTAATAAACTCATCTTGACTGACATGCGCGTCACAAGATACGTCAAAGTAAACGTCAAACCATAGAACACTGTCATTTTTGACACATCTCGAGACGAGCGAGCATTAGAGTTGAGATTAGTTTATTAATACGGGCCTAAGTGACTCTGAGTGTGGCCGAGAGCAACAATATATGATCCAACATTTGATTCGAAAATATCTGACACGTCCTTATTACTCGAGGCATAAGAGCGTGTCTGATATTTTCGAGTCTAACGCAGGATCATTTTATTGCTGGTGACTGTATAAACCCGAAGGTTTTTGAGAGCTGTTGCACTGTAGGTACTTCTGTTGGACTTCTCTCCTCCTGGTGGGTACTCGATGGAAGAGAAATTGCCAAATAAATTCAACAAGTCTTACCAAACAATTTTATATTTCTCCGACAGTCTATTGATAGGTGTGAATAAATTGTGCACTAAATAGTCCCTCAGCCAAAAACAAAATAGATGACCAGAAAGATGATTTCTTCATACGGTAATCCATATACTAGTGCACATACACATGCTAAGTACTTATTTAGTTATCCGACAAACGAATGCGACCCGTCGTGTCACGCAGCGTCGTGTGTGGGCTCCATATTTAGCTCGAATATTGTTACTATAATACCTAAGGTATAATTTGCATGCATTTAGCTTAGTACTTATAATTAGCTTTGTTATCTGGAACTTACAAGTACTTGATGAAATACTAGCACAAAACAGCACAAGACCGTCTGTTGTATACCTATAGTTAGGTGTTCACTAAAGAGTATTTGTATTGTATTGTAGCACGACAGTTCTGAAAAACAGTAGTAAGGTTTTATAAATGTTGGAGGAAAATTAAACTCATAAACCCCTGAACTGCTAGTTAAGAAAATGATCCTAAGTAATAAAATAAAACTTGTTGCAATAGTTTGACTGTCCCGTCTGCATCTGATTATTTTACATTTTTAAATGTGTTATGGAGGAACAACTTATATCTTTTAATATTTTGATGTCGTACGTAACCAATTTAAGAACAAATTGCCTTTAGTTAAGCTTATTCCTGCGCCCGCGCTGCTTTGGCCGTAAACGAAACCATTCACTCAATTTAAAATCATTCAAACCAACGACCAAGTTAACTGTGCGGTCGATTGTGGCGTCACCATGTTCACTTAACTTCCCAATAGTAGAGCCATCCGTTAGTTCTCAATTCATCCGCCAGTATTAAAACCTTGCTTTGCAGTTTATCCGAAGCATGTTACACGACGCATGTAATAGAGAATACGGAGGAACTTTAGCGCAAGAGTTTAAGGTTTAATTTTCCCTGGCTGTTTTTCTTACAGTTGATTATACCGTTGCACTGCCGCATTCCAGTGCAGGTCCAATGTTCAGGTCCGCAGGGATCGGACTGATTTATGCGGGTTGCATTATTAATGTATGAATTGGATTAGAGGGGGCGAGAGCTGGTCGCGAGAGGGCTTTCAACTCGCGGGAAATCTGCAGCTTTCTTAAAACGATAGTTGTAGTGTAACTTAACTAACTAGAGGAGACAGGCGGTTTCACCGGCTTATATTGGCTCCGGTTTTAAAAATCTTGGTACTAACGCTACGATCATTACATTTAATCAGGCAGGCATATCTAGGATGTAGGTATATTTTTAGAACTGATGGACAACGCACAGCCTTAAACTACTAGATGAATATTAAATTTAGAACATCGATAATAGAACTTGTAGTAAATAGAGGTGCACTAAATATTCACATCATACTCGTAGGTATACCAAATTTTACCCTCAAAGGGACGAAGTCGCAAGAATCATATTGTTACTGCGCAGAGGAAATATCCTCTCCAGACCACACATTAGTTTCAAGCCGTCTCTATCATGTTAAAATTGCTTGTAATGGCTTAGTTGACATTGGGCTCAGTTACCAAACCATCCAAAGTGTACACGAGTCGTCTCCCAAAAAAAAAGTCTCCAAATATTTCCACGGCACCAACCTTGAACATCACATTCCCAAGTACAGACTGTTTTTTTGCCATCCGGGTCGCAAAAAACAAGGCTCTGATTGGTTGGCTTGTAATGAGCTCCAATCCCATTGGTAATGGGTGCAGTGACCAGTTAACTGGCGAGTCTTAAAAATGTGTTACCTTTGTTAATTGGGACTGGTTCCTACAATTAGAATGATTTATTTTTTATCGAGGTAGTCTCGAATTCCCTAACCGTATAGATGTAGTGCAAAATGATTTTCCTTCGGGAAAACTCGGATCTCAATCGGAATACGATGGCACCCGAACTGTCAATCAATGATTGTATTAAATGAGTGACGTTTTCATGTCCATTAAAATGGAACTTTATTGTTTAGTGTCAAATGACAAATGCTGTAATTTGTCACTTTGTCATTTGACACTAAACAATAAAGTTCCATTTTAATGGACATGAAAACGTCACTCATTTAATACAATCATTGATTGACAGTTCGGGTGCCATCGTATTCCGATTGAGATCCGAGTTTTCCCGAAGGAAAATCATTTTGCACTACATCTGTACCTGTCCCTGTAATTATTGCCTTTTCCCCAGTAGAAAGATTAATATAAGGAAAATTTAGAACAGAATGCAGGCAGCAGTTGAGTTTATACTTGCATTCGTATGCGTCCATGCCTGTCGGTTTATGGATAATGTAGTTGTATGTTTTGATAACTATCCGCTTCCGCAAAAAGACACGACGACTCTTGAATAGGCCGAATGTACATTAAATATCCTGTAGTTAAAAATCTACTGCTATTTTTTCTAGAACTAAGAACATAGCAAGCAACCAGGCTGAAATAGCTGTAATACTCACTGAGATATTATACAACCGAGTATTATTTTTACTCCTCTTCGTTAACCTTGTGTTAAGGAAATAGTGACGTTATTTTTTAGAAAAATATTTAAATAGACACCCAACGTGTACTTTGATACCGCTTAAACAATTAACTTGACCTGCCTAACCTTGCGGTAAATCCATTAGGAATTTTATCTCAGACGTTTGCTTCAGAGTCTGAAGACCAAGGTTAATCCGATTACACCCGCTAGACATATTGACAATCTTTTCATAAAAATACCGCACATGCACATACCTACGTAAGCACTGAATGCAAACAAAACCTAATCATCTAAGTACATTTCCTGACCACAAACAATGTTTTTGCAATAAACGTGACTAATCAGACAGCGATAAAGACATTTCCATTTTCCTCGTGATATTATAGAAACATGTATTTTCTACGGGTATATTTATTCGTTTTATTTATTCTACTTACTCCCTACACTATACAAGAATTCAATTTGTTTCAGGAAAAATTACTTGTATCGTTCTTTCAAGTTCTCCAAGACTCTTAAATAATTAATCTCACAGAGATAGGCATTTTTAAACTGTTCAAACCCTGCGTTTGAATGTGCGTATGTGTGTGTGCGAGCATTTACAAATAGATGACATTCGCAATTGACATCACATCACTCAAGCATGTGCGTGTATAAGTGAATTTTACAACAACACCTAAATAGTCATACTAATAATACTAATTATTATTCGTGCTCACTAACATGTCATAATTTATCGTTTATCAAATTTAATGGTACCAAAGTTATAAAACAAGAAATACTGAAAATAAGCTGCCAATATCTTCGTACTCCATCTCAATGATTGGCCTGAGGGCTGACTTTTTAATTATTTTTCCTTCCTCGTCCATCAATCACTATCAATCTTTCACGCACCGTCACTCAAAAGAAAATGAAAATTTTGGATACCTAGTTAAGGGCCTGTTGTTTGATCAGTAGTTTAACTAATTGTTAAAGTTTGAAAAAGGAATCGATAATTTTAAGAAATCTCAAGGTAATGTGTCGAAATTTCCATTCCTTTTTGAAATTTTAACAATTAGTAGGTCTAACTACTGATCAAACAACAGGGCCTGAAAAAAATATCCCTTGTTTTGACAGAGGTTAAGTACTAAGTTGATGAACCGTATTTTAATATTAAGTAACATGATTTTTATACGTTACTAGCTGTACCTACCGCGCGCGTTGCTACGTCGTACCAACTCAGAAACCTTCGTAGACTCATGCACAACACTTTGCTGAAGATCACATGATCAAATGCATAGTTTATGATATGATTCTATAACGGACATACAGACAATCATTCATTTAGAAGACATACGAGCACACAGGCGGTGGAACTTGAGACCTATCTATAAACATTTGCATTCTCAAGGCTGCAATACTATTCCTAAGACTCCAAATGCGTTGGAAACCCTAAGGACTAAGAATTAATATGCTTCTATACTAGCAATTTATATTGACTGCGGCGGTAGAATCACTACATAGTATAAAACAAAGTCGCTTCCCGCTGTCTGTCCCTATGTATGCTTAGATCTTTAAAACTACGCAACGGATTTTGATGCGGTTTTTTTAAATAGATAGAGTGATTCAAGAGGAAGCTTTTTATGTATAATAAACTCTGTTTTATGTACGGGTGTTACAGAAAACTGGCAAACCGAAGCGAAGCGAGGGCGGGTCGCTAGTAAACGATAAGACGGGAGTGATCCGGACCTTGTAAAGGGGCACCTTTCACTTTCTCATCAAAAACTGATTGATATTAGGATAACACAGACAATAGCTAATATAGAGCTATGTGAAACGATCTCTTTGACACAGTTACGTGTATAAACTAGAGCAGTTATCAAACAAGAGGCAGAATAGACGAGTATGCAAACAACTAAATCATATTTATGGACGAGATAATTATAGCGAGTTCAATGTCCACTGCGGTGTCGCCAGCGAGTCGGCGCGCTAGCATAAACCTAGATCATTCATTTGATCAGTTTTCTGGTTTTGAGGATCTTAATGATTATAGTAACGCAGATTACGAAATATACTTGAGATACTTGAGTTGTCTTTCTTACGGTGCCTTTTTTCAACAGCGAGACCACTCCTCATGGGAAATGCTGGTAGATTCTTGACTTGTAATAGTACCTACCCGTGGGGCCTTACTGAATAGACATCTTTTATCTTTATCTTCTTGGCGTTAACAACCGTCTCCGAATGTTTCCTAACGACTATTATATTATATCGGTCGCATCTCTACAAGGAAGATTGAGGACATACTGGCTTGACTCCTTATAACTGTGTACTATCCTTTGTTAATTTTATGATATATATAGGTATATTATATATATATATATATATATATATATATATATATATATTCATATATATGTTTATATTTATTTTTATATATATTACCTATTATGTATTGTATATTTATGATGTATATGTGTAGGTATATATATAAGTTGGTGTATTTAATTGTTTTTATGTTTATTATTTAGTTTTACTTTTATATGTCTCTGTTAGTATTTATACACAAGGTCTAAAATTTTGTTAACGCCGTTTCTGTAAACTTTGTTTTGTACTAAATAATGTCTGCCGCATTCTGCTTTCTTATTTTACTCAATCACCCAAAGGTTAGCTGGAAGAGATCCCTTAAAGGGATAAGTTCGCCTTTGTACATTCTAACTCTGTATTGTATTAGATTTTCTGTTTTTTTTTTTTGTGTACAATTAAGTGTTTACATACATACATACATACATACTATTTTGTTCCAAAATTACTTCGGAAAATATTCTCAGGACTTTAAATAAGTGATTGTTTAATATTTTAATAAACACTTACATTTTCTGTACCTTTTTAAACTATTTTTAGTAATCCTAATCCAAAGCTAATTCCAAAGTAATTTGGCAACGAAAATGTGTTATGTTATATTATATTACTTATAATTATAACATTGACACATCGTAAAATGTTACATCGTAACATGTCATAAATAGTTCAAATAAAAAACGTGTTAACTGAATCGGGTTAGAGTTATTATAAAACTGCAACTTGTTCACGACTTACTTTTAAATTGTATAGAAATCAATACATAGGCAACAATCAAAATTAAGACCCCTTAAGCTCCCTTCCCCCATCCTTCTGAAAAGGAATTTTAAACCGGGGTTGAACTAGCCCCTTCAAAACGCAATCATTACTCGTAACTCCCTATGTTTTACAACACAGCTCGCAGCTTCACTGTCATATTCGCGATCTGCGGTCAAGAAAGACGCGGTCATACATTCAACGAAGATCTCGAGTTAGCCTTCACCCTAGTTCCATCAAACGATCATGCTGGACCGATGTTCTTCTGAGCCAGAACGCATCGACTATTTCTGTCCGGCGCTACAGAGTGACACCCTCAATGACACAAACCGCCTATTCACGGCTTTGCGCGCCGGCGGTGAGCGGCGGCAAAAACAAATGCATAGATCACCCCGAAATGCATTGTTTTGTTGCCGCCAGCACCGCTGCACTACTGCGCCGCAGTCGCGCTGTCTTCTCAAGGCCGCGTTGAAAGAAAAGAAGAAAGAAAGAAAGAAAATAAATTTATTTAAAGAGAACGCACACAGAGCGAAAGTAACAATGTTTTACAGCACAATTATATTTAAAAATAAATAAACAGTTTGTCGAAAACTTGGCAGTTATACAAAGCAGAGCACACCCTTGTGTGCACCGGAGCCCAGCAATGTGTGGGGATGAATAGGTTCAGGCTCTGCATGTGTTGAGGGCCTTTGTATCAGTTCCATTCCATAACTAAAGTGAAAGGGTTTAAGCAATCAGCAATACCCTTATTTGTATTCTATCAAAAATTGCATTTGCCTTGGGATCTAATCTAATCATATACCATATTTTCCGTTTTTTTTAATATATAATTCACATTTAGTACTCTAGTGCAATGGTATGATATATACTCGCCTCGGCGAATGATGGGTCCTATGACACTGACAGTTATTCCGACGCTACAACCTTGTAGTGGCGTCATCGTTACATTAGAATCAAATTGGAGGCGTCTAAAATTGACACTTATTAATTGTATTCACAATTTTTAAAATTTATAAGAAATTATCTGAATCAGACTTTACGTTTACGTCTTGCCAAACTTACTTCGTTTGGAAGATATCGACTAGTGTGAAAAAATATCGATAAACAAATGTCGATAATGGTAACAAGTATACAAATTACAGTAATGTCACCTAAAAACGTTTAAAAGCGTTTTTTTGGGAATATAGTTGACCATTTTTGTAGCAATATGGCATTTAATTAATAAAAATATTAAATGAATACATACTGTCAGTCATTACGAGAAATATGCTAAACTAATTTAAAGAAAAGCATTCGTAAGCATGTCAGCAATTGATCTAAGTGTAATAAAATAGGTTTTTGATAGTGTTATTGTCTTTATGTTAGATGAAAATAAAACAACGTGAATTTATCAATGTATTATTTAAACAGAATCCGACAATCGTGCATTACATTCGGTTTGATTTTCGGTGTCCGAATCTGAATCAGAACTACAGGACTCGGCAACATTAATTATAAATGGTTCATCCACTATGTTATCGTATTTTACGTCGCGATCCCAGTCTTCCAAACATATTCTTTTTGTTCTTTCAACCACTTTCCGCCAATCTTCGGGGGTTACGTGATCGCACGCTTCTTTTAATAGTGTCATCATTTTATTTGATGTAAAAGGCGGAGTTGTATTATGTCTTGCTGCATAACCTTTGACTTGTGCCCATATCATCTCAATGGCATTGTACTGATATAAGAATTGCACTTTCCGTGCATCGCATTGTTATCATCAGTTTAGTGTTGCCGTCACAAAAAATAAATATATGTATGGGGTGTTAATTACTTTAAATATTACAGGAGTGAAAAATAATATATGAATAAAGAAACATTTATCTAATTTGCACTATTCAAACGTTATTAGATTTAAAATAATTATAAATATATTTTTTTAAGTTAGCCGACTTGCAGCTTTATAAAACGGCGCCCTGGCCGCAGGACAAATACTACTTTGCCGATAGTTTCGGTACTCGCACATCACTATCAGAGATGTCAGTGTCAGTGTCATAGGACCCATCATTCGCCGAGGCGAGTATAGGTATAGACAACCAGGAGCCCACTCAGACATCATTCAGTTTTAGTTTTGACGACGCGTTGGCCTAGTTGGTACCTAGTGACCTTGTTTACGAAGCTAGCGGTCGGGTTCAAATCCCGGTAAGGGCAGATATTTGCCTAGATCTCAGTTTGGGATTAGGTCAATTGGTGTGACATTGTCCCCTGATATTTATTTATTACATTATCTATCACAGAACTGAAGAGCAGAATCCGTTACTAGGAAAGTTAATGTTAATATGAGTCATTTTTTAGGTTCAAAAGGTGAACCTAAGAAATCAAGATAAAGTATTTTAATACTTTGAACATGCCCGTATGCATAAATAAATTGTAAGCTAGTGGTGAAGAAAAGGATATTTCGCAAGCTATTTTCAATTCTTAAGCACCGGAATAGGATGAAAATCGTTATAGAAACCGGCCTCTTCTCGCGTGATTGACCACAATTGGTGCTGATTGTAGTCCATTTGATGACAATTGCCCGCAGAGACCGGCCAATGGGTAATCGCCGACCGATGCGGCTCTCGCCATTTATAATTGGTAGTGAAAAGATCGTTCGACGCGGTGCGTCTTTGTGCAATTGGGCTTAGGGAACATAGATGCTAACCAGTGACAGGATATACGTTATACAGTGTGTTACCAGCACCCGGCCTTTTTTTTTTGTAGGTTAAAATAACGTATATCTGTAACGTAACTATGGCATTACTTTAATTAATAAACAACTTTTCAGGCTTTGTTAACTTTCTAGCAAAATGTTAATTGCCAGCAATGTAAAGCACAGCAATTTGACAAGTGTAAATGACAGTCAACGGCTACTTTGATTATTAAGATCTGCCCCCGTACCACGACACGCCTTGTACCAAGCAACAGCGATACTGATAACGATGAACACGCAGCACATGTACTACATTAAAAATGGACAGTATCTAAGAAAATTAATTGTGAAGTTATTTTAATTATTTTTTAATTGATAATATTTGCAAACAATTGCTAAAGCAACTTATTATCGGCAGTTTTAATAAATGCCCGCATGCCGGTAACACACTGTATACTAAATAGTACAATCTGCAGGAACCCTGAGTTCTGATCTACCGTAGCACTGTGTTACAGTTACCATTTATTTTATTTAACTGTCTAATGTCACTGTGCCCACTGTGACACAGTGGTATGGTGGGCCAGAGTTCAGGGCTCGCCAGCCAATTTGTAAAACAGATGCTATACATATTGGATTGACGTAAGCTGTCAATTCCATACATTTTGATAGCTTTCGAAGATTGCTTACGAAGTTCGCTCGAAGATAGGCGCTGTTCCTAAAGAGACCACACCTTCCTGAATTTATTAGGCACTGACGAGAGGGACGCTGCAATACGTAAGATACTTATGGAGATATCTGGATCTCCATCTCATTCTAACGTATTGCAGCATCGCTCTCGTCAGTGATTAATTCAAGAAGGTGTAATAAGCCTTTAGGAGCTTAGGTTGTAGGTCGAACGTGCCTACTTTTCCTCTTCCGTCTACTTCATTATTCTTATTCAGTTAGCTTCACTTCAATGTGGCATGTGCCGGGTCTGGTATAGGTACCTAAGCACTTTCAGGACCCGAAAAAGTTAACTTTTAAAAGTCTCTAAAACGTAGGGAGATATTCTTAAGGATTTTGCTCAAAATAAAATACTCGAGAAGTTACTTAATAGAGGGTGCGGTCATACATGGTAAAGTAATTGTTGTAAAACTAATAACTTTTTATATTGGCCCTTATTCATTAATCGTATTTTTAATGGACACATAGAAACTCAACTTTAAAGAAACCACTTTATCCATTACTAGCGACCCGCCCTCGCTTCGCTTCGGTTTATGAGAGTTTTCTGTAACACCCGTAAATGAAACAGAATTTATTATACATTAAAACCTTCCTCTTGAAACACTCTATCTATTAATAAAAACCGCATTAAAATCCGTTGCGTAGTTTTAAAGATCTAAGCATACATAGGGACAGACAGCGGAAAGCGACTTTGTTTTATACTATGTAGTGACTACGTTATTCCGAGCTGTAACATAATACGCTACAGATACGATCTCCATCGCAAACCACAACCTTCTCAACCAACGCTAAGTCAGGCAACACTCAGGCAACTAATGCAAGAACCAATAATTAAGATAATGGAGTCATATTAGCATTAACATGCGAACGAGAACAACGGCTCTTTCACGAACTCAAGGCCCGGATGCGCGATCTGGATGACGGACCGGAGCGTGTGCGATACAATCATGTGTCAAGTCAACACGGAATTTTTTAAATTATTAGTGTTCCGTCAGTAGGCTTTATATACTTTGTTTATTATTTACAGAGAAAAAAATATTAGTACCGAAAAACGGGGTGAGTAGGGATTAAGGGGTGAGTACACAAGCTAAAAGAAGTCATTACTTGTTACAAATAAGAACAAGTATTAAAAGGACAATAAAGATACGTCTATAGGGAAAAAAAACAGTCTTATAATTAGTAACATATTTTATGCTTCATTTTAGGTTGTCTCCCTATTCACCCCTTAAGACTACGCCGAGCGTACGCCGGATGTACAGTGGCGGCGCCCTCATTACTTTTATTGGGTTTTCTAATTAACTAAAGGATTTCCTTGGACCTAAACAAAATGTGTTTGTAGCGCAAGTATAAACACAATTTATGGGATACGTAACAAACTTAAATAACAATTCACCTTCGAGTTATTAACTTAACGAAAAAAAGTGGCCATCTTTTCCCTTTTTATTAAGTATTGAATGTAATCAGTGTTTTCTACGGCACTTTGGCGCGCTTCGTGGTCGGTATGACGTCATTTTGTTTGCAACCGTGGTTTGTTTTTTTTAGTCTAGCACTACTTAGGTGTACTGTAGACCATGCGCCGTTTAAGCTCTTTAGCCTTTATCAGGTTCATTTATTCTCAGTAAATAAATAAAGAACAAAAAATAAAATAAGTATGCTTGTGAAACAAACCTCTATATGCATTATTTCTTTCAGGGGCCTTATTTGGCTGTGTTTATCGCGTTACAAAATGTGGATAACGCATCCGTCACCTTCTGACACGTAAGTACGAGAGTGAGGGCATGCTTTATCCGCATTTGATACGCGATATAAACACAGCCATACTAGGTCCCCAGAACACCATGCCTTAAGCGTTCCTGTTGTCAATTTCCGAGGCCGTGATTGCTTAGCAGTTTTACATAATACGCAAAATAGTCTTGTTATATATTTCCCGGCTTGACACGACTAATGATACGTATGGAAAACTAGCTGTTCCCGTGTCCACTTCGTTGGGCAAAACATTTTTTTTGAGTTAATAATTTTCCCGCTAATTCCCGTTCCCGTGGGAATTTCGGGAATTCCTTTCTTAGTGCACCTCTACGGTACCTAAGCTACGTCCCTTCCAAATTTCAAGTGCCTACGTTTAGCCGTTTAGGCTGTGCGTTGATATGTCAGTCAGTCAGTCAGTCAGTCAGTTTCTCCTTTTATATATTTAGATGTATAACCCGGCAAATTTACGTATTTCGTCAAACTCGGTCAAACTGTTAAACAATACAATTCCTTGACTGTATTAAATTGAGTAGGTACGTAGGTATGTACCAAATGGTAATCCAACCCTTCATGAATGTTATCTATATTTCGATAAGGCACTTAAAAAACAAAAATTGGTTGCTTTAATTAAATGGGCATTCCAATTCAATTATATTTATTGGTTACGGACGTACCCAAGTTTACGAGAGGATTTTCTGATAGCGATTTTGTACAAGTGCAATAAAAAAAGATAAATATGATCCTTTCCGATATACTTGCCTTGTATGATAATACTTCAACATTTCGTAACCTTTCTGTCGTCATGCGAGTTTATAGCTTGTTTATAGCTGGGTGACCGTGTGGAAATTGGAAAAACCTTCCATTGTTTACACTAGCTAATTAACTATTCAGATAATGGATAGTTTGAACAAAGCTATTATATTTTGTGGAAATACTTGTATGTACCAGAATACCCACCAGAGTACCCACTTTTAAATAATAATTGTTTTGACACAACAAACGTCTATTATTTAACTAGATGCTTATCTAAAATTTTAAACCACACAATACTAAATGCATTTATCGAAATATTTTGTACTTATACGACAAAAGTGCAAAAGGCGAACTTAATGCTTCAAGCGTTCTCTACCACTCAACTTCATAGTCGGTGAAACAGAAATCAGAAAATAGGTATGTGCAACAAAAATTCCCCGAATTCCATTTTTTCTTTCTATAACTTTTTATATTCCTTTTTTTTGGATTTGTGAAATTCATTAGATTATAATTTGTTAACAGTCATCTTCATCATGCCAGATAATTTCAGATACTTGCTGTAACTGGTATTTTTGGGTAAATTTTATTAATTTATTGGGTAAACTGGTTTTACAAAAACGTCAAACCATGAAGAACATTAAGCAATACTTATCAGTATAGGTACATGCGCAAGCGCTGGCAGAACTCCCAGCTCAATGCACATCAAAGTCCATCCAAGTCCAAGGCCAATCGCTTTATAATACTACGTCATAATTATAACGGAATAATGATAGGCAATGGAAAATTAAAAGTAAAAACTTTATCCTTATCCACAAGACAACATTCTGTTAAACTAAGCTGTTAAGTGTGCATTTAAAAATAACAGTATAGGTACGCTCTTTCTTTCCCGATTGAACTAAGTAGTATCATAAGCTGACCCCACCTAGTGTTTGACAACGGCAGGAGGATGATGAATATGATGACGGACTGGACTAACCATTATTTGTCATTGAGTTCTCTTTCAAGGTAGCGGTTCCAGGTGAGTATTTGCAGAGTAGTGATTCTCTCAACAATGACGGTCGGACGGACGAACGAGTGT
Organism: Acleris laterana; assembly: GCA_963966035.1. Taxonomy (NCBI): domain Eukaryota; kingdom Metazoa; phylum Arthropoda; class Insecta; order Lepidoptera; family Tortricidae; genus Acleris; species Acleris laterana. The sequence goes on from OZ014457.1 coordinate 8,719,935, forward strand.
GCTTTGTTCGCTCTGACGGGACTACAAACTCGCCGCTGCGATTTCGCTCGTTCATCCGCCCGTCCGTAGTATGTATGTAATGTATGTAAACACTTTATTGTACAAAAGAAAAACCATAACATTACAATTAATATAAAAATATGTAAAAAAGCGAACTTATCCCTTTAAGGGATCTCTTCCAGCTAACCCTTGAGCTAGTGTTTAAGAGAATAACACCCCTGCCTGAGTATTGGATATTTTTTTGTAATTAATTATATTATTATATCTGTATATATAGGCACCTACCTACTCGTAGTTATGTATATCGTTGTCTAGTATCCATAATACAAGCCTAGAGCTTATTTCCGAACTAGGTTTTGCGTGAGATGCCCCTTTAGATTACATAAGTCAATGCGCTTCACTGGTCAATGTGTTATGTAAGTTTTTCTGTTATATTTTTTCTTTACTTGTACCGTTTGTGCCCAAATAAACATCAAACATTAAACATTAAGTATACACAGTCAATCGAACCACTAGAAGTAGGCTTTAAATAGATTTCCAAGATTTTATAGAATAGGTCCAAAGTGAAGCTAATAAAAACATGTTAAAAGCAATTTTTACTTCATAGATTTTTTATAGCACAGAGTCACTACTTATTTCCACGCGACTAAATATGGAGACTAAAACAACCGGTGTATGACAAAGTAAATGAGACTTTGGTCTTTGAACTTGGTAGGTAACAAACTGATTTGACTAACATTATAATTTATAATTTTTCCTGGCGTACTTTTTGTTTTATATTATAACCAGAAATGCCGCCCGCTTATTTTGCGAAGATTATAGAGCAAAAAATCAGAAAAAAACCTGATATAAAAATATATTTTACATATGATTTACGCGAAAAATAAAATTCAGTTGTGTACTACACAGAAGTATACAGTCGAATTCATTCATATGCTTCGCTTGTCTATTTATGTCATGTCTAAGCTGCAATAAAAAAAAAGATAATCTCGACTACAGAAGTGTACAGTCGAGTTTATAAATATGTATACCTTGTCTATTTAATGTCGTGTTCAAACTGCCATATACGAATTATCCCAGCGATTAAAGTGACAAGGTACTAAAGTGTATACATATTTATGAACTCGACTGTACCTAATCAATATAACATAGTGTAGTAAAGTTAAAGAAATACGTATGCGCATTATTAAAATTACCAATTTTTATTTCCTTTTAGAATAAACCTTGCTGATTTTTACCTAGGAAATGTCGGAAGCAACTCGTTTTGCTAAAAAATATCCTGTATGAAGGAAAATAGATATATGTACCTAGGGACCGGAATAAGACGGACCGGACCGGATTTTAACACGCGATTTAAGCTGATGAATCTTGTCATCACAATCTGTTAACCAAATAATGTATTTGGACCGTTCACATCAGTGGATGCCAGATATTAATTAATTAATATTTTATTCAACTGCTCTCAGTTTTCATGACTTGGGTTACTCAAGCCTGTTGAGTCACCGAGGAATTTTACAACCATTAATTGAAGCATTCAAAGCAACAGTCATTCATTCATTTATCATTCACTGAAGCTCTCGTATCACTCGGCTCGCCATTCGAGAAATAAGGAGGCATTATTCCTTATCATTTGCAAGGCAAATAATGAATTATTTGAAGAAATATCGGCTATCAAAATTTATCTGGTAAAAGGTATCGTTATTTATTATCCACGAAAAGCGCAAAGTATGTAAGTACCTGGTAGGTATCTAGGTAGGTACCTATATTTTATCTAACTTATGGCCGGTTGCTATATTCAAACCGCGGACAGATAGGCTTACTTCGGATTAAAAATTTACACATTATGTATGGGCAAATGTAAAATTTTAACCCGAAGTAAGCCTATCTATCCGCAGTTTGAATATAGGGAACCTGACATTAGTTGTTATCGGTATAGCTGATGCATCGGTGGCATGACCAGGATTATTCAAAAGAAGAAAAATGGTAATTAACGGTAGTAAAACTGCTGGAGAAGAAATAAGTCAAATTAGTTGCTACTTAATTTTTTAATTAAAGGTGTTTGAAAGTGACAATTTTCAAACTATTCAATTTATTCATTATGTTCATCTTTACTGTTTATTTCCACTCTAAATTCGCTTTGGCTATTTATAGCAAAGATATGTCTACTGCAACGATTAGACCAAGTAAAAAGCGATACCAATTTTTTTATCCTATTTGACATTAAATTAATGGTAATACTTACATGTCCCTATCCATATTAATCGATGTAGAATAGAGCTTTCGGCCATTCGACTCGTTTCACCGACTTTCAATTGTTATAAATTACTATTTCGTATTCAGTCAATCTTCACCAATAAAGCCAATAATGGGAGTCAAGGACGTGATATGAAAGTTGGGACTTCAAAACATATGATATATCTATATACCATTCTAGCTTATGCCCGCGGCATCTTCCGTGTAAAACTCGTTTCATCCTTATTTCCGGATGGTTATCAAACTTTCCGCAAACCCGGACGTCTGCCGACCGTCATATAAATCTATTTAGCCGTGTTAACCCCGCTTTACACACGGCCGCCAACGCCATCTATCGATGTAATCCTTTGGTTAGTACAAAATACTCGTAGAACATAATTGAACACCTCCTCCTTTCTTAGTCCGTCTGTGTGAAAAGCGCTGTAACTATATTCCTACGATCTTTTACCAAGGCATAGTTTTTTATGCCGACTGTAATAAATAAGGAGTCCATGATAAAGCTGTCTGGCAGCTATCATATTGTTTATCCGTTCTGGGTGACTTTTACCAAGGTTTGAACGATGTCGCCATGTAAATTCGGTAACGAATTACCAACTTAAAGTTTCAGTTCTTAAGGAGAAAACTGCCTCTCAATTTTCATTCAGCGTTGTGATTAACCAGTATAGACTAACTAGTATAGTATAGATAATTCGTTAAGGCCTTAACCCCTCAACTTGTAGTACTAGATAATTACATACAATTATGCAGGGTACCTACATCGAAATGATACCCACGTAGGTACACGTCAAATTATGGTATGCCGTTGAACTGTTGACCTTTTCGTGTCAATGAATAATAAAATAATTATCTAATAGCACTGCAGTGACTGCAGTCGACCATTACGTGTTAAACAATCGAAATCCGAAGTAGCTGTACATTTTAGTACCTTTGCGCAGTAACGTATTCAAGTGAGCTGGTTTGAATTGAGTATATCAATAGCTGCAACAAGGTTCTTAAATGTTTTGCTAGTTGTGGGTTCGACCTTTGATCAAAGATTAAAGTGAGGGTAGTTATCTACCTCTTTAAATCCTGATGGATAATACATTTACAATTGAGGTAGGTGCTAAAAGCCGGCTTGCGTCATCTAGTGGCAGCACGCAACCCGATGTTTATGTGAGAATAAATATCCATTAAGTAACATATTTCGTTCACTGCCAGCAGTTAGCGATTGTATGCAATTTTAACACGGTAGATGTGTCGACGGCACAGTAAATGCTAACACTGGGTTAACTTGCTAAGGTCCGCTTGCACGTAAGGCCGGGTCCGCTGCGCCATTTTATCGTGTTTTTCTAACATGATACATTTTACATTTTTCATGATACATTTTATCATGATGGGGTCCACCCCCCGCAGGAGAACGCGGAGATGTTATCCACCCCCGCGGCAAAAAAAATCGGTAAACACGAATAACATGGCGGCGTAGCGGACCCGGCTTAAGCGTTAACCCCGGGTTAACTCCAGGTTAGCAGGTTAATTAAAATTGACAGTTCTCATATGAATCTGACATTCGTGAATAATTTAACCTGGGGTTAACCTAGGGTTAAATTGACGCGCAAGCCAGCCTAAGGGCCACTTGCACGAAAAGTTTAACCCTGGGTTAAGACACTAACGCCCACTTGCGTGGACCAGAGTTAGCGTCTTAACCCGAGGTTAGGCGGCAAACCACGTACAAAAGTAGACGCTTAACTCTGGGTTAAGGGCTAACTCTGGTCCGCGCAAGTGGGCGTAACTCGAGTTAAAATGTCAGTTTTCGTATGAATCTGACGTCTACTAACTCGAGTTAGTGCCTTAACCCAGGGTTAAATTCTGCGTGCAAGTGGCCCTAACTCTCCAGTCGGAACGACGATGTTTAAACACAAAAATAATTACTTCGTACTTAACAAATGCCTTGGCATTTAGGACTGTTTCGAATTTATTAATTTGCATGGCTTTGTGGTAAATAGTCGCTTTCTTAAATAAACAGGAAGAAAATGGAATAAATAACAATTACAATGTTATTTTACTATGCAAATTCTTCTTTTCACTTCACTATTCAAATGAAATGTGTTGAGTTGTATCGCTTTTATATTTATTAAACAACGATCTGCCTAGCTGGTAGGTCTGCTGACCGCCCTCACAAAACAATCGATAAATGTATGTAGCTACAATAACGTGTCAATTGTTATCCATTACATACTCACCTAGAGGTTAGTAAATTTCCTAGACAAGACAGAACCTATTTAAATATAACATCCGTGTTCCAGAAGCACCTTTTACAATTACATCAAAAAATTACTTGGGCAACACCTGTTGCCTTCGGAAATCAATAGTTAACCTAGCAAGTTAAAATTGAACTTAACATATTGTTTACGATTATACGGTTTACGGTTAAGATGTCAATTAACATGCAAATAAACGGTTTGAAAATGCGAGACAATTTCGAACCATCGTAATCCCGACTTACCCGAGCACCCTACAAAAATCAGTCACGTCCGGCACTCATTCAAGATGTTAATTTTATACTCCTTTTTACTCTGTTACAAAAGTAAAGTGTATCACGTAAACACTTTTTTTAAACTCTGTATTTATTAAAACGGAAAATGAACTTAATCAAGCGGTTAACTAACTTGTAAAACAGTTATAGCAAGACGAGGTAGAGAGTAGTTAAACCGGCGGCGCACCGGCTCGGTCCAGGCATCGATTTCCAAATGAAACTACACAAAAATAAACAAAATAAAACTCACCGAGCGTCTTCATGAAATCGTCGAAGTTCTCCGACGAATCCAGCTTGTATTTCTTGCCAACGAACGCGTCCATTTTTTATTTTATTTAGTAAGTTATTAATTTAACCTCAAGTCGTGCTACCGTACCGGCTTCCACTAGAATGAATACCGCGCCACAATGCGCATGCCTAAGTAACTGAGCGAATGGAAGAGCGGTTGAACGAATGAACGGCACGAAGTGAACGAACTGACTCACTCGACCTTGGTGATGTTAGCTATCGAAGCGTTCCGAGCGCGGCGAGTTCAATGGACCCTCACACAACATAATGTAATCTTATTCGATGCGGTTGGTCTAAAAACATGCAGTCCGTTATTTCTGAATAGCTTCTTTTAAAAGTCCTGAATGACCTAAGTGATAAAACGATTCGATAACAATGTTTATTACTCGATTTATCTGAGATATTTTAAAAATGCATGTCGATTCGATGGTTTCGGTTAAGGGGTCACAGCACTACGCTATACTGTCTCTTTTTATCGAGGGGGAAATTTGTGATTCTGTCCTTTTCACACAGCTATTCATGGGGACCCTTCTGTTAATGAGGCAAGGGTCGGTGTATTTGCGAATCCTCGGGCAGTTAGAGTGTTACAACATACAGATTATATTTATTACACAGTAAAACTCATTCTGAGTTACGAATGAAAATGCGTAACCTTAACAACAACCTTCTTATCGCAGTAGGTAAATACTACCTAATCTATTGTCAAAAATGCAGAATCAATAACGCAAACATTTGTAACATAACGCACGGCAGAAAATACCAGGAAGTAGCATTTGTAATGTTCGCAATTTCATTCGTAAAATTATCTAGAGAGATTATCTATTTACTGATACCCGCTATCACTAACCCACATCATCGGTCTATGACATACCGACCGAAAGTTTATCCTAAGCCGGAGTTAAAGCCGCTCTGTTTAATATCTCATTGGTCCTGTGGTGCACTAAGATAGTGAAATAATCAAATCATCTTGAATTGCATCGTTTGAATTTAATTTAACCAACAAAATTACGTCAACAATTCCTACCGGAATCGCCCAATCAAGGTAATCACACGACAAAAAGAGCGGAGGATGAGTGATTTATCACAATTCCCTCGATGATTGAGCAACAAAACTCAAATAGAACGACAATGATCGACACAAAAGGTGCTATTTATAGAAGCATATTAAAATTGCTTTATTTGACAAACATGGGGACTCGAACTCAATCAATCCGTCCAATCCGGTCCAATCCGGTCAATCCGGCATCTTCAATGCGCGGATTGACATTATTTTCTTTTTAGAGTTAGGTAGGCAGGTTCTTTTTCTCCATACTTGCCGCCCTGCTTTTTGGCCAGGTTTTCAATGGGCGGAAGCTTCCTGTGTTATTATGGTGGTCGATTTATTTAAATGACACATTCTAAGATCGACATGTTAATCGCACAGCAGGCTATCCAGCAAGACTGGACGAGTAAACTCTGTTCATGCCTGGTATAGGTAGTTGTTAGGGCCTGTTAGGTTTCATCCCTACTTCCAGAGGGACGAGGGATGTAGTGAAATAAGGTTGTATTGTAAGAATACACCTTATTGCACTTTTCCTTTTTATTAACTGGCCGTTTAATGGTTTGAATTTTTAAACTAACGGTTCGATGGAACACCGGCTTTGTTTTATATAATTTCAGCAGACGCCTCTCGACCACGGTGCGAGGCACGATATTGTAGTAGCTGTTGTGCTTTTAAACTAATATAATTCTGAAAGTTAACGAAAAGATTTTTATTAACTAGCTACACCCTTTTCTTCATAAGCTACACCCTTTTCCTCATACTACCACTGTGCGATTTTTCCAGAACTTTTTACCGTCATGACAGATTTATGGAATTAGAGCTTATTGATTTTTCAAGACCGCTACGACTTATCTCAAAGACTTGCATTGATATTATACTGATAGCGTTTCTATTCGTTTCGTCTTTAAACCAATCGCGTCACTGATTGATCACGTGACTTTTCGTATCTGCCAGTAATGCGATTGGTTTAAAAACGAATAGGATAGAAACGCTAGTTAGCGTAGTGCCACAGAGAGTGTGTACTGTAAATTCTGAAAATCGATTTTTCCAAGTTGCGATTAATACCATTCGCATATTTTACCACTTTATTTTTTCTCAATAGCTACTTTTCCCGAAGGGCTTTCTAACCATTCGCATATTTTACCACTTTATTTTTTCTCAATAGCTACTTTTCCCGAAGGGCTTTCTAACCATTCGTATATTTTCCCATTATATTTATTTTTCAATTGGGTTCTTCTCCACTGCTCGACTATCATAAATATGAGGTAGGTTTAGGTTATGTTAGTTTTGCAGCAGGCCCGGAGGGCCAAAACCACCCAGAAATAGGAGCTCCGCTCAAGCGGAGCTCCGTCGACTCTGTTAAATTTAATTTTGATATTAAAAACATTGGTCAGTTGAGTTGGTTGAGAAATTAGAGAATTAAATATAGTCGGAAAAAATGCGAATGGTTAGAAAGCCCTTCGGGAAAAGTAGCTACTGAGAAAAAATAAAGTGGTAAAATATGCGAATGGTTAAAAAGCCCTTCGGGAAAAGTAGCTATTGAGAAAAAATAAAGTGGTAAAATATGCGAATGGTATTAATCGCCACTTGGAAAAAATGATTTTCGGAATATACAGTACACTCTCGCCACAGAATAAGTAATAGTACAAGTAGTGCATCTTGGCAAAGGCATCTGGTGTTGCGGGTGTCCATGGGCGGCGGTGATTACTTTACATCACATTATGACCCTTTAGCTCGATTACCTACTGTACTTTAAAAAAAATACTAGGCAAGACCATGTCGAACCATGCTCAGTGTAGGGTTCCGAAGCCATTACCACTAACACAAAAAAGTGCACCAGCAAAAGGGCGAATCGTATATGACGTATTTGTCGAGAAGCGCAGTTGTCATCTTGAAAATAATTTTCATTAAAAGTATTTAATGTTACCTTTGTAATTTATTTCATGTTTTTGTACAAGCGGTTTAAGAGATAAAGTGCGGGGGACACAATTTATGTAAGTTTCTGAGCGATTATTTCCGAAAACATTCACCTAGTCAAAACCACTTCTTAGGAACCTTAAAGTGTTTTTACACTTCTCATGCTCTTGAAATCTTGCTTTAGTCTCTGCACATCGGGACTAAAGCTCCTTATTAATCTCTAGGGATTAAAGTAATTGGTCAACGCATAAGTTTAACTATCCAGCGAGGAAATGCTGCCAGCATCTTCGGGACAGTGCCGCAGAGCCCTTTTTAGATATATCTTTTTAGTTTTAAAATGTAACTTGTGTTTTGTGAATATGGATATTTATCAGTTTAATTTCAAGGATATTTAAATGGTTTCAGCGACAATGCGAGTACGTCGTTATTATTACTGGTTGTTGTGGAATTTTCAATTCTTGGCCTAGAAGTATCTTGCGGTAATCTAGGACAGTATTTTGAGTACCTAATTTAATTGAAACCCGGTCAGACCCATTTTTTTTAAATATGAAACTGCAATTCGAAAGATAATCCGTCTTATTAATTTACTTAACAAAATATTATGTAATTTAAGTTAGTAGGTAAGTAGATGTTAATGCGTCTCGGTACACAACCTTTGTCTTTGACTTGACGTTTTCTAGTCACAACTGTCTATTTCTTATAATGCACATTTGACACGAATTTTGTGAGTCATTAAAATAAGTTTCTCTGTCAAAAGTTTCATTTTTGGGACAAGCTTTTATTGCCGACAGTACTTTTTTTGCACAGTCGTCATCTACTTGTCAAGACGATTCTAACACGACAGGTTTATCATGTGTAATTTAGGAGTTCCTATGGCCTCCCTGAGTCTCCATCATAAGACCAGCTCGATGGTACTAGGTATATTATTGTATTGTCATCAGAACTAAAGGCGTATGCAAGTTTTCAGCTTCATCAGAAACCAGGAAGTGGGTCAAATTTAACTTGCAAGATTTGACCCTTACATACATACATACATTGAAAGTCAAATAAAAGCTTTTAAAAATACAACTAGTGAGTCAAACTGACCCCCACAATATTTTTAACCAAAAACCGACTTCAGCGTGAATGATCTATTATAATTTGATAAGGAGGTATTTTTACTTTTTGGAGGCGGATCGTTTTTGTTTTATATTTCACATTTTAGTGAGTTAATAAGCAATTCATATTAGTTACACTAGCCTAATGACAACTACTCATCGGCTTATACAAATGATTGCTTTTTCCGATGCATGGACGCTAATTGTTGAGGAGTTCTCCTGGTATTTCACCATTGGATCCTCTTCACCATAATTGCATTGTGACGAGCATAAGTTATAAACCCAAAAACAACTGGATTATAGTCCCAATTGATTTTCAGTTTAAACAAAGAAAGAAACTAAATTATTACAAACAACGACGGTTACAATCAGTTATGTGTCTCTTATTCTCCAATCGAATTGCTTAATAGTACATTGTGTATTAAGGGTGGTAAAGAAAGAATTACAAACGAGAGTCTGTTAGAAGCCCGAAGCCGTAGGCTGAGGGCTTTAATGACTCGAGCTTTGTATTTCCTTTACCACCCGTGTAACATACAATGTTTTTCATCACAATTGCGAGGAAATGAAATAAAATCAGACAAAAGATCATATTTTTAACTTATTAGCGGCAGACTAGATCATTGTCTGTGACTTACCACAGATAATGTCAAACGTGTTCGGAGTCCGATTCTAGTGACATATGAGATCAATAGTTTAGTTTGTTATGCGAGATTGTTAGGAAATGGTATTCAACTGACATTTCATCTCGAATGAAACTTCATATCGAATGGCACAAGAATTGGGGTCCTGACGTATTGTGATAGTTTGAGTCCACGTATAATATTTAAAAAAAAAGCTATTACGCACTTAAGTAACGTAATGGTAAAAAAAAGGCCCGCGGGTATTATTTTGGATTTACGGTCGATTTTTCTAGCATGTTAGGACACTATTTACGAGCAATTGTGATGAAAAATCCTTTAACGAGCTTTACGATGCACTAGCCTTATGTATGACCCTAGGAAGTTCAGTTCAGCATGCAAAGAGGTTGTCAAACACATTAAGACGTCGTAGGTTCTCGACCCCAGAACAAATACAAATTAATATGCAACATAACAAACTACGAGTATGGGCAATTCACGGCCAGCGGATCAATACCAAATCTATTTAGATTATAAAATATGCAATGCTTTCTTTGCAACACAAGAATATTTTTAAAGTAACATTTCTCTACTTTAAACTCTTACTAATTGGGACATAGCTGTATTTAGAATAACACGATATGAGATACAGTATTGCTAAAGTTATTTAGTTAAATCAGGACGAGGAAAACTTTACTTATGTGCTAGTGTCTTGTTGATATGAGGTGTAGATGTGTGTCGCGGAAGTCTTATATTAGCGGTTAGAAGCAACACAAAACAATCGTCCAATTTAAGTTGAACCTTACAACAACATAAACGATAGCGCTTCTTATGTTGATTTAGAATAAACCATACATCGGTAAGCTACCCATTTTACCTCGCTGGAGCTTTTTGAAACGCGCATGCGTGGTTAGCTACCAGGAGAATTCCTCCGATACACAGAATTCGAAAGTTCAGACGTCCCATCCCTTTCATTCGCCTTTCGTAGCAGTGTCGAGGAAATGGAACGCAGCTATAGTTATTTCGGGTTTGTATTTTTGGGATAGCACTCCAGCCTCCCTGCATCTATTGTCAGTCAGTAGAACCAACGCCTTCGACCAACCCTGTCTCACGCTTTTCCGAAAGTGAACCGAATTTCAAAAACAAAACTTCATTCCATTTAATACACAGGGTGAGTCTATTTTAATTAAAAGGATGCTGTGAATATCTGTGGTAGTTTATACAGACGATAGGATACTTTTGAGTAATTAATTTTCAACGATTTGCGCAAGTGTTATAGCCCATTCATAAATTAATTAAGCAATCTGAACCCAAATGTACAAACGGTTTCGTTTAAGCACAGACACATTTAAATTACCGATCCTTTGAAAAATTTATGAGACAGATTATTTCAAGTTTATAAGAACAATTTTGTAGGATAATTTAGTATGTCTAAAGTCGCAACCTTTTCTCTGTGTGTTTAGTTTAGGGTGAACCGTAAATCTAAGAATCATAATGCCATATTGATCAAAAGCCCAAAGGATAGTGGGCAAAATACACTCAGCACCGCCAGCCAGATATAGAATATGACTCGAAACATCTAACCAAATAATATTTTTTAGTTTATAACGTCATTGTTGAGTTTATATTGTTCAAGAAAAGGTTTAATATGTTATACTTGTTTCAATAATGCTCAGTAAGTTAAACCCATTCGACTTAAAATAAATAGAGAACCCGTGGACAGAATTTGATGCACATTGGTACGGAAGTACACAGCTTTGATACCTTCCAAACCAAAGTAGTCTAAGCTGTGGCGGACTTGGGTGTGCCGTCCAAAGATTTTAGTCCACTATCCTTTTCAAAATTACCTAAAAGTTTTTTAATTGGGTTCATTTAAATTGCTCATAGCACTAACCTAACCTAACTAGCATATCTATATCAATTAAAACCAAAGTAGTCTAAGCTGTGGCTTGACGTGTAAAAGTGCTCGTACGGCCTACTTACTGAATAAATATCTTTTATCTTTTATCTTTATCTTTTTAAATAATAATGCAATTAATATGGAATAATTTAAACCTACCCTTGCTGACAGCACAAAATAAGTAATACATAGCAAGTACATTTTATGTCTGATGGTGTATGACTATTTCGAAATATAGGGTGATCTCCGGTTGGTTTAGTTGTACTCCTTAAAATACGGTTCTTTTCCGTAAGTTTATTTGTTCAATCATTCAAATTACCTTTCATTCATTGCAGTGTAAACAGTGAATATCATTAACAGGCAGACTTCCCGATTTGCATACAAATCGGTGCCGATATCATGTTCTTGGCAAAACACGAGTTAATTTCACGCCACTCTGCCTGGTGTGCCAATCTCATCCACTATTATCCCTTTGATAAATTGTCCCTTAAGAATATTTTGAGTCACGCTACATAGAAGAATATTCATTGTGTAACTAATATTCTTAACGCAAAAGTTACATTACATTTTCTAGATTACGGTATTATAGCACACTGATTTTTAAATTAAAAAAATATTTTTTAACCCCATAACTTATCTACTTATGAACTGGCAAACACCTTAACGTGGCATTAGTATTTTGAAAGTTAGTCTTCAATTGACCCGTACAACTATATAAATTCGCGATCACAAATTAAGTAAATTGAGCGTCGTGTCCATGTCACAGTGTCTTAATACGATAAATACGTGCGTTAGGACATAAAATAATTATAAATTGTACGATTAAAAGAACCCAACGAGTAATTATCATAAATAAGTAATATAATGTCCTTAATACCGTGGTACTTAAAACGACCGTCCCTCGGATTAAAAACCCGTTTCCCCGTAGATAAAACCTAACAAGCTCGATACATGCTCCTAAAAACCTTTCTTCCGTAAACTTTATCAAAATCGGTTTACTCGTAATTTTCAAAAAGGCGATTAAAATACCGCCCAAGAGTGCAGGGTTCCAAAGCTGTTACTAGATACACAAAAACCTATCCCAAAAAAGAACAAGTACGACTGATTTTTAGTTATGTTACTTAGTGCTGTCTTTATGATTTTTAATAGGTCACCCACTAAAAACTTTAGCCGCCTGTATCTCAGGAACCAATCAAGTCTACTTAGTCGTGGTAAATTTCTTTTCAAATTCGTTTTACGTGCTTTTATTTATAGGTGTTTTTCAGATTTTTAGTAGGTAGGTACTAGTTTTTTTTTCTCGGGAAAATTACACTTTCCGAGTTCAATATTTCCTAAATCTAAAAAAGGACAATAACATACACATAAAGCTTTTTAAGAACTATGCTATACGTTACCTCACTCTATGTTATAATTTAAGAAAAACGTTGCTTTAGGTTGTTGTATTGTAGGTTGTAGGTAGGTACCCGAAAATAATATTTTTTAACATTTTATTCTAGAACTTTATCCGCGTAATTAAAATGTATAGCTGAATTACAGCTGTGTAATAGTATAGTACTTACGAAGAGTCTTTGAGCTGGACCGCGGACACGGACATGGTGAAACTATAAGAGTTCCTTATTTTTCTTCAGAACCCGAAAAACAAGGAAAAGCTTGGATTAAAAACGAGTTTTCCGTAAGATCAAACCTAACAAGCTCGACGAACGCTCCAAAAAGCGTTTTTTCTATAAATATGAAACCCGGTGTCGTTTTCGAACACGCATACAAATCAATTACTTAATACAAAAAGGTGGCACCGAGAAAGACAAATAAAATATCTAGATCGTACATTGTGGTTGTGACAAAGTTGTGACCGAGTTGCACAGCGGTCGCGAACTTTTAACGCCTGTTATGCCGAAGTTTAATGTCCCTGATGTTATTGTAGGTACTTTTTATAGCCAACGATTGCGAAGTTCCGTAATGGCGGCTGTTAAAACTTGTGTTTGAAATGCGATTTAACCCCCGACGCAAATAAGGGGTGGTATATATTTGTAGTATATAGAGTTAGGACTTTTGGAGGCAAATCGTGGATCTAGAATCCATGGAGTCGCTATTTGCTATTTATTATAATTTTGACATTCAGTTTTTTAATATCTCAAAATTCATTTATTCATTAAGCCGCCAAACCAATTTAAATGAATTTTAGTACGGAGGATATCTCTGCTGTAAAATTATTTCTGGCATATATTAGTAGGTATGGAATAACCTAACTAAAAATGTATTTAAGTAGTTCATTATGAAATATGACCATACTGAAGGTCAAAATCAAAGTGTCATGTACTTATTATAATAATTAGGAAATAGCGACTCCATGAATTCTAGAACCACCGTATGCCACTAAACTCCTAACCCTAGTAATATAACATATTTGATTTATCTATCTGTATCTGTGTGGAAATCTTTTAATAAGGGTTTTGTGAGGCCATCCCTTGGAATGTATGTATTGCAATTTGAGAATATAGTACTTCCACCTGAGCTAGATATACTTGTACACTTAGATTAGTTGGACGTTGCGGTTACCGCAATTGCCAGTTCCACCGGATCGAATTGCAATCTCAAGTTGTTATGTGATCACTTGATTATTACAACCACATCTAGCTGCACCAAGTGACAATTATTTAGTGCTCGCAAGGGCCCTGCCCGCTACAAAAAGACCTATCCTATCAACCGGCAGGTGTCGAAATGGCCAATGACGACAAAATGGCGAAATTTTGCACCCAGGGCGCTCTCATTTAGCTGGTGTTTCACTGGTACAAATAAAAAAGCGGTATACTTATCAGAGTTAAATACAGCTTAAATATTGTCAATCAAAATACGAATAGCCGCAGCATGTATTTAACTAGTATCACCATTTATTTACTAAAAATGGAAATGAACTCAACATTATTTATCCAATGTAAATGTACCAAAAAACGTTTATTGCTTCCTAAGGACCTCCACACGGTCAGTTTTATCTAACTCCTTCCCGCGATCTTGACCAGTTCGTCTATCATGTGGAAGGCAGTCCGCGGTAGCCACTCTAAAACATTCCCGCCCCAACGGCCATCAGTTCTACGCCCAAAGTGTCAGAAAGGAAAGGCCAATAATATACAGGGTGACTTCAAAACACTTGATTCTCATTTAATGACGAATGGTTAAATTAACTTAGTTTTGTAAATTTGTCTTCTTTAATCATTATCGCTAATTTTGTAATAAACTAATAAATGTGATTACCCAGGTTACTCTACATTTAATACTTAACTGTCATACATGTCACCAGATGTTATCCATCTAATTTGAACATAATGGTAGGATATAACCAACAAAATTGGAAATAAAATTTAGCAGCATGAGACCTTTTTATCAACATAAATTAGGTACTCTTTTTTTTTGCTACAGTTTTCGAGGGGTTTAGTTTAGGGAAGATGTGTAAAACATTGATTTTGTAATACCAATTTGAAGTGACCCGGGACGAGTATATAGTAAACGAGGTCTTTCGAGTGACGTGATGATGATGGTGTTCTCACAACGTCCTCTCGGCAGACTCGGTGTGCGGGCTCGGCCTGCGCCGGCGCCACGAGCCGACCCAACATATTCTCCGCGGTGAACAACTTCTTCGCTGATTCGCCGCTGGTGAATCAGCTCAAAGGCATCATGGTGAGTTACTGCTAAATCACTTTAGTAATTGCTAAAGGATTCGTGGCCATTAGCATGTGACATCAGCCCAAAGGAAGCCTGAACCATAGAACGATGTCATAGTGACATTATAGATTAATTTGCGTGACACTTCTTACAACTTGATCTATAACGTCACTGTGACACAGTTCTAGGCTTGCATTCGGCGGTACAAGCGTTATATTCTACTCAGTAAAACTATATTGCTTTTGACATGTTATCGCTGTAGCACTAGTACAACGGATACAAGTCGACTTAGCTCGTAATAAAAAGGGTATATTAAAGTTATAACGTTTTTCATCTAAACCTCGGAGGACTTGTTTCACGTACCGATTGTTTTTAACTCGATTGACATTACTGTAAAGTAAATAAAAGGTATCATCATAACTTTGACATACGATAACATGTCAAAAGCAATATGGTTTTAGAGCGGATGACTTGTGGTCACACCAGTTTGTCACCCCAGTGCTATTCGCTTTAGTCGGTTATTCGTCAGAAATAATTTTTATTCCGCAAAAGTAGGTAGGTTAGGTTCGTTAGGTATCTTAAGATGCCCGAAGGGCAAATCGCTCAGAAATAGGAGCCCTGCCTCAGGCAGGGCTCCGTCGAAAGGCACTGGGGTGACAAACTGGGGTGACCACGAGTCTGCACCCGGTTTTAGCAAGAATAATAGAGCCCCGGATGTTATACAATGGAATATAGGTAACTAGCTGTTCCCGTGTCCACTTCGTTGGGCAAAACATTTTTTTTGAGTTAATAATTTTCCCGCTAATTCCCGTTCCCGTGGGAATTTCGGGAATTCCTTTCTTAGTGCACCTTTACGGTACCTAAGCTACGTCCCTTCAAAATTTCAAGTGCCTACGTTTAGCCGTTTAGGCTGTGCGTTGATATGTCAGTCAGTCAGTCAGTTTCTCCTTTTATATATTTAGATAGGATAAAGGTAGGTTTGAGTTAACTATGTTAGTTTTGCAGCAGGGCCGAAGAGCCGCATCACCCAGAAATAGGAGCTCCGCGGCAGAGGAGCTCCGTCGACACTAATTGATTTGATATTAAGAATGTCGACATTTTTAGCAAACCACGCATCGCTTTTTTAGTATATAGGAAGTAGATAAATACTAAACAATTCTCCCTCGTGGTCCCATTAATAGGACAAAATAATGGGATCATGAAGAAACGGGTGTAAGGGTTATCAGAAATGAATATTGATGATAAGTGGCGTTTCAGACGAGACAAACGAGCAGCGGCGGCGGCGAACCGGGCCCGCCGGACGAGCCCTCCCGCCCCGCCAGCCGCGGGCCCCCCTCCGTGGCCCTCAGCCACTCCGAGAGGTAAGTACTACAGACATGCCAGTTCCCGTTATTTCTACTCAAAATCGATACTATTGGTCGTTTTAGGCACTGTACATGCCTATCTCTATGTTATACTCATAAGGATCACTGGTCGATGAAATCACCGACTTATCTTCGTTTAAGTATGTACAGATGTAGTGAATAATCCTTTCCCATCGTTTTTTGTCGGGTAAGTTCGTATTTATCTATCTTTCTCAATTAGCTTCAGTACCCATCAATAAGCCAACTGAGAAAGCAAGATAAATACGAAATTATCCGACCAAAAACGATGGGAAAGGATTATTCACTACATCTGTAGGTACTTGAAATTGGCGACATCAGAGTTTTACCTAAAACCTATCTAAAAGAAAAAGTAGTCTTCCTTGGAAATGTTGTTGTTTCACTGGTCACCACGTCAAACTCTTATTTCGTCAAGCTTTACGAGTATTTGCCGATGGAGACAGTCGCTACACAAATTTACAACCCCTTAGACAAATACTACTACTCAAGTCTGCAGCAGATGTCGCTCCTACAAAATTTGGCTCTTTTTGGTGTGGTTCAAAATCAACTAGTAATTAAATAGTTACTTCGATGTTCTATTGGCCTACTAGATATATGGCTCAGTCGGTTCTACAGCCATTGAGTGCCACTACTAAATACTATTCAGCCCCATCGCTTGATTTATTAGAAAAACAATTCGAAGTTTCTGGCAGTTAGAAAAACACTGCTAACCGAAATGGAACAAAAGTATTGTCATGTACATTTTACATCAAATACGTGTCACGAATAAGTGAGGAATAAGATAAAATAAAACTTTGCGCATATTACTACAGAAAAAACCTAACTTCCTAGCAAATTCAACATAAAATGAACCGTAACATTATAGAAGTATGGAGTAGAATGGCATCGCACTCCGTTCGGGTAATATTCAGAACAAACTTCAAGCCTTTGTCACGTGAAGGTTACGCGGCGTAGCTGTCTACGGTCTACGGCGTAGCTTCTACACGCTGCGGCATTCGTAGAATTCTGAATCATAAAGGCGCGATGACACAAGCTATCAACATAGACGAAGGGCTATACTCTGATTATTGTAAGATGATGCCTGTGACAGCCGTATTTCGTAATTTCAATCACTTACTATACTCACAAGCAAGGTATTTAAATATAGGTGATTAATTATTTAAATTCCTGGACGGCGTCGCTAGGTTTGTACCGATGTAGTATTAATGTAAATTTAAATAAATAAGTGTAATAAGTGTTAATATGAACTGTCATAGTCATCATCTTAGAATAATCACAGTATAGTTTTATAAATTATCTTTGATACCTACACAAAAAAATATATGTACTACGTACATGAATGCAACTGAATTCCTTCTCATCATTCGATTTTATACGCACATCTTCGTCATTAACTTTGAAATAAAATAAATAAACTAATATGAGGGGGACAATCTCACACAAATTGAGCTAGGTCTGTACCACTACTACTTTTTACCATCAAAAATCGATTATATATAACTAATATGAAATTATATTTTCGGGTAGGGGTAGGGTACTTTTTCCCATTCCACTGTCTATTAAATAAAACATACTGAATCAAAAATAAAAAAAACGATAATTAACAGTTTATCATCGTGTCGCCGGAACACGTCCACTACTGAGTTTAAACCTACCGCAAAGATCTCCAGCTGTTTTCAGCGACCCTCATGGATTGTCGATTCACCTTCCTTCCTTTACTTCTTCCGATCCTTTGGGAAGTCTTCCAAAATAGCCCAACACTGCCTTAATTACCTATCGTATCTCTCAAAAAATAATAAAAGCTATTTTGTGTGTTTTCCAATTAACTTACACTTTATTGTGGTATGGTTATTGTATTATTTTATGTTGTTTTTCATTAATTAAACTTTACTTACACCTAGAAAAAAAATCCTCTTTTCACTGAAAAATATTTAATGTCAGAATATATTTTCTGTCTAGTAATATTTTACAATGTAAAGCTTGTTTATGTCTTTGACCAAATCACGAATAACCTTTCGAAAACTCATAGTTTAAAAAGCAGCCTATTGAATCTTGATGAGTAAGCCTAAGTATTCCTCGAAATGGTTTTTTAACGATAAACATGAAAATATCGAAGCTGATTCAATATAAATGCGTTAGGCATGACTCTGCAGCGCCGGCATCGCTGTGAAATCGTTTCAAATAATAATTACTGCAATCGCCGCGATGACTGGTCGGATCGACGGAAATCGATAAGCAATCCGCAGAACACCTATATTATAACAACCATAGTTTTCCTTAATACGGGCACAAGAACCTGAATCGAATTATTTTCGTCCGAATATTCAGTTGTCCGAATATTCATTTTCCCGAAAGCTATGTTGTTATCTGTTGGCATGATTCAATTAAAGTATCGCATAGAACAGTATACTATTGAACACTATATCGCTAAACATTATACAGTTAATCTCTTTACTTTTGTCTGTCTGTCTTTCTGTATATCCGGTATGTCATCCTCAACCACGAAACGGATTTTGATGCGGTTTTCACCATCAGATATTTTTTCACAGAAAGATTTTACGTATAACCAATTCTGTTTTTTGTACGGGTGTCTCAGAAAACTCACATAAACCGAAGCGATGATAGGGTGGGTCTAGTTCTTTATATGTATATCGTAATTATTGTACCATAAGTTTATGACACGCAATGATATTACACCAACTGTAATACCAATTATTATATTTTTTGAGTAATTAGTTATTAAATCCCTTGACATTATACAGATAACATTGTAGGTAGGTACATAAAAATACATCAAAATTTGTTAATAGAACATTACACCCGACTCCATTAGAACCAAATTACAGTGAAGAATCAAATTATAGCGGAATAAATAACTGTCGCTTACTGGAACCTTTAATTTAGAACTATCACGCAAATACGTAAAAAAAAAACATATATTTGACTTCGACCGAACAGTAATAAAACTGTGCTTTTGTATTTTTAATCTGAAAATAGTCGCGTCTTTTTTCCATGATGATTATATTTCTCTATATGCATCTCTATATTTTATCTTAAACATCTAAGCTAAGTGATATTAATACAAAGGTACGTTATGTTACATTATAATTAAAAACTATACCTACCTAAAATTAACCTAAAACTAATAAACGTCTTTATTGAACTGAACACCATGTATCAGTAGTCAAGTTTAAAAACATATGTGAAAAGAATCCTGTCATAAATATGTTACGAAGTTCTTATGACACTGGGATAAGGTGCATTGGGACATATTTTTGATATGTTGCGTTCTCCCATAAATTTACATTAGAATGTAGGTATGAGCTAGTACAGGTTTTTTTTTTAGCCTATTTTGGTGTCCCACTGCTGGGCAAAGGCCTCCCCTCTTTTCCGCCATTCATCCCGATTGAGTGCATGCTCCCGCCATTTGCTTTGAAACGCGTCTAAGTCGTCCCGCCATCTCCTTTTTGGTCTGCCTCTGCTCCGGTGGCCATCTTGTGTACAGGAAAAAAAAAAAAAAAAGTGAATCAGGCGGTCAGACGGCGAGGAAATATTACTTAATTAATGTTACTGAATAAATAACTAGTGGTTGCCCGCGACTCCGTCCGCGATAGAAGTCCTTAATCGCGGGTATAAAGTCCTCTATCCTTCTTCGGGGCTCAATACGAAATTTCATCAAAATCGGGTCAGCAGTTCTGTGAAAGCGTAACAGATAGACAAACAGAACTACTTTCGCAGGGTCTCTATTGACTGCCATAATTATTTTTAGTCATAATGTGTTTCAAGTCATAATTTTCGCAAGTCATACATAATGCATTTTTGTCAGGACACGGTTATTTTTTCAGGATTTTTATAAAATTAACCTGACCAAACCTAACTAATCTACACGATAAACGTTTATTAAAAACTGTAACTTCAGCCTGAAAGAAGTTATGACAAAAAAAAGTATGACTAACTATACATTATGACCAACGATATGTATGGCAGTCAAGGGGATCCGACTTTCGCATTATACAGGGTGGAAAGATAAGTCGGGCCCTGGAGGGAAACTACCTTAAATCCTTAAGTTGGCTCATTTTACTTAAAGGAGACATTCCTTTATTTTTTAAAAGAAACAAAACTGCATTCAAAGATTTTCCTAAATTTTCTTGCCTCAACCGGGAATCGAACTAGCTAAAAATGAGAAAAATTAAAAGTAGCTATTTTATTCTTCTAATCGATAGGATTATTGTTCGGGATTAAATGTCTCTAAGTAACACTTAGTATTAGAAATAAAAAAAACGTGAAATTTAACATTAATCATATCGAGTGTTTACTTTTTACATTTTTACCTGGTTCGATTCCCGGGAGAGGCAAGAAAATTTAAGAAAATCTTTGAATGCAGTTTTGTTTCTTATTAAAAATAGAGGAATGTCTCCTTTAAGTAAAATGAGCCTACTTAAGGATTTAAGGTAGTTTCCCTCCAGGGCCCGACTTATCTTTCCACCCTGTATAATATTAGTAATGATTAGTATGGGTTTGAATTATCCTTATCAATAATTATTAACGAATGTTTTGCGTGTTGTTTTGTTAATAATTATAGCTAAATGACTGTGTTAATCCTCTGAAACCCGGTTTTGTCCCTGTATAATCTCAAAGGGATATGAGTTATGCTTGGGCGGCACTATTAATCGTAACTTGAGATGTGAATGATAATAAGGGTAAGGTCTGGGGAACGCGTCGATAATATACCTACGTAGATAACTTGTGGGTTGCGGTTTTTGTGAGAAATAGTAAAGCATGTAGTGACTCGATGTATGAATGTGGAAGAAGCAAAGTCAGGATCGAGGCAGGTGGAAAGAAATAGTCTCTGCCTACCCCTCTGTGAAACAGCGGTGTGATTCTCTTAAAAACGCGGTCTGTCGAACGAACGAGTAAATGTCGCAGCGGCGAGTTTTAATAGTCCCATCAAAGCGGACAAAACACATTTAAGCGCGTGCATTCTCAATTAGGCAATACGTTTGATCTCATCCATCGACAGCCTGCTGCCAAATTGAAAATGCACGCGATAAAAAGTTTTTTGTTCGCTCTGACGGGACTACTTAAACTCGCCGCCTGCGACAGTCATTCGTTCGTTCGTCCGACAGCGTTCTTGAGAATCACATCCCAGGCGTGATTCAATGTATGTATGTAAATATGTAGTAAAGCAATATTTATCAATGATTCAGAACAAAATTGACGCGCACGGGTTACTTTTTTAATATTATTTCAAGCAGTAGCGTCACGTTTCTCACTGAGCTGGGGCTGTATTCTACTCGGTAAACCATGCTTTTGATATTGTTATGATATTGTTTTCACTCGGCCGCCTCTACTGTCAAGTGAATAACAGCTATCGTAACGTTTACAATACAATATCATGGCAAACTAAAAATCTGTACTTTCCCAATTTAATTTTATTTAAATAATTATGATGTAAACGATGTACCTATTTGTGTCATTCCATAAAAAGATTATACGCCTTTCTTAACATCCACACTCTCCGTAAGCTATAAAGCCAGAGCTCAGAGGGATTTGTATCGATTGCCCTCCCGTCGTGGCATCGAGAGAATTTATCGGGAAATTTTATTAGAAAGCTTTCCTCGGCTACAAATATTTACTTGTTCCCTCTGAGAGCCTGACGTCTTGAGCGGTTCTTTGATCTCTACAGGAAATCTCTTGACCATTCATAATGATTTTAAGTCAAGTGTACAGTTTAAGATCGGTTTTCTTCACTTGTTCATTGTTTTACTTTTCATAGCTCTTTTAGCGAATTTCCGAGTAAATAGGTATACATTTAAAAAACTTAACAACAAATAACGTGGAATAATGTAACAGAATGTGTAGTTAATTTGTTTGTGCCAACGAATATCAATCTTAAGTTTAATAACATAAAAGACTTAAGAGTTACCAGTGATGTGATAGGCCTTATTTGCTTATAAATTAGGTCTAAGTAAGTCTTTTCGGAACTAAAATTATTTTCTTGTTTATATTTAACTAGCGAACCGCCCTCGCTTCGCTTCCGTTTATGTAAGTATAAAATATAGCCTATAGCGTTCCTCGATAAATGGGCTATCTAACACTGAAATAGATAAGCATATCGTGCTGCCATCTTACTATACGTACGTATACACGTGGGAACTAGGGCACGGGATGATTTTTTTAAGGCATGTACGGTCACGAGCGTTAATTTGGGACCCATTTCAAGAAAAATATGCTTGAAGTCGTCAATGTCACTAGAGATGTCAAGTCATTTGTAACTTTTAGGAAACTCAACCTTATTGTTGTAGAATGTCAGATTGACTTTGGACCTAAGGCGGGTACCAAATTAAATCGCGTGACTGTACAAGGTAAACAAGAATACATATAAGTGGTATTTGTAATCTCACGACTGTAATCTTAAAACTGTAAATATTCTACATCCGTAAATAGTTTCCAATTTTGAGGACTAAGATGAAATGATGTCTAATCCCCACACCGGAGAACAAGAAACCCTTTTGCATGGCGGAATGTTAACCCTTTCCAGGCCTTGCTAAAGTAAGGATACAGGCAAGAAATGGAATAGAGCCACGAATTTGTAACTTCCTAAAGGATACTGATCCATGAAGTCATATTTCAGGAAAGTTCAATTAAATTTGAGTCATAAAATGTTCAATTTTGAGCGACATGAATGTGGTCGATGAAATGTACTATGCCTGGAAAAGGGTTAAAGGATAAGGTGCTTATAATGCTCGGTGCAGTCTTAAGTGTTTTTTAAAATGTGATTCCAAACGCAACTGCGACCTGTAACACAGGGTTTCCTAGTTCAGGATGCAGGGTCATGATATATCCACTGAAATGTTTCATATATAAGTACTCGTACAATAAACTTTTTTCATTTTTCATTTTCATTTTCATCTTGATAAGTTGATAATCGCAATCAGCAGATCAACAAATATACGCGTCAATGTCGACCAAATCCTATCTCTGCCCAATTTGGTGAACAAACATTTACTCCCAAGCCTCTATCGCTATCAAATATGTCATCGCTCTGTCCGTTTCTCGCCCTTAGCATAAAGGACGTGACAATGTGAAATATTACAAACGTGACGCGCGCGACACGACACGGCAATCTTCCAATCTGCTGTCAGAAAGAGTCGACTCTTGGCTTAGTGGAAAATGTGGAAAGGAAGGTTATCTTATCAAGGAATGTTTCTTATTTTCCGGGAATTGTGAAACTTAAGAGAAAATGGCACGGATTTTGTGGGATAGTAGCTTTTTGTTGATTTTGTTACTAGATTTGAAAACTTGTGTTGTTGAGGCAATATCGAGTTACCACACGCTAGAATTTGTTCGCGTAACCTGTGGCGTAAGAAGTACCTTCAGGACGTACTTAATGTTGATCAACTGTTAAGTTATCAATAACTTAACAGCATTAACATCCATAATCATTTCTAACTAACAATAAATTTGTACTCCTTGGCTTCGTCATAAATGATTTTAATTTACTGAATAAAGTAAATTAATGAATAAAGTTAACGACATAAGAAATAAATAAAACCGTTTAAGAACTGCTACAAGTACCTACGTACGCTATCAAATTCAAATAATTTATTTGTTGAACGTAGGTAAAACAGATGATACATTTAAAAATTATGTACCACTACATCATTATCGGTTGCTTAGTCGTTAGTCTATGTCAATTCCATTTTTGTTAATTCTAATCTCGCAAACTATTTGTAGAATGTAACTAATATTAGCCAGAACCATTACTAAGGGCGGATTCGACCAAACGAAGATAAGTTCTTATACCTACCTAGATTGAACGCCGAATTTGAATAGACTAATCTCGGACTAAGTCTTATTCCAGTTTGGTAAAATCGATGGTTAGACGCCTAGCAGCCGTAATAAATAACTCATGCCTATGAACCCAATTCAAAATCTTCCCAATTTCCATTTTCCTAAGTACCATTAGAGTTTTTCTACTTAGCACCTCGAATTGGATTCCTCTCCCTTTTCACGCAAATCCTTGAAGAAATTATTCTGATTAAATAACCAGCAACTTTCGTCCCTAATCCCCGAGGAATAAATTCAAGGAGTGATTGCTCGTTTATGTAAAGTTACTTTTGAACCTCTAGCTCGTTATGTTGTACCTACCTACTAAGGGTGATTAACTATAGAGTGTGTCGAGATTGACTCTTCGATAATTTGCGGCGTATTGTGTAGGTAGGTACCTACTTAATTAAAAAATGTTTGTTGTTAGTTCTTGACTCCTATGAAAGAATGAATTGCATTGTTTGTCCTGCTGCGGTGACCATTTTAACTGTAAAATGGCAGTTCGAGGGCATTTCTGATGTAGTTGCATTACAACCCAAGTCAGCTTGCAGTTGGCGAGCAATCCTGTCGACCGCACACCGGGTGCAAGCTAGCTGCACGGTTGGTTTGCGGTTTTGATGCAGTTTCGTCAACTGCATTAGAAGTATCAGAACTGCAATACAGTTATATTGCCATCTGCCGTCTGAACCGGCCTTATGAGATTCTGACATAGGTATAGTCACGGTAAAAAAATGTTCGTCACTTTTCGACTCAATTTCAACGTGTTTAAGGTCTAAAAGTGATGAACCTTTTCTTACCGTGACTATAGGTACCTACGTACGTTTTTCATTCGCTGTCATACGCTCTTATTAAGAGCGACTATGAGAGACGCACAAAACCAAAGCAACTTCTGTATGTAGGTACGAGTACATTGCTTCGTTGTTGCGTGGTAGATCGACACGTCATGACTTTTACTAATTAACGAGGTATCCTTAAATGTATGGGCCGGCCAAACAACTAAATTTTAATTTTTTATTACAACTTCAAGTAATTCTGTCCTCATTTTCAAAATAACAATTCTAAGACGTAGATACCCGCACACTTTCGTTCAATCGTTCAATGCACGTTGGATCGATGTTTATGTTAGCCCTCGCGAAACTACTCGTAATTGAATTTAGTTTCCTCTTGCCGTTGGTCCCTGACAAACAAAAGGTCTCTAGTTTTATTGTATTTACGGGAGGAGCGTTTACTTACGTAGGTACGTGAAAGATTTCCTTTTTAAGAACAGCGGCGCGCCGGTCCCGAGGGACCCTTATCTTCGGCTTAGGCAGAAGGGGGAGACATCGTACTTAGGTACCTAGTTGTAGAAATAGTTGTAGATAATAGATGTAGGTAAATATGAGAATGTTTGAAAAAACAAATACATACTATTGTTATATAAACTACAATTGCGTTTTACTCGCGTTTGTCAAATAACTGCCCGGCATGGCATATTTCGACATAGTTTCGACTGAAATCTGGTTAACAACCGTATTTAACCGGTATTTTTCGAACCGCTCCCAAGCCACGATAATAAGGTGTATTATCCATTATACCCTACCGTGTTAATGGGTAACCACACGGGTAGTTGGGGTTACTTATCTAGAATCCCCTATATCATAGTTTCAAACCAGATATTCTGTCCACAGCCAGCTGTCTCAGCGCTCCGTGTCCCCGGTACGACCTACGCGTCAGGTGACCTTCCTGAAGCCCGCGGCGGACACCACACTGGACCGCAAGGCGTCCATCGTGGACGAGACCAGCGGCATCACGCGGACGCAGATGAAAGGTACCTCGCACACCTGCTGTTCCAGCACTCAGTGTCCACGGTGAGATAGCCTTCCTGAAACCCGCAGTAGCCGCAAGGTGTCCATCGTGGACGAGACCAGCGGTAACACGCGGTCGCAAATGAAAGGTACTTCGCACGCGAGCTGTTCCAGTGCTGAGTGTCCCCGGTGAGCCCGACGCGCCGGGTGGCCTTCCTGAAGCCCGCGGCGGACACCACGCTGAACCGCCAGGCGTCATAAAAGGTACCTGGCACACAGCACAGCACACACCTTTTCCAGCGTTCAAGGTTGATGACTGAGGTGACCTGAATCCCGCAGCGGATGACACGCTGGACCGGGCATCTATCATATTCTGTGCTAATGTACGCATGGATTATAATGTTATGTCTCCATTGGGTTTGTACACAATTACTTTAGATACAACACCTAATTGCTCCAATTCTTCTAAATTTTCTTTTAAACGTGGTTGAATTGCTAAAGGAACTTTTCTACAAGCATGAATGATAGGAGATTTTGGTTATTATTATTGTGTAGGTAGTGTACATGATACCTACCTACTGATTGTATAGTAGGTATACGTTACGCTCATTCTGATTTCATAAACTTACGACATTTTTCTTGCAATCCGATGATGTCATCATCAAGGATTTGATTGTCTTAAAAAGTCATCGTCGTCATCGTCGGCGTCGATAAGATATTCTTATAATAATTTAAATGGGTTAGGTGAGCCGTGGCTAAGTGAATCATTTAAAATTTGATAATAACATGCAGGTAATATCAGCCCAATGGAAATGGAACCCTGACCCATCATAGAACTATGTCAACACAGTTCTGTGATGGGTCAGGGTTCCATTGGATAGTATGTGCGATAAAAAATACATATTAGTATTTGCAGCTGAATGAACCTTTCACATATAGCTGACTATTTAAGTACCCAAAGCCAATGTCATCATCATCAAGATCAATGTATTTATGTTTCCTAACCCTTCTGTCTCGTGTCCAGAATTCCGTGAAGCGTTCCGCCTGTTCGACAAGGACGGCGACGGCACCATCACCAAGGAGGAACTGGGACGGGTGATGCGCAGCCTGGGGCAGTTCGCGCGCGTCGAGGAGCTGCAGGACATGCTGCAGGAGGTCGACAGCGATGGTGAGTTTTAGTTTTTCTCTTATTTGGTAGGTATTTCGGCTGTATTGAAGAGTTATGAATTGTATTGTTACTTTTCCAGGAATTAGCAATTTAATCAAATTCCCCCAAAAGTTTGTGAGTCTATCGCGGCAATAAGCGGTTCTTTTATAGTAAAGTTGTTTGGATTAGATAAACCAATATTTTCGTATTCTTATCAAATAATGTCAGTTTACAACGGCTTGTAAATGAGATCATAAAAAGATAAGTGCAGCAACCTTAGAACTCCGTCGCAATCTCGTCACGCCACGTCACGTTACGTCAGCTTACAACACTTTAAAGTCAATGCCTAGTACATACTTACATAGGCACATAGGTATATTAAGTGTTTCTCTATCATCACATCACAACCACCAGGTGATGGCAACGTCAGCTTCGAGGAGTTCGTCAGCATCCTCTCCAAGTCCATGTCCGGCGGTGGCGGGGGCCCGAGCTCAGCCGAGCAGGAGGAGCGCGAGCTGCGCGACGCCTTCCGGGTGTTCGACAAGCACAACCGCGGGTACATCTGCGCGTCGGACCTGAGGGCTGTGCTGCAGTGTCTGGGGGAGGACTTGTCGGAGGAGGAAAGTAAGAGGCCTTAAGGCCGATCCACACCGGATGCGTGACATAATGCGCAAGGGGTGTGACATTTTGTATGAGTATTCGTGCTTTACAACGCTGTTGAACACACGCGCGCACGTGCATGCCTACGCGCACGCATGAGGTGTGCCTCGGCCTTTAATCGACCAGTTCATCAGTTAATTTTTACAGCATTTGCTGTTTTTCGTTCCATACTTAAATATACACATATCCAGGGCTGCCGAAATTCGAATAAGGCGGGTAATTCCATAGTTGAAGAATACTTAAAATAAATTAAAATGGCCAGTAGTAATTCCAACCGATAAATACACGGAAGGGTAAGTAGGTAACTTTTCTAAAGATGTGGAGTTTGATGTGAATGTTATTAAACGAATTTCTTTGTAGACTTGTTGGAAGAGACAAGCGTTGGGTAGTTAATAAATAACCTTATTCCTTGTGCTTTTTGTTGGAGACCTTTGTCACCCAAGTTTAATGGAAAAGTTTGCTTTCCATTATTTGCAAAATACCCAAGTCAATGTCCAAAAAAAACGGTTTTTGTACCAGGACACCAAAGTGCTTGACGGTCCCAACGAGTTACAAAACCTGTCTACCGTATCTATTCTGGCTTGTTGTCTTGTAGAACTAAATTAAAACAATCCTTGTTTTCAGTTGAGGACATGATTAAGGAAGTGGATTCCGACGGAGATGGACGGATTGATTTCCTAGGTAAGATTGAACATTAACCATGCAGTTGCCAATAAGATACACAACGGGCTTTTATTCCTGTGTTAATCTCGATTTTAAAAAGCATATTGTGATATGCTTACGTCAAGGTACTGTGAAAGAACATATCGATATATGCCTAATAACGGATAACTTCTACTTCGTCTTTATGAAGTCGATCTTGAGACCAAACTACACTAATATTATAAAGAGGAAAAATTTGTATTTTTGTATCGTTGTGACTCAATCACGCTTCAACCACTGAAAGGATCGGGATGAAACTTGTTACACATATACTTAGGTTAGGTCCTGTAACAGGATTTAGGATAGTTTTTATCACGAAAATTACAAAAAAGATAATCGAAATCCACGCGGACGAAGTCGTGAGAAGAAGATAATAATATTATAAGCATGAGACTGAATTAATAGGCTGTTTTGTATAACTCATTCCTGAATTTGACGGACCAATTATTAACCGACGAGTTTAATTTGTCCCGTCAGAGCGTAACACATTTAACGGTGTGAATTTTCAAAGAGCCTTTCTTAACAGAATAAAGGTGCGGCCGCACCGCTGCTTAACGGTGCGTAGGTATATTACGACGGTGTGTCAAAAGCGGCGACATGTTATTACTATGACCCCGTCTTTTGTTAACGCAACGACACCGTATTTTACGCAGCCGCGGTGGGGTCGCACCTTAACACCTCTGCTATAGCCTACAGTCTGCCAACAGCCTACAGTCTAGCCAAGATGCAAACGACGATGCTATCACAAATTGTCCACGTGGTTTATCAAAATATCTCAAGTGAGATGCCCGTTCTACGAAGTGTCGTTGATAGCACTTTTTATAAAAATATATATATATTTTTTTATGTCATAGAGAAGACAAACGAGCACACAGGTCACCTGATGGTAAGTGGAAACTGTGACCCATAGACATTCGCATTCACAGGACTGCGATGCAATCCTAAGAATGCAAATGCGTTGCCAACCCTGAGGACTAAGATGGAATGCCTCTATGCTAGTCATTTCACCGGCTGTCTTATCCCCAAACCGGAACACAACAATGCAAACACTGCTGTTTGGCGGTAGGTTAACGGATAAGACGGTGGTAGCGATCCGGACGGACTCTGCACAAGGTCCTACCACCCGCAAAATATTAAATTATGCACTTCACTAGAAATTTATTGATGCGGCTCTAGGTAGTCTGTTACCCAAGTGCAAGACCTGTTTCAGAATTCGTCCGAGCGCTCGGCGAGCCGGAGGACGCTTGCGACGACGAGGACGAGGAGGACGCCATCGAGGCCGAGATCCCCCTTCCAAGG
This sequence comes from Acleris laterana, assembly GCA_963966035.1. Lineage (NCBI taxonomy): Eukaryota > Metazoa > Arthropoda > Insecta > Lepidoptera > Tortricidae > Acleris > Acleris laterana. The sequence continues at coordinate 8,750,022 of OZ014457.1, forward strand.
CCTGTCGCTGCCAACTAACTCCCCTAACGTGGAAGTCCTCAAACTCACGCCATTGAAATCCAACTAACGTCCTTACCCCTAATTTTAGTGAGCTACCTTAAAATGAGATTATTAGTGAGGTATTCTAATTTCATTAAACGCGCTGCGGTGGACATCAGCCTTTATAGAAGAAGAAAAAGGAGACTACAAAAAAAATTAGGAAGCCAAACTTGTATGTTTAGACCGGTGCACCTGGCGTTTCGTCTCTCCCCTATCCATTGGGCGAGAAAGTGCCTACCTAACCTGTGGGTTGCAGTGAGTGGGTGCAGTCTTCAGTTATTTATTAAGAAAACAATAATGTTTTTTATGCTCTCTTCACTTCAAGGAACCAAACCGAATTTGGTATCCATGGGCGGCGGTATACTTTGCCTCTTCTACCATAAAAAAAGCAAATTTCATCTATGAATTTGGGGTTACGGTGGCCCTACTTTTAAAATCGAAATTCGAAGTTACGTTAGCTCCATCCTTTTATCTTGATTTAGTCTTGAATAACGAGTGACAGAGATGGAGATAACGTAATTTCGAACTTAAATTTTAAAAATAGGGCTTCAGTAGAGCATTACAACTACAAGTACGTACAGCCCACGAGCTTTCGTGAGATAAAACAACTGTATAGGGTCTGGACAGTTTCCAGGGATAGAAGTGTAAAAGACCAGCGGCTAATAAAAACAAAGTCTTAAATAATTTAAAACTTATAAACCTGACTTATTCAGAAGCAGGTCTTTTACAGTTACAGCATGTCTGCCAGAATGGCGATGTTATACGCGGACTTCCTCTTATTTCTTATCCAAATTTAACTTTTACATTAAGGGTTTTATACTTAGTGTGCTGTAAGGATCTTTATGATCAGAAGCACTCTTTTAACGAAGAATATGGTACCTAACTACTTTTTTGTAAGTTGTAAACTATTTTTCAACGCTTAAGATAAATAAAATCGCAACTGGTCATAGCTATTTTGCACAAGAACGATGAGGGACTCCCAAGAACTTTGAAAGAGATACAAGAAAAATAACCACTCATTTCGCATTACTATACTTACCTATACCTACGTAGGCAGAGTGACATTGTCTGATACTTACATTTTACCTACCTACGTATGTAATTAAGGTTGAGACAATGCAATTTCTTCCGAATTATATTGTAGGAGAAAAATGCTACTAAACAAACCCACCCTCGAAACACTATACTTACTCTACTTGTTTAGTTACCTACTTATTAAAATGTAAACATCCAGGCCACATGTTATATCCATTAGCCAATCAAGGCAATACACTTATACGTCAAAGTTTAATAGAACAGGGGACCGATTTTTGACTTTTGAGCGTTCGAAAGTTTCAATCGAAAGAGACAAAAAACAATGAAATGGTATTTTTGACTTAACTACGAGCGATAGAAAATATGAACACGAGCGGTCCGTGTCATTCGTTTTGAATTCTATCAATAGAAAGTATCACTTGGCATCTGTCAAACTTATTAAAACTATAACATAAAACAAACCTGAGGGCCCAGACAAGACGCATTACGCTAACTATCGTTTCTATTCGCTTAGTTTTTAAGCCAATCGCGTCACTGGCAGATCACGTGACTTTTCGTATCACGTCATTTACCAGTGATGCGATTGGTTTATAAACGAAACGAAGAGAAACGCTAGCTAGCGTAGTGCATCTTGTCTGGGCCCTCTGGAAACCTAGCAACGCCATTGACATCCACAGACGAGAAAACGTTCCATTTTTCCTAAATTTATAATGAATTAAGAATTAGTGAAGATAAGCGTAAAAAAATCTCATTCCCAATTAAATAATAAATTTCATATTAAATAACACATTTATTCGCATTTGATATATGAATTACAAAAAACCGGTAAAACATCGACTTTCTGCGTGTAATGAAACACGTTCCAACATAACAATACTATTTAGTCAATCCCTCAGATTCGAGTGAGAATCTCAAAAATAGGGAATTACGGACCATTCGAAAATAAAGCGTGAAAGATTGTCGCATTCGAATATTTTCTACCGCTCGGTTTTGAAATCTAACGCTCGAAAGTCAAAAATCGGTCCCCAGTTCAGAGCGGGCCTAGTATGGCTGCGTCTATATCGCGTGTCAACTGTGGATAAAGCATCCGTCGTGTACTTATTTATCTGTCAGAAGGTGACGGATGCCTTATCCAAAATTTATCACGCGATAAACGCAGCCATATTAGGCCCCCGATCGAGTGTAAGCTGTTTAACTAATTAATTAGGCTTCGCGTGGCTAGTACGGCTAGCACATCTTGTATTTCTCGATTATCGCTCAGTGCGTCTCTATCGTAAACAGAGCTTTAGACTAGCAATAAAAATAGCAGAAGTTGAGTGCTGTCTTACTCTAACTTTTAATTTAGAAAAAGACAGCAAAATTGTTAAAGTAAGACAGCAATCAACTTCTGCAATTTCTATTGCCAGTCTATTTGGCGCTTAAGACTGGTTAAAAAGGAATATCCGAATGACGTGCTAGCCGTTGATTTACATTATTTAAATTTAAAAGACGAACCTAAAAGTACCTATTACAAGCGCTAACGATACCTTATAAACGATTGCTTACCTACCTACTTACAAATTTGTATCGCTGTTCACGTCAAATAATTCAGGAGTTATTATAAGTAATAGATAGTCACATTATTCCTAATGTTTAATATTGAAGGCATCAATTTAAAGTACCTACACGGCTGAATGAAACCCTGACCCACCATATAACTGTTGCAGTGACATTAATGAAATCAAAGTTTGCTTCGGCCGGACGTCCCCACCCGTATTCATGGTAGGTCAGGGTTCATTTTGCCGATAGTAGTCAACAGCATAAATAAGTGACCATTTATGTACCTTGTCACTTTAACGTCGTGTTTGAAATGCTATACAAAATTGTGAAACAATTGAAAGCGACAAGGTACAGAAATGATCACTTATTTATGCTGTTGACTGAACCTAACTACTCAAAACTTATCGCGTTGTACATAGCTTCAATTCGTAATTTATACTATTCCATTCCTAAATAATGTAATCCAGAGTGAGATAGATGAGTGCATTTATATTCGAATACTTAATCAATACGCATTGACAGCTTTCCGAGGATAGTCATAAATAAACTCAAGGTTATACCCACGTACCTAAGCACTTCAGAATACTTATTGTTCAATGTAAAAGATACCTTGCCGAAAAGTGGCGGCGCCTCTATGATCATAGGGGCGCTACTCTGCCCTGTTACGGAAAAAAACCACATCTGCTATATTAATTGTATTGCAATTCTATTTTAACCTTATTATAACCCTTGAGAGTTTAATATGCTTCTATGAATTAATTGCACCTGTGCCTTTTCTCTATACGAGGGCAGACTGTGTAAGTGTGTATCTTTGAATCAAAATTGCTCGTGTGGGTATGGCAACACTCAAGCAGTATTTTTTTTGTTTGTAAAAATATTTTGTAATAATGATAGGTACCACCACTGGCTTCTAAACATCATCAGCGTCATACATAAAATTACTAAATACTTTGCTTATACCCTCGAAAAGCTGATTAATGAGCTTGAATTTAACCTACCTACACATATCTAACAGGGATTTAAATCTTCATATCAAAGTATCGTATTAAAACTGGATGCACATTTCAAGTATTTTCTGGTGGTTAACATCACCTGTAATAAATCTTTACGCAATAGTAAAATATACAAAGTGTGTTTCCAGAATTTCTCAAATTCAGGTTGTTATTAAATAAGTATTAGGTACAGAATATACAGAAGTATCAAATTAATATTTCCAAAGTATGATCTAGAAATTATTCCATTTAATTTTAATATCGATGTTGTGAGCTGAAAATATTGACCAATAAAATGTACTATGAATACGAATGAGTGTATCGTTTAATTTTCCACTTTTGAAACACCCCAAGGTTTTTATGAACGTTTCAATCAAGGGCCCTGCTAGAGTGAAACTATAACTTTAAAACCAATAGAATAGTGTTTTAATATACTTATCACATTATATATCATGCAAAACTCACCTTAAGTAATTATAGTCATCGGCTAACCAGCGGAATATAATGAGATTTGAATTCGCGTGAAAAATTGTTTCATAGAAACCTACAGCAAAAGAACTTAATTGAAAATCGAACTGGCCGAAGAAAAGTAGAGCATTTTTCAATGTGATAAAGCTGTTTTCGTTTTGGGCGCGCTTGAATCCCTCGCTGCACTCAGGACTCAGTTTTAGTAATTAACTCTGGAGTTAAACCTGGATCCCTCATTTGCTCAGGATTCAATATCGCGCCCATGACATAAAACAGTGCTTTATCCCCGCGGTGTATTATCTTCTATTATTGGCTTAACCTACCATCTATTTTTAACCTATGTTGCTATGTAAAAGGTTCCTAATCGGGCAGGAACGCAGGGTATTGAAGCGGATCCATGCCTACGCAGTTCATAGGCTGGCACGGATCCGTGTCTAAGCATCGAGGGGTTAAATTAGTAAGACACGCTCCACAACTTACGTTGACTTTGCACAATTGCACAAAGGGGTTTGGGTAAGTGTTGTCATTCGTAAGTCATACATTTTCAAGGTGAGCGGCCATTAGTAAAAGTGATAAATTATGATGGAATTATTCAAAATAAACATATTTTGTTATGTAATATAATGCTCTTAAGTGCATCGGAGCCGAGATATTTAAATATTCATACCTGGGAGTACTTTTAGTATCAAAACTGAATATTTAATTATTAATATCTCGGCTCCGATATTATTTAACGCCATTAATTATATGTATATATCTATGTGTATTTCGAGGTCCTCTAAATAACTATGTAAAAATCATCCGTGGCCGCTGAAAAATAAAATGACAATATTCTTCAAACACCCAATGCCCTTTATGTTTAGCCAACTCTTACCCGTGACTCAGTCCGCGTAGAAGTCGTTTATCGCTCTCCGATTCTGAATTATGATGTAATATTGAAGTCCGAGTAAGTGAAAAGTATGTATGTATGTAAACACTATTATAGTACAAATGAAAAACAAAATCAATAAAATAAAGATCAAAAATAATAATCGTAATTGCAATATTTTTTATTAATATATCAAAATATTTACAGCTATACATTTTCTACAAGTTTCGCATTTACATACACTTTGCAATGAGGTACTTCGGCTATAGGACCACTGTTTTGTACAGACGATAATTTGACATGGCACGCAGCACGCCTTATTTATGATATGATATTTAATACAAAAAAGACATGTAATTACAGCATTATTTCTGTTCAGAATTTAAAAACGTCATTACCGCTTCTTGACTTTTAATGACTAGTTACAATAAATTGTTTCAGCCACGAAAGTACTATAATACATCGAAACATCCGGCCAATTCGTTAACAATATCGATATCCTAAGAACAGTAAGAAACTTATGTTTCCAAGATAAATAAAATTTAGAAAAGCACTTTCTCAACGTCGTATCTGATCGAATAGATAGACAGAATTTATTCTTTAGGAAGCATGAGTGCTTTTCCTATAATAACTATTCCATCAGATACAACGTTGAGAAAATAAAGAGACGAAGTGGCTAATCCAAAACCAATATGCTTGCACTAGTTAATTTTTATGTAAGAAATTTATACAAGACTGGCGCTCACTGTCCTCATCATGCGTTAAAACGCACAGGGTTTCACACCTGGAATTCTAACGCATTTGATATATCCTCGTAAGGTAAATTTAGGACATTTGTCAATGTGACTTTTGACTTTAGTTGACCGACACAAGATTAATTTTCGAACTAACGAAATTTGACGTGGGCCTTACGAGAAATTATTGAATGTAATACAAGTTCATATAAAATCTTCAACAAAAGCTCTCTTTCTCTTTAGGGCACTCGCTGATTATGTTCAAGTCACTTATGGGCGCATAATTCCTGTAGGCATGCAATAGTTGTTAAGACGCCGGCACAAAAAACGCGGAGCGTGAACGGTGCGGTATTTGTGCTATTCATGTCCAGTCCGCATGTCAAACAGGGACCGCAGTGCAACCGCCGCACACGCCCTACATTTAGTGTGGTAACTCTTTAATAATGAGTAAAAATTAAAACTACTTTCGTAATTTAATTTCTATAAACAATATGCATAGTTGCTGAATGAACAGAAGACCTGTAAGTCAAGCTGAAATGAAACTTATTACGAAACCAATAGTAACGTAGACAGGGGCCTTCTCTTTGTTTAGGAAGACTATCAGGAGTTTTTTCAATTGAATATTGGGCTATAGCATTGTGGAACGGTAAAGCAAATTAAATTCAACCCTTTTAATTTTTATCATATCTATATTCTAATGCATATTAGGCCTCGCGAAGATACACAGAAAAAAGAAATACATGAAGATGATTTAAATAGGTACAATATCTAATATAAATCAAAATACATCAACATAGTTTCAGAAAAATACGACCTTACTACCTTTTTTATTTTTGAATCGTTTACATCTATGTCATTAGATCTATACTACATAATGGGGACCTAGATGACACTTAATGTATCTCTTTTACTCAATTTACTTACAGGGTGTAACACGCCTAAACAACAGAAGGCAAGTGTTTTAAATATTGAAAAAAGAAAGTTTTACTAAAGCAACATGAGCATAATTAGGGTGATGGAACAATCGATTTAGGACCGTAAAAAAAATGAGTTAACAGTGAAGTGCCCATTACTGGTGCCTGTCAGCTAAAAGTGTCTATCATTGGTGCCGTCACCGTACTATCTGTATTTTGATATGAGAGAGGTGACAATGTGAACATTGAATTTGTGCGACGAAAGTATACGTCCTTTAGGAACAATTTTAACTTTGCCAGTCACCTTCGCTCACACCTGAGGAATTAGCTGGGTTTACCGTAGACGGATATGTTGAGGAAGACATCATCATCAACGTCATCATCATCATCATCATCATCACCGTCATCATCATCTTCTTCCTCTTCATCATCATCATGATCATCATCATCATCATCATCATCATCATCATCATCATCATGATAAAGAAACCGTCATTTGATTACAAAGCTTGGTTAGATGATATATAAAAATTTCTTAAGCTGATTTTTTATACATTATTCAATAGATTAGATCACGTACGCAACAATGCGATCGTACGCCTCATGGAGTTCCTTCCATTTCCTTTTTAGTTTTGTAAGCTGGTGTTGATCTGTTCACGATTTCTTCGTTGGATTTCTTTGACTATTTCTGTCGATATTCAATTAAAAAAATTACAAATACAGTTTAAAAAAAATAGCTTTAAGGATACCGAAGCAAAGAGAATGTTAAAATAAAAAAATATTGTAATAAGAAATATATACTTACAGAAAATACATAGATATAAACATGGTTACATATGATAGATGGAAATGTATGAATGAATACTGATTATATTCGTACTTAGTCCGAGATAACTGTGTAGTATTGTCCTTTCTTGCTCCTCATACGCGAAGTTCATAGACACCTTTAAAAAAATAAAAATCGCCACCTGGCAATACTAGTGGCATATGTCATTCGTTATTTCGCGCTCAAACGCAACCGACACGGAATTAATTATTTTAGATATTAGCTGCTTATTTTGCTTTGAGATGTTTTGCAAGCAATTTAAAACAAAAGGAAATTTTATTAAGAATAGATAATACAACAGCAATATCATACATAAATAGAATGGGTTCAGTACAGTTTCCTAAACTAAATAACCTTGCTAGACGAATTTGGAAATGGTGTGAGGATAGAGATTTATGGATCTATGCATCCTATATAAAGTCTAAAGACAACTCAGAGGCTGATTATGAATCACGCAACTCTAGCCAGGATACAGAATGGGAATTGTCACAAAATGTATATTATAAAATTATAAATACCTTAGGTGCCCCAGATATTGATTTATTTGCTTCACGATTCAATAAAAAATGTCATAAATATATTGCCTGGCACAGGGACCCATATGCATGGAATATAGATGCTTTTACGGTTGAGTGGAAAGAATTCTTCTATGCGTTTCCTCCATTTTCACTACTCTTAAAGGTGGTAAGAAAGATTATATCAGACAAAGCAGTTGGTATAGTAGTGTACCCAGTGTGGCCTACTCAAGCATGGTATCCCCTGTTAAAAAGTTTAACAGTCTCTGAAATTCTAACCTTTTGCCCGTCTAAAACACTCTTAATGTCTCCTTCCAGATTACCACACCCCTTACACCCCCACCTTACCCTGGAGGCCTGTGTATTGTCAGGGAGGCAATGAAACGAAGATCATTGTCTAATGATGCAATTGAAATTATGATCTCATCTTTATCTGATAATAGTTTTAAGCAATATAATAGTTGTTTAAAGCAATGGTGGCAGTATTGTAAGGCCAAAGATGAAGATATATTTAGTGCTTCTGTACCAAAGCTTCTTTCATACTTAACATCTCTTTTTAAGAAAGGAGCTTCTTACCAGTCTTTAAATTGTCACCGTTCGGCTTTATCTCTAATCATAGGTAACAATATAGGTATAGATGATAGGGTAAGACGTTGGTTTAAGGGTGTTTTTAAATTAAGGCCTAACATTCCTAAATATTCTTATACTTGGGATCCAGCCACTGTCCTTTCTTATCTTAAACTCTGGTACCCTCTAGAAGATTTAGATTTGAGAAAACTCACATTGAAGACTGCTATGTTACTAGCGCTAACTACAGGACAGAGAGTACAAACAATTCACCTAATTAAATATAACAACATTATTTTTAATGAAGAAGGAGTGAATATAGCTTTGACAGATATTCAAAAAACATCAGCGCCGGGAAGATTCATGGCAAAATTATCTCTTCCTATTTTAAATAATAATCCCAGTATATGTCCAGTTAAAACTTTATCACAATACTTAAGAATAACAAAAGATAACAGAAAGGAAAGTGGCTGTTCTAATTTACTGCTGACTTTTAAGAAGCCATATAAGTCAGCTTCAACTCAAACAATTAGTAGGTGGCTTAAACTTGTTATGAAAGATAGTGGTATTGATGTGTCCATATTTTCTTCTCACTCGACGCGTCATGCGGCGTCGTCACAGGCACATAGGGCAGGACTCACAGTAGATAATATTTTGAAGGCAGTAGGTTGGTCTGATAAATCACTTACCTTTGCTAAGCACTATAATAGGCCTCTGCTAAATGAACAAAATTTATTTGCTAGAGCTGTTTGTACCTCAAATACTATTTAAGGAGCTTGTATTACTATTAATATAGTAAAGTTGTTTTGGGCCTATTGAAATTAATAATATAGGTCTTTCAGATGATAATTCTTATTTGTTGTTCTAAAGGAGTATGTTTTTGTTTTATTCAAAGAGATGATTATAATTTCTGTTTTCACTGAAATACTAATTCTGGTTTCTCTAAACAACTACACAGTTATCTCGGACTAAGTACGAATATAATGATAGGATTAAACGAACTTACCTGAAGTGAAGTTCGATCCTGATTATATAAAGTACTTAGTCCGAGATAGAAAACTTCCCACCCTAACACACAGTGGGGGACATATAATTATTATATGTTATATGTCCACCACTGTATATGACTATACGATGTATAGTTCCCTATCCCTTATCTAATATATTTTTCTTATGACTCTAAACGTAATGACATATGCCACTAGTATTGCCAGGTGACGATTTTTATTTTTTTAAAGGTGTCTATGAACTTCGCGTATGAGGAGCAAGAAAGGACGATACTACACAGTTATCTCGGACTAAGTACTTTATATAATCAGGATCGAACTTCACTTCAGGTAAGTTCGTTTAATCCTATCATCATCTACTACTACAACAATACGAATAAATAGATAAAATAACTAACTATACATATTACAACTAAGTTTACAAACTACATAAATTTGGCTCAAAGGACCGCATTCTTAAAGGTCGAGTAGTTAAAATTACTGGTTTTAAGTGAAGTAAAAAAATATGACAAGCATTAAAAAAATACCGTAATTAAAAAACTCACTCGGTTTCTAAATAATTTTACTTACTGACCTTTAAAAAAGCAACCTTCTTCGACTTTGCACTCAGTCTTAAATAAACATAACCATTTACAAAAATATAAATTAACCAAAACCATGCATCTTGCGTAAATTGACTTAAAAATTATAATAATAAAAGTCATAATTGAATCTGCTTCACCAAGCCTATATTAGGTGCGTAATCGTAAAACAACATTAAACTTAATAATATTACAGGTATAAATAAATACGTATGCATCAAGAGTTTGTATTATGAACTTTTATTTCATCCAAGTTCCGAGACATCAATATCGATGCCACATAGCACCTTTCACCGCCACATATGGTTTTAAGCACTCAGAGCTCGGAATACGTAGTGCCTATTTACCTAAACTTCGCGGGAGGACGTAACTACGAGTGGTTACAACCAGCAAAAAAAAAAAATCTTATTATAGAATGCGGGATTTTCCGGGATTGACTGTATTACTCTAAAGCCTTAATACATTTAACTCTACTTATAAATCTTGCCATATTGCATATTAAGGCTAAGCTTTACATACGAGCACGTTATTCTTTAAATGCAGTTTATATTCTTTCTGTTTGAGTATATCGAAAGCTTCCTTAACCCTTAAATGCTGCCATGCTTAGGATGCATTCTACGTAACAAATAATTCGAAAAGTGTTACCTATCCTCGTAAGGCGCACGTCCTAAATTTAGGACATTCGTCAAACAGACATTTGACTTAAGTCAACTGACTCAACATTCTTTTCCGAACTAACGAAATTTGACGTGGGCCTTACGAGGCTATAATAACTATAACGAGTAATAACAAAAAGGTAAAACCTGTTTATTCACTAAATAATATAATACTTAATAAAGTAAAAAAAAACATGCATTTAAGGGTTAAGTATACTATACTTCTCTTGTTTAGGTACACTACATAACTAAATGTAAACAAAAACCCAGTTCATGGACCAATAGCAGCTGAATACTGATACGTCAAATCTTGACAGAATAGGATTTTCTGTCCGTTTAACAGGTACCTAAACAAATGGAGTACAAACAATGCGTTGCAGATGAAGGTCTAACACAATGTAAAAAAAAAACTATAATCACATTAATCACCACCATACTACAATACTCCAATTAGTCTAGTAATATAACCGCCAAAACAAGCAACCTAGGAGCGGATGGCGTTTACGCCATCCTTGAACCTCATCCCCGTAAGGATTAGTATACTGATAGTTACGTAAAGACGTAAGCGCCTCCCTCCACCAGGTCCTCTACAGTTTTATACAAAAGATAAGTCTGATCTATAGTCTTAAGTTGCATATTTAATAGACTGTAGCCGAAGATGTTAACATAATTTGCAAGATTAATTTAATTGGCAATATTGCATGTATTATGTATTTGTCGGAAATTGTCGGACAAGACGGCTACCAATAACTTAACAGAGTGGAAAGAACCATCTCACCCGGTAGGAGCCGCCTACTTTGGATCCAATAATTTTAATTTTTCTGTGTAGTGAATAGATGTCTTTCTTTTTCTTAAATTTAATTCATACAAATTAACTTTTTTTGTATTTTTTTTGTTAACTAGCACACTTGCCACCTTAAGGTAAGTGCATGTATGTGAGTATGTGTTTGTGATGGTAATTAATTACTGTCTTGTTAGAAAAAACACAACAAGCTTTTAAAAATAAGTACTTAGTACTAGACATCAGCATGTTATCCGTGAGTTCCGTGACTGTAGTATTATTTTTAAATCTTATCAAGTTGCATCAATCATAGAACTTTCCACTCTGCACGTAGGCATTTCCCACGCTTCTAAAATAACACGATAAGACTTATATTTTGCGTAAAACTGCCGGACTTACGAGTGTTTACCGGCTGGTGACTTGCTTGGGCGCCATGTAGCCGGTCTCGCCCAGGGTGCGCAGGACCACGTTGCCGTTCGGCAAGATCGAGATCCACGTGATAGAGCCGTGGTTCAGGGATATCCGCAACCACGCCTCGGGGGGGAACTGGAGCGCCCTGGAACAGTTAAAAAGTCAGGAATTATTGCTCAGCGCGCTCGGTGAACAAAGACGGCGTGGAGTTGGTAATTAGCTATACTAGATTTGTAACACTACGGACTCATTTGCACACTAAGATGCGGATGACGTTTAAATAGCACACGAGCAGCGTGTACGTGTCGCTCTTCTGTTCGGACACCTCTCAGGATATAGCGGCGATAAACGGCTTAGAGCTAAGTCGGTGTGAAGATGGTAATTAGCTATACTAGACTTGGAATGGTTGTATTTTATTTTATTATTGGGGGGTTTGGATGGGCCTTGTGTGTCACTTCGACCATTGCTGATCTTTTGTAACAGCCCTTTGTTTAAAGTTCACCGCAAAGGCCCGTTGCGTCTAAGAATTTCCAGATGCTTTGGGCCGTGAGAAGTTGTATCTCCTGTGGGTCCACAATATGTCGCCCTAGGTAGATACTTCTGTTACGCATTAGTGGTCCGCAAGAACAGAGGATGTGCATTGCTGTCTCCTCTGTTTCCTGACAGAACCTGCATGTCGGTTCTTGTTTCATACCCATTAGAAACAGATGTTTGTTCAATTTGCAGTGGCCAGTTAGAATTCTAGTCACTGCGCAAGTCTTTTCTCTTTTGAGTTGTAGAATCTCTTTGGAGAAGTTGCTTTTGAACCCTGTAATTAATGATTTCGAGTGCTTTTGTCCTTTCGTGGACTTCCACAGCTCGATCGCCCTAGATTTATATAGGTCGTTTAGCAGTGAATAGGATTTCCTTTTTGTGATACCACAAAAAGGCTCCGGGCCAACCAGGGGGTTGTCAGCACCTTTCCTAGCCAGTTCATCTGCTATTTCGTTTCCATCAATGTTGGAGTGCCCTGGTACCCATCTAAGTATTACTTTGTTGGAGTTTCCTAGGGCATTAAGGTTTTCTTTGCAGTTTTGGACTAGTTTAGAGTTTATCTCCAATGCGTCTAGTGCCAAAAGGGCAGCTTGGCTGTCCGAGTTGATGTAGATGTGCTGGTGCCTACGGTTCTTCTCAAGGTTGATTTCCGCGCATTTGTTGATGGCGAAGACTTCCGCTTGGAAGATTGAGGCCTCCGTACCCATGCTGACGCTAACTTTGAGTCTTGGTCTCTCACCGTAGATGCCGCACCCCACATCGTTCCCTTTTTTGGAACCATCTGTATACCAAATGTGGCAGCCCTCTTTGTAGTCCAGCTGGCCTTTCAGCCATTTGTCCCTGGAGGGTATCTCCACTGAGTATAGTTTTTTGTAGTTATATTCAATATGCATGTCATCAGTTGGCATGCATAAGGTTTTGTGTTCAAACACCGATGCCATACGCTTGGTCAGTGCTTGAGAGCTCCATTTCGTCCTTGTCGTGGTGCAGATTCTGTATATACACTGTTCAGCCTCTTTTTGCACTTGTAGGTGCAGTGGTGTTAGGTCTAGCAGTGCATCCAGAGCTGCTCCCGGTGTTGAGGATAGAGCTCCTGTTGCGATAACGCAGGCTGTGCGTTGCAGACTGTTTAGGGTGTTTATTTTTGTCTTTAGGTTGGTTTTTGTGCACCAGACAGCGGAGGACAGGAGAATGGTTGTAACACTACGGACTAATTTGCACACGAAGAAGCGGATGACGTTGGTATGGTACAGCAGCAGCGTGTAAGTGTCCATCGGACGCCTCACAGTAGATATAGCGGTGGTTTTCGGCTAAGAGCCAAGTCAATGTGAAGATGATAATGAACTACCTACTAGACTCGTAACATTTGTATCACTACGGACTCACTTGCACACGAAGAAGCGGATGACGTTGGCATGGCACACGAGCAGCGTGTACGTGTCCTTATCCTGGTCGGGGGGCGCGCGGTGGAAGTAGCGACGGAACCCTGCCTCAATGCGCGCTCCGTCCTGGAAGAACTGCTACACATGCCACAAACGGTTATTATGTACACTAGCGGCTCTGAATCAACACTGAACCCTTAGTTAACATGTATTGCTTAGAGTTTTGATCACATTCGAACATAGCTATATCACTTTAGGCAAAACATCGTGTAAAGTTGGATAGTTATTTCATTTTGCACATCAGTGTGATTTATGACACTTAGAAAAAGTTGTCAATTGTAGCTGATATTTCATCTTACACTTAAGACTGCACCCAGCAAACGTTGAGCGTCCAGTGGCGCCCTCATTACTATTATTGTGTTTTCTAATTAACTAAAGAACTTCCTTGCAATCAAACAATACGGTTTTTTAGCACAAGTGAAAACACAATTTATGGGATACCTAACCAACTTTAATAACAATTACCCTTTGAATAGTCAGCTTAACGGGAAAAGGTAGCCACTTTTTCCCATTAAGTTGATAACTCAAAGGTGAATTGTTATTAAACTATGTGATTTACACTATAATTTGTGTTTTCATTACAAAACATTAGTACAAAAACCTACCGACCAATTTCAAGAAAATACTTTAGTTTATTAAAAACACAATAATAGTAATGAGAGCGCCACTGTACATCCGGCGTACGCTCGGCGCAGTCTTAACCCAATGAAAGCACTTTTTTAATTTGTTGTAAAAAAATGATCCAAAGTGATTCAACTATTCATAATATATAATCCAGATTTTACTAAAGAATTTTCAAAATAATAAATACGCAAGTTTCTTAAAAAAAATATCTGTTAACATAAATACATCATAATATAAATATAACATAAATAAATACAATGGTCATACCTTAGGCTCTGGTTTCCAATGTCTGACTGGAGGTTCCGGGGGTATCGGAGCACCCTCTTCTATGAGTGAGCAGTTAATCACTTCCAGGTCATCAGGAAGATGTTTTGCTATGAGGGTTGCCGTTTCCTGAGCCCTGGTCATTGTGGACCGCACCAGCAGGTCCCATTTGATATCAAGGCATGCTAACCGACGACCGGTTAAATCAGCCTGTTGTCTGCCTGGAAAATAGGAATGCATATTTTAAACATGTACAAAAAAAATTAAAACTAGGTGGTTAAGGTGGCTATTTTTTTTTAGATTTTAGCTAAAAGCGAGTGCCAATTGCCAGCTAGCATGTCGGTATCCCGCAGCTGGTGCATACCTTACCCTGGGTTTTAGGTTGACCAAATATTCTTGTACTGAACCCCATATTCTAAAATTTGCGGCTACCAAGTATAAAACTTTTTTTTGCATATGTACTGTACAATAAAGTATTTACATAGGAAATAACAGAAAACCATAGTAATAATAGTAGTCGGCTGCCTATCCCTGTCACACACATTCTGGTATCTGTCAGTATATTTGCTACGCCAGTTTGTGACAGAAATAGACATCCATTCTTATAATAACCTGATGTAGTGTATACACATACAATCTCAACTGCCTGAACCTTACGTAAGCACTAATAAGTTCAAATACTTCTCAACTTGGGATTAGAACATTAGTAATCATACCTTTCGCTTGTGACAATGAGTAGGACTTGTTTTCAGGCTCTAGCAAGCTGCAGCAGCCTTTTTGGTACCTACCTATGACGCACTCAAGGGTAAAATGTATTTAGCTGGGGTGACGGCACCAATAATGGACACTTTTAGCTGACAGGCACCAGTAATGGACACTAAACTCTTAATTCAAATTTCATACAGTCCTAAATTAATTGTTGCAAAACAAATGAATAACAGGAAGAGATCCCTAAAAAGGGATAGTTTATCTAAGTTTATGTACGTACTTACTTGTAATCGGTTGTTTTTTGTGCAATTAAGAGTTTACATACATACATACATACTTACATAACCCTTATCTTCTGTAAAATAAGAATCTAGTATCCATTATTGGTATCTTGTCCATTACTGGTTCCATCACCCTACGTAAGGAAATATTTATAAATATTTACATTGAAACTTGTATTATTGATCAGTCAGAAATGATTATAATATTGTTAGGAAATGTTAATTTTAAGAATATACTGTTATGAAAAGTTTGTAACCTAATTTAACTATCTTACTCATATTATTTATTTTCATTTGAATTTAATTATTGGAAAAATATTTGCACGCCTGCATGCAGGTGGAACACATTGGAATGATGACATACTGTCAACTAAGTCATATCGCATTGTAGCAAAAATTTTTTTTATCTAAACCAAAATAACATTAGTATAACTGTCTCACCCAACTCAGTTAAAACTCTTTCTTGATCTGTGGCGCCATCAAGGAAATACTGCCCATGTCTTATCAAGAACAGATGTCTCACAGCTTTACTTTTGGCTTGTTCTATTTGTTCATTGTATTTGTTCTCATCTTCTGGTTTTGTACTCCGCTGCGGTCTTACAATGGATGTTGGTTCTCGGCTAATGTGAAAAATAATTTAAAACCATTGTAAAATTTAAGGTAGGAAGGACCTTCATGTCCTTTTTTAACACCATGGGTTGGTGTAAATTTGATATAAATTATGACAGACATTGAACGAAATAAGAGTGGAAGAGAAATAAATTTAATTGGATAACAGAGTCAGAGTAGTTCATATAAATACTTACTGGTCCCAATTCGGGTCCCATTTCACGCTGGGTGTATGATTCGTGGTCCAGGAATTAAACACTCCAAACTTTCTCTCATATTTACTATTATTTAACTGGTAATATGCAAAGCCGCCTCCAACGGTACCCAAACCAATTATAGCAATTTTATGTAATCTAGATAATGAAGGCATCTCGAAAGGAAGCTGATTTATCTTACTCGCTACACATTAATACACGTACAACTTCTATTAACCACTTTTCTTTACGCTACAAATCCGCAACGCAATGGTCACATAACCTCACTTCACTGGCGACCAAGTTTTTTTTTATTATTGAATCCAATCCAAGCCAAGCCCAAGAGCCAAGCAGCCAACAAGCAGCAAGTTAGACCACAGACTATTGAGACTATTATGTTTATTATAACATAAAGTCCCAGATAGCCGGGCGAGTAGGTACGCGTACTTAAAGACAAGCAATTCGCGAGCGTGAATCGCGGCGAAAATGGCGCGTGAACTCTTCTTTGCTCCACAAATAGTATAGTGTTCACAGCATAACTCTACATTCAAAGTAAAAAACAAATTAAAAAGAAGGTGGTTAATGACAAGTATTTATCGTAATAGAATAATGTTTGTTAACACAAAACTGTTTTTATTCCGTTAACGAGTTTTTTGCCTAGTTCAAGTAAGTCTAATATACGAGGGCTGCTACTTAGGTAACCGGAATCCAGGATTCCAACATTTTTAAACGCTATATCTGACCTCCATGGTAAAATTTGAACTTTTTTTAATACTGGCCGCTATATATTTTTTTTCTTATGTACGCTAGTCTTTTGTTTTTGGCGGGTTTAAATTTTAATCTCGCTGCAAGAATGGAACTCACTCGTGAAAATATTCGTGCTATGATTTATTACGATTTTCGGCGTGGTTTAACGCAACAACAGTGCATAGATCAACTAACTTCGACTTTTGGTGATGAAGCTCCATCCAAAACTACTGTGTATCACTGGTTTAGTGAGTTCAATCGTGGACGTAGTATGCTCAGGGACGAAGTTAAGGATGGTCGCCCGAAATCGGTCGTTGTACCACAAAATATTGAAGCTGTGCGAAAACTTATAATGCATGACCGTCATGTTACGTATCGCGAGATAGAGGCGACTATAGGCATATGTATGACGAGCATTAATAAGATATTACATGAACACTTAGCTGTGAAAAAAATTTGTTCGCGTTGGATCCCGCACAACTTAACTAAGGATCAAAAAGAGGCTCGCGTCGAATGGTGCAAGGAAATGTTGAAAAAATATAACCGTGGTGACTCAAAAGCTGTTTATAATATCTACACAGGTGACGAATCCTGGATCTATGCGTATGATCCCGAAACTAAACAACAATCAACGGTGTGGGTGTTTCAAAATGAGCCGAACCCTACGAAAGTAACTCGTGCAAAAAGCACCTTGAAGCAAATGGTGGCCTGCTTTTTTGGTATTAATGGCCATGTGGCTACAGTGCCCCTAGAGAATCGTAAAACGGTTAATTCGGAGTGGTACACGACCATTTGTTTGCCGGAAGTATTTGAAAAAATACGGAAAAACAACCAGCGACGGAGAATCATTCTGCACCATGATAACGCCAGCTGTCATACATCACGTGAAACGACTCGATTTTTGGAAGGTCAAAATATAGAATTAACGGGTCATCCACCTTACAGCCCTGATTTGGCACCCAATGATTTCTATTTATTTCCAAATGTAAAGAATAAATTACGTGGTCAACGATTTTCGACCCGTGAAGATGCCGTCGACGCGTTCAGACAGCACGTTTTGGAGATACCTCAGTCAGAGTGGAAAAAGTGCTTTATAAATTGGTTTCAACGTATGCAAAAGTGCATCGATTATCACGGAGAATACTTCGAAAAACAATAAAACCATATTTAGCCATGTACGTTTGTTTATTTTTTCTATTCCGGTTACATAAGTAGCAGCCCTCGTACAGTGTGTTACCGGCATGCGGGCATTTATTAAAACTGCCGATAATACGTTGCTTTAGCAATTGTTTGCAAGTATTATAAATTAAAAATTAATTAAAATAACTTCACAATTCATTTTCTTAGATACTGTCCATTTTTAATGTAGTGCATGTGCTGCGTGTTTATCGTTATCAGTATCGCTGTTGCTTAGTACAAGCCATGTCGTGGTACGGGGCAAATCATAATAATCAAAGTATCCGTCGACTATCATTTACACTTGTCAAATTGTTGTGCTTTACATTGCTGGCAATTCACATTTTGTTAAAAAGTTAACAAAGCCTGAAAAGTGGTTTCACTACATAGGTAGTATAAAACTAAGTCGCTTTCCGCTGGCTGTCCCTATGTATGCTTAGATCTTTAAAACTACGCAACGGATTTTGATGCGGTTTTTTTTAATAGATAGAGGGATTCAAAAGGAAGGTTTAAATGTATAATAAATGATTTTTTTATGAACGGGTGTTACAGAAAACTCATATAAACCGAAGCGAAGCGAGGGCGGGTCGCTAGTATTAATTAAATTAATGTCATAGTTACGTTATAGATAAACGTCATTTTAACCTATTTAAAAAAAAGCCTAGCTGCTGGTAACACACTGTATAATATAAAAAAAACTTTGTAGTAATAATGACATTAAATTAGTAGAATAGGATAAACGAAATAATTTCGAACATTACTTTGAGTCGGCACATTGCTAATTTATGGTTATGGAACTGTTAATAACTTATTAACTATTAGAGATTTATTTAAATGTAAATTTTGCATGCCAGTTGCTGGTAAAATGTGTGAAACCACTTGAACTGTAAACGACTTTTTTTTACCACATTTTAAGCAAATAAAGAATATTTGTTTTAATTTTGATTTTGATTCGTAATGTCGATCCAGTATTAGTGGTATTGGGCTAATATTTTATAAAATTTGCGCGTTAATGTAGAGCCTTGTTTGCGTTTGCGCGTTCGCACTTCGCAGGCCCTTTGACGCGGGCCTCAATAACGCGTCGCGGACCAAACAAGGCGTTAACAAGGCGTAAACCATACGCAAACCCGTGAACACCATCCACATTCACACTGTCACGTGTTCGCGTATTGCGTTCGGGCGTTCGTGCGTGAATGTATAAAGCCCATTACAAACAATGTGTTGGTTTTGACAGACAGCTGATCGATCACGATCAGGTACCCAATAGATTCCAAATAATAATATTTCAAGCGACAGCAGACATACAGACGACGCGGCCATGTCATCGGCTTAATTCTGCTTCTTCCGACCAAGAACTTTATGAAGACTGCAAGTTCATCCGCCGAGTCAAGTCAACCGCAGCACCGCGGCCATTGCTTGCTCCTCTGCAATCGCAGCTTAAAACCGGTAACAGTAAGCCGAACCAAATCGACGCCGCTACAATTTCGAACAAAGATCAATCTGTTCCTCATACTCGGGCCTCTTTAGAGATGAACACGATACCTGAATTTGATCCTTCCGTGCAGGATACGGAAATCGATACCTGGTTGGATAAAGTTAATGAATGTGCTAAAATACACAATTGGGATGAGAAATGCATTATTTATTCCGCACTTTCCAAACTAGCGGGTAATGCAAAAAAATGGTACCAAGAACAATTGACTGTTGTACATACATGGGCCCGGTGGCAGAAACTTTTACGATATGCATTCCCATCTCAAACCAACTATGGCCTTATTGTGGCAGATATGCTTGACAGACGCTTCAGGGAAGACAATGATCTAGAGGAGTATTACCATGATAAGATGGCATTGTTATATGCATGTGAGATCACTGGAGCAAAAGCTGTTGATTGTGTTATTCATGGCATTGATTGTGTATTCACCAGACAGATTCTAATGGAAGCCGGTTACAAGGAGCCAGAAGCGTTTTTTACATTCCTGAAGGACTTTACCGAAGAAGGAAGGGTTATAAAGAGGGGTCCTTGTGTTTAAGTATGTATATGTGAAGTATGTATTGGTGATTGAATATTATTTTAGGGGTGTGACAATGTGATATGGATCTTAACAGTTTCATTGCCTCCGACCCGCTAGGCGGGTCCATTTTGTATGAAAACCTTGACAATGAAAGTGTTAAGTGGCTCAGGTAGTCACTAAAATGTGTAACATTCATTATATCTCAGGCAAGTGTCTGATGCAGATCCACTTTGTGATAGTTTTTCAGCTAATTAAGTTTTATTTGGTTTCAACAGCAGTTAAACTTATCTCAACTTATTATTGTAATCTCAAATTTGATTTTATAACTAGGTAGTTTTTTGTAAGATATCTTAAATACTTATAAATACCTATAAATTGCTCTCAACATCAAAATAAAATTATTCCATGCCAATGCAGAGCTCTGGACTGGCACTTATGTAAGTAATATAATCTAGCTTGTGTAAGAATATTGGATTGTCCGTAAAATTTACTAAATAAAACAGTAAGTCTCTACTGTATGATTTTTAGTTTTTAAATTAATCCATCACAATATTACAATTACAATTTATACAAGTAAACCATCAAAACATAATAAGTATAGAAGCATAATGCAAAAAAAAGAAGGTAATTGTAAATCGGACTGGCACAGGGTTGTGTATTTAAGAAAACAGGCACAGGGTTCTGTATGGTCGGCAACCGCTAAAGAAAATGCTAATTTTGTTATGAACTTTATTTCTATCCAATAAGGGACTTTGACTATCTCCCAAACAGGTAGTAACAGGTTTTCAAAGTTTTTTTGTTATCTCTCAAAAACGCTAACGCCAATTTCTCACTTGCATTTTATTTTTCCCATAAAATATAAATAGCTTAGGCATACATCAGGAATTTTTCAGTTTTTTTTGATTTATAAACTTCAGAGATAAGCAGGATACCTAATTTTTTGTTCCTAAATTTTTGGCTTTAAAACAAAAACGATGATGCAGAAAATTAAAAAATTGTATTGAAATTGTTCAAATCACTTTAATTTTTGAAACCCATTTAGACCCCTTCTTAATTAAGCGGATGACTCGTGGTCACACCAGTTTGTCACCCCAGTGCTATTCGCTTTAGTCGGTTATTCGTCAGAAATAATTATTATTCCGCAAAAGTTAGGTTCGTTAGGTATCTTAAGATGCCCGAAGGGCAAATCGCTCAGAAATAGGAGCCCTGCCATAGGCAGGGCTCCGTCGAAAGGCACTGGGGTGACAAACTGGGGTGACCACGAGTCTGCACCCCTTAATTATTTCAAAAATTAATTCCACTTAAAGTCTTACCAATATTTTTTTTTGAGCAGTGGCTACTGATACTTTGCTACCAAGGGGCCAGGTGGGCCAGCGCCCCAGGGACTCAGAAAGTGATAAGCAAAATCCTCTTATTGAACTAGCAGCTAACTAGCTGATGATATCTACCTAATTATGATTATTTGTGATAAAGTAGCTTTGCATTTTTAAAATATTGATAAATCCTAAACAGTTTAGGGGGCCCAGTTTTTTTTTGCCCCAGGACCCATGGTCGCCACTGCTTTTGAGTTTTGTCGTGCGGGTTCCCACTAGGCTGCATCAAGCCGCAAATACATTGATTCGTCCGCCGCATGTTGCATTCGGCGAAAGTCAGCTGCAATATACCTAAGTAGGGACCCGCTCTGAGAATTGGTCAGTAATTTAAGTGAAGTTGCTCCCCACAAACGCAGATAACAGGAATAAAGGAAGAAAATGTTTTTTTCACTTGAGACTTAGCTATTCCGCGAATGCAAGTACACTGGATAGCCGTTGACGGACTCCACTGATACAGCACACACCAGCTTAAGGTCGTCGTACGTCTCCGGTGACGTCAGTCGGAACTCCCTCAGGACTCTTATGCTGATGGTCTTCACAAGTTTGGCACCGAAGTGCCTTCCTGGAAAAGCAATTTAGGCTAGATTGTTCAACAAGGGACTAAAACGAGCCATAAAGACACGAGATGTTTAGTTACGCGAGCTGAGCGAGGGTGGCTATAGTTCGAGTGTCATTATGGTTGTTTATAGTCTCGCGGTGCGTTACGCCCTTTACACTTGCACTTTAGTTACTTGTGAAGTTCATACATTTGCTACTTGCCACTTGACAGCGTACTTTCACTTAACAAAGTGTAAACAAGGCCCTAAACGCTACTTTTAACTATAAATGCGAGGAAAAAAACAACGTTCTATACAAAATTACAATAATCATAAAAAAGTTTCTTACTAATTTGACCGCGTTTGCAAAGTAAATTAAAAGAAATACTTATGCTTTAAGTTATCCCTAGACAATAATAAGGAGCTTTAGTCCCGATGTGCAGAGACTAAAGTAAAATTTTAAGAGCATAAACACTAATTTACACCATACTGAGCCATGCTATAATCTTATACAGTCACTCTGTGGTAAAACTATACTGAGGCTTACTTTTATAAGTTTTAGTATCAAGTTTTCTTATCATCGACATGAAAAGTAGAGTACTTAACTCTGGTGAAAGTTATCATTTATTTCACAGGCGAAATATCTCTTTTGCTATAGGTACCTTTCATCCCTTGGTTAACAATCTACTATTTTGCGAGACCCCCTTATATGCGAGGCTGTCGGTTGGTGGTCCTACCAGACATTGGAATACTTGAATAATACCCCCATTCCCATACAAGATTTACTATGCTTTTCACATTTTGTGTTTCATAAAACGATGATCAGAGCATTAAGTGCGACTGACAGTTACATGTTCCTATATCGCATAATCTAGTACGGTCACGAGCGTTAATTTGGGACCCATTTCAAGAAAAATATGCTTGAAGTCGTCAATGTGATAAGAGATGATGTCAAGTCATTTGTAACTTTTAGGAAACTCAACGTTATTGTTGTAGAATGTCAGATTGACTTTGGACCTAAGGTGGGTACCAAATTAAATCTCGTGACTGTACCTACTACATTATAGTACATTGTGTATTAAGGGTGGTAAAGAAAGAATTACAAACGAAATACAAACTTTTCTGTTAGAATCTGGCTTTAATGACTCGAGCTTTGTATTTCCTTTACCACCCGTGTAACATACAATGTTTTTCATCACAATTGCGAGGAAATGAAATAAAATCAGACAAAAGATCATATTTTTAACTTATTAGCGGCAGACTACATCATTGTCTGTGGCTTACCACAGATAATGTCAAACGTGTTCAGTCCGATTCTAGTGACATATGAGATCAATAGTTTATTATGCGAGATTGTTAGGAAATAGTATTCAACTGACATTTCATCTCGAATGAAACTTCATATCGAATGGCACAAGAATTGGGGTCCTGACGTATTGTGATAGTTTGAGTCCACGTATAATATTTTAAAAAAAAGCTATTACGCACTTAAGTAACGTAATGGTAAAAAAAAGGCCCGCGGGTATTATTTTGGATTTACGGTCGATTTTTCTAGCATGTTAGGACACTATTTACGAGCAAGTATGATGAAAAATTAATTACTGTTGCCTAACACATTCAATTAATTACTTAACTAACAAGGAAGGGTACCCAACTGTCCGACTCCGATTTGATTCATTTTGATATATTTATAGAGTAGTCTAAAATAACGGACACGTATTTTTTTTTAGCTGCCCATACTCAACCTGTTAGGAGAAAATGGCCTTCAAAGTACCTACTGAAAAGTGACTAAACCCTCTAACTATAGAGAGGTTTTTTTCTAATTGATTACTGGTTGGATTATATGTGTGAGAACATGAAAAAATAATGATCGTACGTATTTTTTTATATCGGCCCTAACTAATATTTTCTTAAAAAAAAGCAACGATGAAAAATCTAAAACTATGAACGGTTTTTTATTAAGAAAATATGAGTTTGGGTTTGGGAAATGGAGATTGTTTTTAAGGTTAACAGCTGAGAAAAGTGTCAAATGTAGCTTGGAGTAAACCGTTTCGTCATAATAAATATTCGCATAAAAAAACTCAAGTAAGATAATGATAATTCGTACTTAAGTAAACTACAAAGGGATTAAGTCTTGTTGCAATCACCAACAACAAGGTTGATACATCGAATCATAAATATAATACAACATAAATATTTTGATTTTTGATTCAGTTATCAAAAGTAATTGCATGTTTGCGACAAAGTTCTATGTTAGCACAACATTTTATGTAGGGTACAGTTAGTACCTTGATCCAATGAAATAAGGTTCAAAAGTGTATACAACCCACCTACCAGTTTCTAGTTATCGGCATCTTCGTTTTTCTATGAAACACGAGTGACAAATACATTTTCAGCAGCGAGTGCAAGTGTGTATCACACTTCCAGTAGACGTCAAAAATATATACCTACACGTTCCCAAGACGTCAAAAATATCTACACGCCCCTACGTCACGGGTAATAAGACCTATATGTATATACTTACACTGTTTGGCGCTGTGCTTTTGACTGGCACACCTCGTACAGATAAGGGTTCAAACTCTGCAAGCAAACTACATTACTCTACTTTTATTTTTGTATTTCTGTCTAGGTTGAACTTAGTCTAAATTAGCTAGTGGGTTTCAATTTTCCCGTTATTTCTTGTAATAATTATTACAGGCCACGGGAGCTAAGATTAGCCGTCGATCCTTCCACCACCGTGTTGTTGTTCCTGGGATGCAGCCGCACCGGGAACCCGTTGACGCAGGCCACGGACACCGCTAGCACGATCCTCATGTCCTGGTACTTCTCTGGAGACGTCAGCCGGAACTCGCGTAGGACCTTTACAGAGACTGTCTTCACTAGCTTGGTGCCGAAATTACGTCCTGTAATGAAGGTTTACTTTTATAAAAGTTACAAGATTTTCATTTGTTTTATGCTTAGAGCCCAGAATTTTTAAGCATCGATATGGCTGAGGGGTTTTAATGTAATGAGCATAATCTTTTAAAGACCTTATGCGTTTCTTGTGGTTTTGCGATGGGGCAAAGGGGAATATTTCGGAATCCGTATCTTTTTCTACGAACGTAACAGAATCGACCCTCTGAAATCTGTAATTTAAGTAACACACATATCTATTACACGCATTACACTGAAACCGTAAGTACCATCAAACACTTTATCTACACACATATCATAAGTCCTCTATTATGCGTTCAAAACCCGTAGGAAATTACCAGCATTATTAGTATTATTACAAGCAATTTAACTATGAAAATTTAAAAAAATACATTCGTCTTCACGGAGCATCGAATTGCCGCCATTATTGATGTAATTTGTTTGTTGATTGTTTACTGTTACGAAAGTAGGATTGTGAAAAGTTGCTTGTTTGTTGTTTGATTGTAATAAATAATAATATGTTTCTGAATTTGTACAAAAAAATGCATTATTTTAATATCTATAGTCTTTAGATATTTTACAGGTAGCACTAGTAGCATTGCAGGTCATTTTTCTACGGGTTCTGAACCCATCTTATTGTTAGAGTAGGTATTTATGATATGTGTGAAGATAAAGTAGTGTATGCAACTGTACAGTGTACATAATTAGGCCTTGTAAGGCCTCTCATTATGCATCAGTTGCATAAACTACTATTAACTGTCCACCCACCTTAAAGCCCTGCCGTAATGATTAATCACAAGGAACAAATGACAAAAGATACTCAGAGAATTTCTCGGACAAGGATGAAAGATATTACGTTGTAATAAGGCTGCTTAAATTAAATACCATCGTTAATTCTGATTCTTCTGGACCTATATTCCACTAACTATGATTGAAAAGGGCATGCTTCGATGTTTCGGTCATTTGGAAAGGATGGATGAAAGAAGATTGACGAAAGAGATATACAGATCGAAAGTGAGTGGACGGGTCGGAAGGGGCCGTCCTAGGCGTACTTTTTCGAGTCAAATCGGAGAAATACTGGAAAAGGGCCGAATCTTAAGTACCTACCCGAAACCGACGTGCGTGCATGACTCGATGTATGAATGTGAAAGAAGCGAAAGAAATTTGTCAAGATCGTAGCAAGTGGAAAGAAGTGGTTTTTACCTACCCCTCTCAGAAACAAGCGTGATTTAATGTATGTATGTATGTATACTCCACTTTGTTTGTAACCATTTTGTTTTTTTGCGACACTGCCGCCTTTACTGTCAAGTGAATGAAATCTTTTATGGAGCTAATCTAATCTTTAATACAGACGATCCCCTTTTGTCTATGCGGAAATAGTAATACCGAATATCGGTGTCACGTGTATTCTTCAATAACACAGACTATAAAGTAAATATTCTACCTTACTTAATTCTAACTCACCTAAGCAATCCATCGGCCCGCAACTGAATGGTATGTAGCAACTGGGGATGGTCTTCCCCTCACCGAAGCGCTCGGGGTCGAAGGCATTAGGGTTCTCCCAGTACCGCTTGTCTCGCTGCATGTGGAATATCGGGACCACAAGCGAGCACCCCGCGGGCAGGACCACTGAACCTGTTATCAATACATGAGATAAAGCTTTAAAAATACTTTTAAGCTAGTTCTTAAATGTTCAATTGAGTGTAAAAATGGTTATTAAGTCAATAAATAAATAAACTTGTGTGCAAAAAAAACAAATTGCATTTTACAAAGGATAGATGATATAAGCTACATAAAAGTTAAGTCAGCAGCAGAAGTTGCTACAGAACCTTGCGTCAAAATGATCTGAACTCGACTCTATTGTCATTTTATTCTGCTTAGCTACTTTTGATGCTGACTGTACATGCCTGAAACCTGAAACACATATTTTTTCCAGCTGTCAGAACTCATTTTTTACAGCGGCGGGAGTACCTAGATAATGATGTTTTTTTATGGGGCACTATGTCAAATTGACGTGGCAACCAAGCCAAATGACAAGCAGCTGTAAAGAAACGCTTCAATAAGTCTTCTACTTTCTATGAATATTCCACAGTAGTACCACAGGAAAATATATAATAGCCCTAGAAACCGATAAATTAAGTTGGTTAAGTAACTGTATTCTTACTATTGCTATTAAGTTTAATATCTTCAGTGACGGTCCGCTGCAGCATCACACCGATGGGGAAGAGCCGGAGGACCTCCTTGAACACCATGTCCAGGTAGGGCATCTGCTTCAGGTGGCCGTCGGTAACTTCTGCGTCATCGTCACTCAACACGCTTTTTATTTCAGCGTACAGTTTTTCCTGCGAGAAATGAGATGGCAATGTCATTTCATTAAAGAATAACTCACAACTCGTATACCATGTCAAGTCCACAATCAATCCACAGCCATTGAACTATACTTCAATTTAGTATTTGGTGTCTATTTTTAGTACAATCAATAGTTTACATTCATCATGATACCTGCTTGAATCTAAAGTATCTTTAGTACTGAAATTAAAGTCGTGTTTTCTACGGTAAAAGTTGCGTGCGCCGCTGTGAAATTCTGGCTTATTTAAACTATTTAAAGAATCACACCTGATATTCTGGATGATACGCCATCATCAGTAGCAGGAAGGACGTTATCTTGGCGGTTGCCTCCTGACTCTGAAAAATAAATTAAAATCAATCTACAAAAAATACATTTGGCACCTAAAATATTTAAGAAAATCATACGTACAGAGGTGAATATGGTGAATATTTCTCTCAATATTTCGTTGTACTCGGGAATCTGGTTCGACAAAACAAGTCTATCAACCACGCTAAGTTCTGTGTTATCTTGGTTGTCTCCTTCTGCCTTCAGGATCTGCATTTTCTTGTCCTCATCCATCAAATCCAGCTCCTTCAGTCTGTGCTTTACAATGGCGTCTCCTACTTCAAGAATAACCCGTTGAAAGGATCGTTCCATTCGGTAATAGTGTGTCATCCAATACAAGGGTTCTACCTGAAGGTACCATTTCGTCATTCTACTGAAGACTAGTAAATACAATCTGGAAAAGTAAAGGAGCAGTAATATTGAAAAGTAAACTAGATTTATCGTTTCAAAGGTAAATTTAATCTTTATTTACATGTCACATTTATAATAACTAATATACAGTAAAAAATAATAATTATAATAATTAATAACTAATGTAAAACCTATTATCTACTTAAAACTAGTATTAACACAACTACAAAAAGAATACCCCCTCTAATAGATCCGTTCGCGGCATTGTACCCATTATGCTGGCTGCGTTACCTCTCTGGATAGTTAAACCTATCCTTTGGGAGAGGTAAGCTCCCGCTCTGGGATCCCCGGAGGCGTCAATAAGCTTAGTAGACAGGGTCTTTATAAAAAGTTTCATGTCAGCAGACCAAGGTCCCAGAGTCTCCACTGCAAGCGCCGCAAATTCGTAATCATTAATTAATGATGAATATTTGCGACGTTTGAGGGTTTGGGCCTGATCAGCTGCTGCGCCGGCCTTATTTCGGGTTGCTTGTATGTGAGATAGGGCAAAAGTGTCGACACAAGTTGCGTCCCACACCAGAGCCCTACCAAGCTTCCACGGCACCAATGTTGCTCCGTCGGGGCGCTTACCATCATCTCTGATCATACCGGCTGGTTTTAAAACAGCAGGTAGAGAGGCGGTGGCAAGCGAACGACGGATCAA
This sequence comes from Acleris laterana, assembly GCA_963966035.1. NCBI lineage: Eukaryota > Metazoa > Arthropoda > Insecta > Lepidoptera > Tortricidae > Acleris > Acleris laterana. The sequence goes on from OZ014457.1 coordinate 8,779,099, forward strand.
ATCATTTATGGCGCCGTGGCGGAACATGCGGCCGGCACTCCTTGAACAAGAAAGACCATGTCTACCAAGCTCATCCACCTCCTTGCCGCAGTTGCAAGAATGAGGCACACAGATCTTGGCTCCAAGCCGCAAGCAGATTGATATTCGCAAGCAGCTTGAGTCCAGGACTGTACCTATATTGCGAGAGGGAAGGGCTTGGAGCCAATGGCCCGACTCATTAGCTGTGACAGCGAGAAGACGGGCGCGATCTGAATCGTCCGGACTATTTGCTAAAAGGGCTGCATGAGTTGCCATAAGACGAGGGGTATCCCAAGCTCTTTGAATGTGTTTATGCGTTGGCATATCTACTCCAGGGCATGACTCACACCAGGCATCCCTGGCCTCCACCAGGTTCGCTATCTCAACGTCAAGTATCTGTGGGAGATTTAATATAATACTGACGAGAGACATCGAACCATAAGCAGAGGACAGGAACGCCGGTAGAGCTACACTTGATGAGCAACGAATACCCAGTCCACCAAAACGTACTGGGAGAACCGCTTGAGTCCAAGAACTTTTGTCAAAATTGATATTTAATAATTTAGATAGAGTTTCCTGAAGGGAATTATCGATAGCAGCCATGATAGAGGGAAATTTCCAAATTGGGCAACTGCGTAGCAAATACATAAATTTTGGAGTAAAAAGACAAAACCGAATGATGAACAATGCCATGTGGGGGTTCATTTCAAACAATAGACCTGAAGTATTTTTAAAATGATTTAGTTTAATTTATTACAGGATTAATTGCTTCGTCGAAAATTGGGGAACCTAAAAGAGTCAGGAGAGGTATTAGAGTGGACCGAAATGTTGGGCATGACTGCGTTAAATTTTGTGATGATTTCAATTTTTTTATCTGTGAAAGGTTATCTTGCAGATAAATTTCGCACTTTGTGAAATTTAATGAAAGACCAATATCTGAAAATTTGTTAATGATAATTTCTAGGTCTTGAAATACTGTTAAGGCATCTCCGCCAAGAGATCCGTCATCAAGGTACCAAAGGTTGAATTTGGAATTTAGATCTGAAATAATCGGATGAATAGCTAAACTGAATATGGCAGGACCAAGGGGGTCTCCCTGTTGGCAACCCATGCATGATGAAATAATTTTGTCCCCAAAAAGTAATTTTGACGGTGCCCCATAACATTGCCACAAATAAGTGTATATTTCTGGAAGTTCCATTTTAATAGCTGCTAGAAGGGCACCACGATTGACCGAATTAAAAGCATTTTTGACGTCGATTTTAAGAAAAACCTCATAGTCCGGACTATTCAAAAAAGAACGCGCAGCGTGAACAGCTGCCTCACATCCTCCCTTGACACCGAAACCTAGCTGTCGAGGCTTAAAAGTGTCTGACAGCCTCTTGTGAAATTTGCGACAGCAAAACTTCGATGCCAAGCTCCTAAGCGTGCAGCCAACGGCTATCGGACGGATACCACCGTCTTTTTTTCTTTTTTCAAATACATGAGGTTGAATTTGAATATACTTACTCGTGTGACTCTGTTATAATCCTGTCAAAATGTGGCAAGTTGAGCGACTGCTCTCTAGTCAATCCTATGACTGTTTCTGTAAGTAAAAACTCAGAGTTGGTTTTGGGGATCTATACTACAATACACAATATACTATACAAATACAGTTTAAAGAATAATAATTAACCACGTAAGTACCGTCGGCCTTATAAGTAGCTGGACACTTAAGTGCTTTGTCAGTTTAACGCATTGTTTGAATTGCTGCACTAATCTGTTTATGGCGTTAAAGCGACAAGATACTAAAGTGTACAGCTACTTATATTATAAGGTGCACAATTACAGCACGAGAAAATAAGTTCACATTAAATGTTACAAGAAACATTGTTACTATAATAGAGGACCCCGAATCGGTCGATGTAGTGATTCTTGTGGCTTTTTCTAGGTAGCCAATGTTTGACATGATAACGAATGTAGATAGTTTACTACTCAAGTGTACTATCTATAGAATCCTGGGTCCTGTTGTTTGGGAAACTATTTCATCGCCGAAAAAGGCCGTAGGTACCGAAAAAACAGGGTGAGTAGGGATTGAGGGGTGTGATTAACGTTACTGTCCATTTAAGTTAGGACTGATTTTATGTTGTGTCCCTAATCACCCTTTAATCCCTACTCATCCCGTTTTACACTTCATTGCACTTAGCTTCTTTGGTATTACCTAGGGCATGCTCCCGGGAATTCCCGGTACTGAAAGGACCGGGAAATCCCGGGAATTATCATTCCATCTGGTACCGGTACTGGCAAAAAAAAATCCCGGTTCTTCGGTTCCTTCGGTACTGAGTTTGATTAGACTAATTCTCATTTTTTCAATTGTAACTCGCACAAGCTCGGTTTTATTTATTCGGATGCGATACGACCAACTAAATAATGACAGGTGATCTCACTTTGAAGCTTAGAGTGTATAAGAAATGTAGGTAAATTAAGTGTTTAAAGTACTAGTGTTACATCGACAAAATCACGATTGGAAAAAGTAAATAATCATTATTAAAATAAGTAAATATTTATGCATGAACTTTAAAATATAAAATACACTTATTTATTTATATAAGAGATAAGAGTATTTCAGATTTCCAGGACAATCAGCAAATAACAATAGAAACCATAAAAGATTTAACACTACCAACTGAATATTACAAGTAAACTCACTTCGAGTTAAAGACTTATAATTTTTTTTATTTATGTGTTGTTTTTTATTGGCCTATTTAGTAATTTGTTGATTTGTTGATTATTCTGAAAATCTGGAATACTCTTAACACTTATATAAATAAGTGTATTTTATATTTTTAAGTTCATGCATAAAGACTTACTTACCTATTTTAACAATGATTATTTACTTTTTTCATCGTGATTTAACCTATGTAAGTAAATGTAACACTAGTATTATAACACTACCAAATAAATAATAACAAGTACTAATCTCGCTTCTAGCTAGACTTATAAAAAACGTTAATCATATTGTGTGTTGTTTTTTTATTGGCCTATTTTGTCATTTGTTGATTTGTTTTGCCATTTGTTGATTTATTTTGCCCTTTGTTGATTATTCTGGTTTAAAAGATTCATAATTATCACTTAACTGGTGTTTTATTTCAAAAACGAATAATTTAAGAAAAAAAAACAAATAATTTACTCAGTACCGAAAAGTACCGTAATCCCGGGAATTCCCGGTTCTGACTCAGTACCGGAAATCGTAGTCCCGGTTCTGGGAATGGTACCGGTACCGCATGCTCTAGTATTACCGCAGTATGAACAAAATTTCAAATATTAGCCTACGAGTAAAAGTGCAAAATGTGGTTACAGAATTATTAACAAGTTTTTAGAGTTGTTGGTAATTCTGTAGCTCTGCCTACCCCACTCTGGGAATAAAGGCGTGAGTTTATGTATGTATGTATGTATGAACAAAATTTGAACTCACGACAAACGGTATAGGTGGTGCCCCTCACGATGTCCTCGTAGATGTCAATGGTCTTCCCCTCCTTGCTCCGCAGCCTCTCGAGAGTGACGTCAGCCTCCCGGTTGAACACATCTTCGTAGCTCTCCACAGCTCTTCGGCCGTAGTTGGGCATCGCCATTTTCCTGCGTTTCCTCCAGGTCGGTCCTGAAATCAGGATATCGGTGTGTTAGTTTCGGATTACGGACTCTATGTACCTATACCTACATACGAGTATCTAGATGAATTGAATAATCGTATTTGGTCGGTAAAGTTGGTATTAAGGTATCTTGCTTTCTCCGTCTATGGTACCGGTTGTAAAGTTATTAAGAAAACAAGACGTATACGATTTTTTCCGAGAAATTTTGTATTGATTAATTAATTCTGCACTACATATTTACGAATGCTCGGCCTCCATACTAGGCGATGAAAACCATATCGACTTTGACGTGTTCGGCCCTGAATTAGCGGTTAAAAATGTCTTTCTTTAAAAATAATTGAATTTATTTACGAGTATAAAAAAAAACACAGATCTTAAGGTTTTAAGTACCTGATCCACTTAAAATGCCTTCTCCAAGAAAATTGGCCATGTATTTGTACTGCGGTCCCTTTGTGCTAGTCCTATGGTTTGTAAGAAGACTCTGCAAAGGAAAAAACTTAGTATATAAACTTTTCCATAAAGCGCGTGTCGCAACAATTTAGATACACGAGATACATTTAAATAAAGTGTTTACATCAACGACACCGTTGTTGCGTCAATCAAACCTCGGTCCAGTTATCAATGGCAATATAACCGGTTGCCATGGTTTACGGTGTACGTGTGAACTGTTTCATCACAATCATGACGTCCTCACCTTGACGTCGTCAGGGTCGCTGACGATGATGTTCAGGTCCGGCCCCAGCCAGAACCGCCACACGTCACCGTACTGCTGGATGAAGTCTCCGATCACGTTGGACAGTTCTGGGAAAGACAAATTTTCAAAGGTTAATTAAAAAAATCGGTCTTTCTACTCTTTCTACAGTGGCTAGACACATGGCACGGCGCCTGCGTAAGGTTAACGGCCGCACTCAGAGTCAGCTAATGGCGATTAAAGTCATCGCACACCAGATCACAGCACAGCACATGATCAGTTCCAACACAAAGTAAAACATTGAATTGTGCTTTGATTTGTGCTTTGCTAAGAGGTACGGTCGGCTAAGAAAGTTGTTTACCAGTTTTGACAAAAGTGTCTGTGAGATCTAATTATCGCGAAAGTTGACACTTGTCACTGTCATAATATTATTGCAAGGTCATAACGTGCAAATGAACTTCAACCGTAGGGTGGTAGACCACATTTGTGGCCAAATGTACAATACACTTTTTCAAGTTAAAGTTAAGTTACAGTCACGAGATTTAATTTGGTACCCACCTTAGGCCCAAAGTCAATCTGACATTCTACAACAATAAGGTTGAGTTTCCTAAAAGTTACAAATGACTTGACATCTCTAATGACATTGATGACTACAAGCATATTTTTCTTGAAATGGGTCCCGAATTAACGCTCGTGACCGTACTACTCGTTATTAGGTACCGTAAAAGATAAATTTTCATCTCAGTTTTATTTTTGTCCGATTCTGTTAAAAAAAGAAATTTGAAAATTCAATGCTGGTTGTACCCAGGTCCTACCAGAAAAAGGTGACCAAATCTAACTGTTGTCCAACCAACGATGTTCCTGTGGCACGACCAAATGCCATCAATAAATGCTAAAGGGCAACGTGCGAAGGGGTGTACAGAACGGCATAAGAGGTATCAGCTATTAAAGAAGGGTTCGTCATTATATCAGGGTTTTCTTCTATTTAATAAGTACTCATGCCGTCAATTACTTGAATTGTTTAACCACTGTAGAACCCCATCTTAATGAGGGCGTCAAGTCACAAGAACCAATTACATCAACATTAGTAATCATTGGGTTACTGTGACAGGGTTCTGTAGTAACTGCACAATTAAAGTTGTCGTCTGTACATGGTTATGGAAACGCAAGGCCAAAGTGATCTAGCTATTATCTCTGGTTCGCGCGTAGGTAGGGGTGGGCAGGTATATAGGTAGGTAGGTAGGTATTTGCTCTAACTTGTTTTTTTGTACTTGGTATTTTGTGTTGCAGTGTGTATTTGTCAAATGAGTGTAAATATTTTTGAAATAATCAAACTGTCGTGTTTTTAGTGTTAGTTTTATTCTCAGAAACGAGATTATTGTGCCAAGAATCTTACGGCCGCACTTAGTGATGTTTATGTCAATTCGATTCGATTCGTCGTTCCTTAGTGACGCGTTTTTTCTTCCACAACTTTGAAAGGAACAAGTTAGTCGTCTACAAAATTTCTCTGAGTACGGCGGTAAGTGCATGAAGAAAGAGTCTAGCAATATAGCTTTGCTTTGTTGCTAATTCATTATGTGTAGGAGTTACTAGTTCTACCAAGCTTAAGAATGCACGCCCTTACTTTATTTAATTTAAGCTCTGACGGGTCAAGTTTAACTCGCCGGTTGTAAATGGTAGTAACGGCATTTGTATCTTGGCTAGGGCTGCAGCTGAAGTCTCCAACAATTTATTAATGTCACTGTGATACCGTTCTATGGGGTCTATTTCGTTTTGCCAAAATGTTTTTGGTCAAATGTATCATTTCCCAAATTTTCATTTCCCAAAAGTTGTTTCACGTCGAATGTACATGTTTAATAATCACTTTGATTTTTACATAGCAAAAGTTTTCTAGCGTTTACCGGAAAATAATTACCTATAAACAAGTATCCGACAACTCGTTTATACATAGACAAGAATGGGTTACTGTTATAGAATTACTTGATGTAATTGGCTATCAATTATTAGATACGTGGACTAGTTCCTCAAACCAATTACCTTTGTTTATATACTGTAATGTCCACTGCAATTTCGCGGTAAACTGGTTACCAAGAAGTTATAATTACTGTAGAGGAGCAGAGTAGGGTAACACGGCCGGTTGACGACACTCATGACAAACCTTTCTATAAAAAAATTTTAATCATGAAAATAGGGTAGCTTTTTACTGTATGCCTAAATATGAACCAATTTATAAGGTTCTTAGTTTGATTGACAAATCAACAAAACAGAAAGCGTGTTTGGTAGCCAGGCCAATATCCCGTTGCCATGTGATCCCACGGTGTAGGTAAATCAGTTTTTAAAACTAATCACTTCGCTGGTCATCGGGTCCTCTAGCTCATCAAAAGGTTTTAAAAAGCGAGAAATTTATGAAAATTAAAATGTTTATTTTATTATACATCATGATATCAAATTCCTATAAACATGATAGCAATAAATTTACACGATATTTTTTTCCTGTAGAAATTTTATATTTGGTGTAAGTGGATATAAAATAGGCCAAAGAACCACTATTTATTTTACGCTTCTCCGTGAGATTAGACGGTTTTTTTTTTGGCAAAAAATCTGTTGTGTGTGTCTATTTTGTTGCAGTTTACGTTTAATTGTCACTAAACACGACACGAAAAGTGGTCACTCAATTAGCTACCTACCTACATGGTCAGAAGTGCAAGGTAACTATAATACATACATACACATACATGATGGTTGTTGTATTTGGGTGTAAATAATTTGGACGTCAGTCATAAATAAGTAACTTTAAACACGTTCCCAAAACGTCAAAAAAATATCTACAAGCCTCTGTGCCACCGACGTTAAAGTATGTGTACCTGTTCATATATTTAACGCCATGGCTTTATTTATAGATATTGATATCAAGTCAAGTCTTCTTTGTGTAATTAATTATGCTTATACACAAATATGAAGCAGGCAGTATTAAACAAAGTTTCGTGTTTTTTTAAATATTAACTTTTATTTCACATCTAAAAGACATTCTTTACATCTATAAGAATAACAGTAAGTATACTTGTTATAAAATAGAGTAACGAATATAACTTTTTTAATGGTTAGGTTAGGTACGGTTATGAATGAATCTTTTTTCATCTTGAACCTTGCCTTGACGTTTTTTGTAGCATCATAATCATTGCAATTACTCCTAGCAATTACCAGATCTCCCACTTTTTAATTATCTCCGGTTTATCTGCGTGTAAGTAACATAAAGTAATTAACGTTGTCAGTCACAATATCTTCCCATATAATTAGAGTCACATCCTCATATGGTTAGGTCTAGAGAAAAACAGAACCAGATACTTATATCCAGGTCCTGCTCAACCATTTTTAAGCAATATCCGATTCCTGCCAGGCAGGACGAGTTTAAATCGCTTATTTTATGTAGGTATCTAGACGTAAAAAATGCGTAGTTGATAAGGAAAAAGAAGACGAACAATTGACTCCAATTCCCAAATTCTCATAAAATATTCATGTGACACTACAAAACAAAACCGTTACTGACACCATGTCGACAACTGGGTGTCGTACCTTGCAATAGACCAGGTAAGAGGTTAAACTGAGGTAATCGACAGCGACAAATAAGGCTTTGTAGTGTAATAATTGTGGATAGACGAAGGATATGTCATTAACTGTAAATCAAGGTTTAGTTTGTTACAGGTTTATAGGTAACTTGCAACGACAAAGACAGATACCGCAATGATGAACCATCACTACATAGTAAAACAAAGTCGCTTCCCGCTGTCTGTCCCTATGTATGCTTAGATCTTTAAAACTACGCAACGGATTTTGATGCGGTTTTTTGTAATAGATAGAGTGATTCGAGAGGAAGGTTTTTATGTATAATAAATTTCTGTTTTATGTACGGGGGTTACAGAAAACTCACATAAACCGAAGCGAAGCGAGGGCGGGTCGCTAGTGATGAAATAAATATGATATTATGTGTTATGTGTTTTTTACGTTTTGTAAAGAAAATAGTTGGTTTGTATTATTTTAGTTTAGTTCCTTGCGGCGCTTCTTCTCAGCATTGTTGGTCTTCCCCGAAGTGCTAGTAGACTCTTTCCCCTGGAGGCTTTTCGGTAAGAAATTGATGGGACTGAAGGAGCCTCTACTCTACATTGAAACGAGTTGAAAGGCAAAAAGGAAGCCTTTGCCATGGTATAAATAAAAAAAACAGTTCGTCACAGGCCCTTTGGGAGTTTCTGTTACCTATTGCCGCTTATAGTCTATACTTTTAGGTATTTAAAAAAATTTAAACATTCCAAACCACGTGACATTGTTAAACAGCCAATCAAAACTGTTTTATCGAACTATGACGTACGACGGCTTTGACGTCAGCCAATAGAAGCAGAACACTGTCTGCTTTTATTGGCTGACGAACTATATCACGTGGTTGTTTTGTTTACATTTTTTTAAATGCCTAAAAGTATAGACTTTAGGCGCGTCACGCGATACTTAATACGCTATGCACGCTACCAAATGCACAGCGTAGCTCAGACTAAACCGACTTGACGCGTCCTGTTGAGTTTGTTTGTGATGACTCGCGGCGCGTACGGACGAGGCACGTACACTTGCAAGCCGCGCGATATACTTTAGGTTGAAAACGAACTACTGTTTATACTGTGCCTTTTGCCCATCACCGTGACCATACCGTGACACATGAACAGACTAAAAACAAGAGCGTTAAACGTACCCTCTGAAGGAACTACGAAGCTGAGAGCATTGCCGATTCCCGGCAGCGCGGGGGGCCCCGGGATCCGGGCAGCCTTCTCCAGCAGGCTGCGGTTGCGGGCGCGCCAGGAGGCCCACCACGCCAGCAGGAGCGTCGCCAGTAGCACCACAACAAGCCAGAACATTCTAGAACAAGCAACTTTCAGGTCAGAAAAAAAAAAATTAATAGAAAAAAATATGTCATAGGCAGACGGACACACAGGCCACTTAGCGGGCTCTAAGGCCTATAGATGTTTGCTATTATAATATTGCAAGTAATGAAGAGATGTCTCCACTTGTGGACCTATAAGTTGACTATGTGTTTTCATTTGTAGTACAAAAACCTACCGACCAATTTCAAGAAAATACTTTAGTATATTTGAAAACACAATAATAGTAATAAGGGCGCCACTGTACATCCGGCGTACGCTCGGCGCAATCTTAAGTAAGTTAGACTTGCGACCGGTCTTTTGACACTCTGTTCCCAGAAGACAAGGTCCGCAGTTTTTACCAAAAACAATGTAAGTATGAGTGAGTCACGGCTCAAATGATAGTTTCCTATATTCATTTTCCTACACTGTAGCCGTGACGTGAATCTTAAATCGGTCTTATACTTGATATTTTTAAGCAAGGTCGCGTTATTAGGTTCACTAAATAAGTAACTTAAATTCAACTTGTGTCCCAAAATGCAGAGTTTCTGGCATCCTGTTCACAACACAACACAATTTAACATATTCAAGGTCATGCATGCATTATATTATTGTATGTCTAATGATGTCCAATGTTAACCATTAAAGACCAAACACTTTGTGTTACTTGTACGCAAGTTTATTCATAGTGCGGAGAGGAAAAATCAAGGACTCAAGGGAAACTTTAATACAATGTAGGCGGTGAAATATATTTAAATTTTTTGAATTTGTATTCGTGTCATGTATGCATATGGACGCAACTATATGTTAGAGTGAGATGGAAATACTATAGTTGCGTCTTGCAGTTGCAGTGTTTGCGGCAAACACCAAGCATTGGTCCGGCTTTACATCCTACACAAGTCAAAAATGTTCAGGGATAAACATATATCCTTCGGTACATAATTTTAATATTTTATACTTAGGCTCACTGGTTATTTTCTTAACCCGTTTATGAGTTGAAAAGTCAACCAGCCGTAGTCCTCGGGGGAACCAGCGCCTCAGCAAGTCGGACTCGCACATGAAGGGTCCCGTACCATTGTTGTAAGTACCACATTTTGCACAAATAGGCGAAGATGTTTACCAGCATATCTATTACTGACCGGTTGCAAGCCCATCGCCTAACAGTACTACAAGCCTATATTCCCTAACAAGTTTTTAAAGTTGTAGGTAAGTCTGTAGCCCTGCCTACCCCACTCTGGGATTACAGGCGTGAAGGTATGTAAGTATGAGTATGTATGTATTTTAAATTGATCTTAATTGTTATATAATAGTTTCAACTGTCTACTTACTACCGTTCATGATATACAATCAGATGACAGACAGACGGCCAGAGAGGCTTAGTAATAGGGTCCCGTTGGCACCCGTTGGGTACGGAACCCTAAAAACACCACAGGCGCCCTTGATTAAAAATAACTTGGAAATAACAAACCGGCTAGGACAAGCGCGAAGTCGGAGTTATTTTGATTCACACGGTTTGGTTTACTTTTTAAAGCGACCCATATGCGGAAGCGTGTACAAGGGCATTGCAATTATAATTTCCAACAAAATCAACAAAATAAAATAATGTTGGACAAAAAAATCCAATTAATGAACATTTTATAGTATGTAAGTACCTACATACTTCTTAATTATTATTATAATAATAACTTCTTTATTGTTTGCTATTAAAAAAACGGTGAAGTCAAGTGGACTAGCGCGATTCCGTATTCTGAATCTGATGCACTAGGATCGTTGGATACATGCTTATTTTTCTTACTTTGTTTAAAAAACCCCCGATTTTGGATAATTTAACAATGTTTAAGTATAAAATATTTTTTATTGTTTAATTACTTACCTACCAAAAATAGATCACGGTGCTATTTTTTTAAGCTTCGCAAGTATTTATGACAAATTTTAAGTTGATAGCGAAGGGGGTAATTTCGGAATTTAAAGTTTATTGAAAACAAAAGGTAAATAAAAATATAGGAACACTCAACCCATTTCAACCATTTGCCACTATATAACTATATCGAGGTGACATTAAAATTCAATAATTAAGAATTACGCGTCTCTAAAATACCTACCTATGACATGAATCGTTTAGTCACCTTTGGCATAGTGCCAGATTGGCCTATGGTTCTAATTGGTTCTACATCTAGGTATACAGTGTGTAAATGGAATACGAGCAAACATTTAAACTAGACGTAGGTTATAGCTCTACAAGTCATGTAAATGTGGAATTTCGTTAATAACTCTAATACATAGAGCGCAATTAATTTTTAAAGGTCCCATCGAGCAGCAATGTATAATGCATAACTTTTTCAGACCTTTCGTATATCGGCAGCCAAACTAGCGTAATTATGGCATTTAACGTGAAAAATTAGAATTGTTCTCTAAACAAAAACGTTTTATTTTGTATTATTATTGATTTTAACGTGAAACGATCATAATTTAATGCACCCATGCACGTAAATTGTCGTACATACTACTTACTTATCTTTACTAGGTATCCAGTGTGTCATCTATCACACACATACATTATTCACACATTATTGACATGATCTTTTTTGTGGGCTTGGTTTTATTAATGGATAATATTGCATTTACAGATTATGTATTAATTTAGCGGATTTAATGTGGTATTTATCAACAAAGAACTGTAACTGTCAAAAGAGTCATGACCTGTGGTAATCAATTCAGATGACCATAGACGAAGAAGTTGTATTGTACCTACCTACATACTTCTTTATTATGAAAACAGTTTAGATATGAGGAATTGCACTACTGCATACAGAAAACCCATCATGTAGTAAAAAAGGATAACAGAACTATGACATAAAATATGCTGGAAAACAGTTACATAAATCTAAAATGCCGCGACCATCTAATTTTAGTGCTCAGGAATTGAGTGATATGATTTTAGCATATGGTGAAGCTCAACAAAATGGAAACAGAGCGTTAAGTTTGTACAGAGAGCGGTTCCCGAATCGCAGAGTTCCGAGTAGCGCTCGAGTGATTGTGAACGCATTACAGCGAGTTCGAGAGGATTTGCCTGTGACCGGAAGAACTGATGGTGCAGCAGTGAATCGAGAGGTTCCCGTTCAAACAGAAGATCGAATACTGCTCCATTTTTCGTCTAACCCAGAGGATAGTACCAGGAATGCTGGGCGACGCTTTAATGTGAGTCAAACGGTGGTGCACAATATCCTCAAGCGCGACAAGCAACATCCTTACAAATTTTTAAAGGCTCACGCTTTGCTCTCCAGGGACTTGCCGCCACGAATTGCACTTTGTCAGTGGTTGCTCAGCCAACATCGAGAAGCCGGCGATTTTTTGGCCAAGATAATCTGGACTGATGAGAGTACATTCACACGGAATGGGGTCTGGAACCAGCGTAACAGTCATTACTGGTCACGGGTAAATCCTCACAATTTAAAAGAAACTGGGCACCAGTATCGTTGGGCTGTAAACGTTTGGGCTGCGATTCATGGCAATCGTATTATCGGGCCTATTTTTATCGACGGTAACCTAAACACAGACAAGTTTATACAGCTTCTGAATGGGCCTTTAGCAGACTACGTTAATACGCTGCCCGAAGAAGAACGCCGGCAGACATGGCTGCAGCTGGATGGTGCTCCGGCTCACTCGGCAATTCGCGTGCGAAATGTCCTCAATTCAATGTTTGAGGACAGGTGGCTCGGGAGGTTTGGCCCACGTCGCTGGGCGGCTCGTTCTCCCGATTTAACGCCACTCGATTTTTTTCTTTGGGGGGCAGTTAAGAACGAGGTGTACTCGGAACCTAGGACGTCGGTGGAACAGCTCAAAAACAAAATAACCGAAGTTTTTGAAAAACTGAGACAAACGACCGATCTCAGCCACGTCATAGACTCCATTAAACGACGCTGTGAAGCCTGTATTCAAGTACACGGTCGACACGTGGAGAACAGCTATCTCAGGCATGTACACCGGCGGCAGTGAAAATTTCAACAGTATCTTTTTTAGAGTACCAGTCAGTATGTTTGTAAATAAAATTAAATTTGATATTCGCGTTATTGTCCAGTTCGCCATTTACTCATTAAAGGTCTTAATGTCCCTTAGGAAGATCACCCATAGCATCTTTTTCAGCGATGAAATCACCATACAGTTGCAAAACCCGCGATACAGTCGCTGGTCGTAACCTTTGCACTGGTAAAGAACTAAGCTTGTGTAAACGCAATACAGCAGTGTCACGATTTATTCAATCATCGTTACTGATCGAAAATAGTATCATAAATATGAGGTACCTAGGTTTAAGTTATGTTAGTTTTGCAGCTGGCCTGAAGGGCTAAAACGCCCAGAAATAGGAGCTCCGCGCCAGCGGAGATCCGTCAACCCTGTCAATTTGATATTGAAATAGAAATCATTGGTCAGTAGGACTACGCAGTAGAACCACGGGCAAAGAATGAGAATTTTTTACATTTATTAGTGGGATTAGTGGGATTAAGTACTTAAATGTTATTATTGTAGTATGCAAAACTTTGAATTAAGTAGGTGTCTAACTTCCTTCGGTACAATTATTCTGTAGAATAAAGATTAGATTAAAAGAAATGAAAGAAGTTACAAAGTTAACTCGGGCAAAGTACCGTGGATGTTTGTGTTTCAATCACGCAAAAACGGTTTAACGGTTTTGTAGGAATTCGACACCCACGGATCGACTTATTATGACTCATGACACATAGGACAGTTTTTATCTCGATATAAGCGATAAACAATTTCTACGTGGACAGACTCGCGGGCAAAAGCTAGTAAAAATTCTGCTTGAAACGAAAATATTTTTCATAGTGCCAATAAGATAGAAAACTCTTTTGGCAGGGCAGGTGAGTATAGCCAATGTTGACCTTATGTCATTACGAGTGGCCGTCAGTCACATAACCTAAAGTATCAATCAATGCTGTGTGCCTTGGTTGTTTGTTGATAGATTTTTATTAAGAAAAACGTTATAATTTTGCATTATTATGGAGAACAGGTATCTACATTGTCTTGTGATTTTACAATGGTTTCCCCTGATTTACATCGCTGAGTTTGGAACATCGTGGATCAACTAAGGATTAAACGAAGATATTTTTTTTTAATTTCTGTAAGTGTGAAGGAATCAGTATGTGCATGAACTAAGTGTTTTTTATTAAATTAAGAACAAAATAAAAAGCATTTCCACTGCTTTTCATTCTAAATAAGTTTTAAATACACATAACTACGACTGTGACCCGAGTCTAACCGAGTTTTCCCGAACCACTTGAAACCTTGTCAGTTGAAACGAAGATTTAAGTCGCAGTTAATTGCAGGTTAATTGAGTTATTTGTAATACATTGCGTGGCGAATTAATTAGTATGAAAAAAAATATTACAACTTAGGTTAACGATACACATGTTTTTATGTTAATTAGGATGCATATTAACCGTCGTTAAAATATTTGCTCGTATTGGATTTACACACTGTATTCTTATTTTTACAGACCTGTAAAATAATTAAACGTTTAAGATATTTTGACAGTTGATTTATCGTATATTCAAGGCGACTTTATTTTACAATTCTTGACGTGTAAAAGTGCCCGTGCGGCCTACTTACTGAATAAATATCTTTTATCTTTTTTTTTATCTTTATCAATTGTCGTAGATTTTATTATTGTTTACGTACAGCCTCTATCCAACATCATTAAACATTTTGCATTTGACGTTATGCTATGCCATTACCGTTGCCGTTATGCCATTACTGTTAATTTATAAGAATTAGAGCTATCAAAAACTCAACACGTCAAAAGCAATATGGTTTTACCGAGTGGAATAGAGCCCCAGAAAGTGGGTCAAACTCAAAAGGCCTTTACATCACTTAGTATTACCATTTAAAATGAAAGTTCAAGTTACACAATCATTAAATAATTACCGTAGAAGAGCGTTCGTGACACCTCAAAAACAAGTAAATTATAAAAAAACTGTATTGAGAGCAAAGCGACATATTATATACAGGTAAAAAGGTCGCTGTAAAGATAAGGATTATACTATGTAGATTAGATGGACCTGTTATGGTATTGTTTTTAACTGTCAAATAAATAAGAGATATCAAAACGTTTGACAATACGAGGTCATAGAGCCCCCAAACTAGGGTTTTTACCGCCTAAAATTTCGGCCCACTTGTCAAGACTACAAAGTAATAATATGGCCCACAAAGTCCAAGCAAATAATCGTAATGCAACCGTGTAAGGCCTTGAGTACACGAGTCGATTTACATGCGGGTTGTGCGTCGGTTCTCGTGTGCATATACGGTTTATACCGCCGTGATGTGGTGACACAAACTGGCGGACACAGATAGATTCACTTACTTACTGGGTAGTCATTCTCTCAAGAACGACGGTCGGACGGACGAACGAGTGAACGTCCAAGCGGCGAGTTTAAGTAGTCCCGTCAGTGCGAACAAAACATATTTTAGCGCGTGCATTTTCAATTTAGCAGCATGGTTTCTGACGATGGATCGAACGTATAAGGTAACTTAATTGAAAATTCACACGCTAAGATAATGTTTTGTTCGCTCTGACGGGACTACTTAAACTCGCCGCTGCGATTTCGCTCGTTTGTCCGACCGTCCGTTGTTTTTGAGAGAATAACACCCCTGTAAGGCAAATCGGTAGTACACAGATTAAGATTTTTTCAATGGCGATGGGAAGTAGATCGAGCGAGGGATTACTTACGGCTAAGGCTAAGACGCCTGTTATATATTTTTGTCCTTGGTAGTTGTTAGAACTTAACCTCAAAATGTAGCGATTCACCGAATCGCATTTCACCTCGATCGTGTATTTATTTTCGCTTTGTGTCACAATAGTCTATTTTTTTGTTCGCTAATATTGTCACACCAATTGAACTACTCCCAAACTAAGCTCTAGGCTTGTACTATGGGTACTAGACAACGATATAAATACTTATATATAGAAATATAAACTTAAATACATAGAAAACATCCATGACTCAGGAACAAAATTCGCGCTCATCACACAAATATCTGTCCCAACCGGGATTTGAGCCCAGGACCGCTTGCTCCGTAGGCAGGGTCACTACTTACCAACTAGGCCAGCTATAGTCGAATTTCACCTCGACCGCATATTTATTTAATTGTATCATTTGATACTGGTCGTGTATTTTGATATTAGCAAAATATTAGTTTAGTCGCAGTATTCCTCGTTAACAAGCATATTTTGTAAATGCATTTCGTCATCATTGGCCAATATTTTTAATAGCAGTTTATATCGGTCATAATACTTAATCGTTTTATTTAGTAAAATGTTTAAACTGCAATATTATGTTTATGTTTCTTAAAGTTATGTCTTCTCGTGATTAGGTACCAATGAATTCATTTACCTGAAGTCCACCAGTGAAGACGAATTTGGTAGTACTTAATAAATAAAAAGATAGCTACAAAACGCTTCAAAATAGACTCTTACCGAAATTTATTTCAAATCACTACATAGTATAAAATCAAGTCGCTTCCCAATTCTAGTTGCTTAGATCCGCTGTATGCTTAGATCTTTAAAACTACGAACGAATATTATTGTGTTCTTTTTTAAATAGGTAGTTTCATTCAAGAGGAAGGTTTTTATGTATAATAAATGCGAAGCGAGGGCGAGTCGCTAGTACGAGTAGCAAATAAAACAAAAATGAATTAGTGAAATTTGTAGGTATGGTAACTAAAAACACTACACAGGAAATTAGTTGCTACAAATAAATATACCTGACATGATAATGTAAACAGCCACGTTAAACATTGCTTCAAGTAAAAAAAGCTACTTACATTTGGAGATTTCGTTCAGCCAAAACTATACAAGATACCTACTGAGTAATTTGTGTAGTTTTGTACAGTAGGTACTCGCAGCTTCATAGAGGTGATATGTACTCGTATCTATTGTCATAACTCATAACTTATCTGTGTTCGTTGTCATTCTCTTACTATGCATTTTGACGACGCGCTGGCCTAGTGGGTAGTGACCCTGCCTACGAAGCTAGCGGTCCTGGGTTCGAATCCCGGTAAAGGCAGATATTTGTGTGATGAGCGCGATTATTTGTTCCTGAGTCATGGATGTTTTCTAATGCATTTAAGTATATAGTTCTCTATATAAGTTGTTAATTTGCAGTCTTAGGATTGCATTGCAGTCTTGTGAATGCGAATGTCTATGGGTCACAGTTTCCACTTACCATCAGGTGGTCTGTGTGCTCGTTTGTCTTCTCTATGCCATAAAAAAAAAAAAAAAAAGTATTTATATCGTTGTCTAGTACCCATAGTACCTACAAGCCTAGAGCTAAGTTTGGGACTAGGTCAATTGGTGTGAGATTGTCCCCTTATATTTAAAATATTTTATGCAAAGTTTAATGTAGATTAAAGCCTTGCTTTCTAAGGTTTCATCTTATTTATGTCAATAGGTATTATAGTTCGGCTGGCTATCGCTATCACCGTTGCACTTGCCGAACTAGATAAAACAAAAGCACACAAGACCTATTCTGCAACGTTAAATGATATTGCTTTTGACGTGTATTTGACGTGTATGGTATTGTTTTTAACGCGGCCGCCATTACTATCAAGTAAATAAGAGCAATTAAAAACTTCGACAATACTATAATAGGTCTAAACCGACATTGTTTGCTGTCGTAGGATAGAGGCCCGCCACTTGATGTACTCGTATTCTAAGAAAAACAACTGTAGAAAGCGTCATATAGTTGCGCCATCAACGCCCGGTTTCACGGTGGCAAAATGAACTGACTCTACGATAGCCTGTCCCAAGGTAGGTAAGTGTTGCATCTTGCGTGGCTAGTTTAACACGTTTACTAATAACTTAATAAGTAATAAATTTAGGATTGCAGAAAAAAAATTGCGCAACGTGGAGATTTTACCCATACATTTCAATTAGGGGTGTGATTCTCTTAAGAACGCGGTCGGACGAACGAACGAGTAAATTTCGCAGCGGCGAGTTTAAGTAGTGCCGTCAGAGCGAAACAAAACACATCGCTCCTTTAGAATTATAGTGACCTAATTCAAAATTTTCAGCATTCGACTTCGAGTCATAAATTGATTACTGTAGAGACCTAACTCAAAATCCAAAATTTGCTAATTAGGTCACTATAATTCTAAAGATGCGACATTTTAGCGCGTGCATTCTCAATTAGGCAGGCTTATACGTTCGATCTCATCGACAGAAGCCATGCTTCATTCAGGATCAATCTTAACAGCGCGTTATTAGGGTGATAATGATAAGATAAGTAAACTGCCATCTATATCGGGCAAATTTGTTAAATACTACGTTTTATTTTAATGGCTCGTATCGGCCAGAGGATCGTGTCATAATCATAACATAAATGTATCTAAGTACATAGTGGTTTTATTTTTGAAACTTTTCATGTTTTTTTACGAGTATAAAACTCATTGGGTTAGGTTAGGTTTGTTTCATAACAATTCTGAAAAGTTTAAAAAACATTCTTGTTCTCCTTTAATTATTTTCTTTTTTTTTAAATAAAATAAGAGTAGATTCTCCGTAATAACGCATATTATGAAACAAAAATCAATCCACTAGTAATCTGTTACGGTACCTACTAATGGTGCAGCTCTTCAAAGTTAAGACGGACAGCGTAGTGTTTCTGGGTAGGGAACCCTAACCCCCAACCTAAGTTTATCAAACAGTTTTTTTTAACAATATTGCATTCATACACAAATTAACTTCAACACGTAATAAATGTATAATAATAACCTGAATTTATTCAAATTAAATTTATCACATGTTTGTGATTTCATTACCCAACTGCGGCGAAGCCCAAACGGAGGGTTATGTGTTTGACCTGTATGTATGTACGTCCGGGATAAGTACCTACCCTAAGTCCTTTCCCGGGACTCGAACTATCTTACATTACATCTAAATCGATCCAGCGGTTTAGCCGTGAAAGCGTAACAGACAGACAGGCAGACAGACACAGTAACTTTCGCATTCTTAATATTAAGTACAGATGATAAAATATGTTTATTTATATAAATCATAACACAATTTTAACGGATGGCCGCTCACCTACAAAAAAAGTGTAACTTTAATAAATAACAACACATTTACCCAAAACCTTTTGCTCTACCTAGGTACTCGTAGGTTTTTAACTAGGTTGATCTGGGTTTTGGGACTTTCTAAAATATTAACATTATTTTTTTCAGAACGGAAATAGGGTTTCTTATGTCTCCTGATTTCTACTAAAATACGTAAATAGATAAAACGTAGCCTGAATTAAGTATTCTATTTTTTTTATACCAGAAACTTGAAAGACAAATAAAGTTTCAGAAACGATGCAAATAAAATAAAACTGCAGTCCTATTCACATTACTCTTCACTCACACACGTACTTTCCTATTTGCCCCTTTATTAAATTATTATTTTAGTAGGTACCTATTAAATACAAACGTCCGATTCGAATTTTTAAATGATGTAACGACGAGATTCGTGTAAATAACAATAAACAACATTTCACAATTGACCCACTTTTTTATGAACAAATTCATAAATTTAAGTTAATTTATATTATATAGGTATTATGTATAGGTACTTTGCCACGAGGCCCTCTCTTTTTTAGGGTTCCGTAGTCAAACTAGGAACCCTTATAGTTTCGCCATGTCCGTCCGTCCATCCGTCCGTCCGTCCGTCCGTCCGTCCGTCCCCAGTCTAGCTCAGAGACTCATAGTACTAGAAAGCTGTAATTTGGCATGAATGTACATATTAGTCACGCCAACAAAGTGGTAAAATAAAATTTTGAAAAATATTTTTTTTTAATGCACCTTCCCTACACGTAACGTGGGGATGTGTTTTTTTTTTCTTGCCTACCCCATAGTGTGGGGTGTCGTCGTTGGATAGGTCTTTCAAAAATATTGCGGGTTTATGTAAACAATTTTTCGATTAAGGGATCCGTTTATGAAATATTAAGCTTTAAAGCGCTATTTTTTGTTAGAGTCAAGTGTCCCCCCCCCCCCCCCCCACAGCCAAAACTACAAGTACTAAAAATCTGAAAAAAATCTTCAACGAAAGCGCATATAACGAATTTTAAAGGAAAACTATCACGGCTAAGTAGACATGATTAGTTCCTGAGATACAGGCGATTAACGGGTTTATACCTACTAAAAATCATCTAAGACAGCGCCAAATAACTTTAAATAGAAAATTGTTTCATACATGTTGATTTTTGAGATAGTTTTTTGTGTTTGTCGTTACGGCTTCGGAACCCTACACTGAGCATGGTCCGACATGCTCTTGCCCGGTTTTTTTAGTAATAATTTAATCTTATTTAATTTTTAGCTTAGTTCTAATTAAGTTTATTTTTAATTTGTCATAGCTTTAGTTTGTAAAATTTACTTTTTATTATAGTTTATAGAATAATAAATTTAATTTAAGACTTGTTTGAAGTATGTTAAACTTATTTTTTTATTTATATCTCACCTGCACTCTCGGTCCCTAGTCACAATCACAAGTTACTCCGTGCACTGGTAACACTGCACTGCGCGCGGCCCTACTGCGAGACTAAATAAAAAAACAGCGGCACCACCGCGGATACAAGTAACCTTTCTTAGGCTCAGTGTCAAAGTGTCAATAGCCCGCATGCTGTTAGTTGTACATTGCGTCGCTGCTTTACCTTCCAGCGCCATAATGTTAAAACAACTCGTCAATGGATTACTACAAGTATGCGAGCTATCAACGAAATGAACCTAGGCCTTCAACATAATCAGTGCCACAAAGTACGAATCGTATGAGATCTGACCAAGCTAGGCGTGTCACTCGAACTAAATGATGGTTTTATAGGCGCAACTTAAACGCAGCTGTCACCGGAAAAACAAACAAATAATTATCAAGTTTTTTTAACCTTTTGCGCATTAAAATAAACATATTTTGGTACTTACATTCTTAAGTGCATCGGAGCCTTTAGTACCTACCTACCAAAAACCAGGAACACTAATATGTTTCTTATTTTATTTATTAAAACTTCTTGACACAATATACTCGTGTTAAAACATAAATGTACAAATGGTGGCCTTTTAAAGCATAAAGGCATTATATTCTCTTCTCTACCACTCGCCTACGTGGTTATTAATGCAGAATTGCATTAAACAAAAGTTTAGGAACCGGGTTAGAGCATGTCGGACCATGCTCGGTGTAGTTAGCCGTTACGACAAACACAAATAACTATCTCAAAAAACAACATGTACGAATTAATTTTCTATTTAAATTTATTTGGTGCTGTCTTAGATGATTTTTAATAGGTATAAACACTTCAGTCGCCTGTATCTCAGGAAATAATTAAGTTTACTTAGTCGTGATAGTTTTCCTTTTAAATTCGTTATATGTGCTTTCATTGAAGATATTGTTCAGATATTTAGTATACTGTGTGTTGTGTTCGCATTGTTGTGTTCCGGTTTGGGGATAAGACAGCCGGTGAAATGACTAGCATAGAGGCATTCCATCTTATTAGTCCTCAGGCCCAGGGTTGGCAACGCATTTGCAGTCTTAGGATTGCATCGCAGTCCTGTGAATGCGAATGTCTATGGGTCACAGTTTCCACTTACCATCAGGTGGCCTGTGTGCTCGTTTGTCTTCTCTATGACATATAAAAAAAAACTGGAAAAGGGCCGAATCTTAAGTACCTACTTACCCGAAACCGACGTGCGTGCATGACTCGATGTATGTATGAATGTGGAAGAAGAAAAAAAATTTGTCAAGATCGTAGCAAATGGAAAGAAGTGGTCTCTGCCTACCCCTCTGGGAAAGAGGCGTGATTTAATGTATGTATGTATGTATGTATTTAGTATTTATAGTTTTGGCTGTAGGGGGAGGACAATGGACTCTAACAAAAATGTGTGCTTTAAAGCTTAATATTTTATGAATGGATCCCTTAATCGAAATATTTTTGAAAGATCTATCCAACGACACCCCAC
Source organism: Acleris laterana (assembly GCA_963966035.1). Classification (NCBI taxonomy): domain Eukaryota; kingdom Metazoa; phylum Arthropoda; class Insecta; order Lepidoptera; family Tortricidae; genus Acleris; species Acleris laterana. The sequence goes on from OZ014457.1 coordinate 8,801,325, forward strand.
ACTATGGGGTAGACAAGAAAAAAAATACATTCCAATTTTTTTTTTCAACATTTCATTTTACCACTTTGTAGGCGGGCCTAATATATTCATGCCAAATTTCAGCTTTCTAGCACTAAGGGTATCTGAGCTAGGGTGCGGATGGACGGACATGGCGAAACTATAAGGGTTCGTAGTTTGACTAAAAACATACCTACACTCTTCTATTTGCATGCTATTTCCTGACATTTTCAATTAATTAAGTTCAATGATTTAAAAAAAAAAGAACAGATTATATGCGAATCCTTCCAGATAATCGTCACATTATGAGAAAGCACGTCTAGGGCATGAAGATGAACTACTTACATATTATCTTAATCTGACGCGCTTGAGTATTTCAAAATGACGGATTTTTAGGTTCACTTAACATCCCCTTTGAAAATCTGACGCGCTGGTTTTTTTTTTTAATTTTTAACCCTTATGTTCGACCGCCCCCATCATGGAAACAATCAGATTAACATACGTACATTTTTGAAAATACGTAGGACATGGATGATATCAATATCTGACGCGCTCGAGTATGTCCATGCAACAGTTTTTTTTTACGTTTTTGAAAATCTATAGCCGCTCTCCCACCGATGAAAAGGTATATATTATATGTCTTTTTTTTTATCATCTAAGCTTCGCAACCCAACAGGTTTTGCGGGTGGTAGGACCTTGTGCAGGGTCCGTCCGGATCGCTACCACCATCTTATCCATTAACCTACCGCCAAACAGCAGTGTTCGCACTGTTGTGTTCCGGTTTGGGGATAAGACAGCCGGTGAAATCACTAGCATAGAGGCATTCCATCTTAGTCCTCAGGGTTGGCAACGCATTTGCAGTCTTAGGATTGCATTGCAGTCTTGTGAATGCGAATGTCTATGGGTCACAGTTTCTACTTACCATCAGGTAGGGTAGGTGGTGTGTGCTCGTTTGTCTTCTCTATGCCATAAAAAAAAAAGTCTCTATGACGCTCGAGTAACTCCCGATTTAGCATCGTGGGCTCCCCTACTAATAGCTTTCTTCATGATATCTGATATTAGCCCTAAAAATCTATAACATTTATAGTAGGTACCACGGACTATATTGTATTCTCTGTTGGGAATAAATAAATAAACTTACCTACAAACTAGCCACTGCGCGCAATTTAAAACGTTATTTATTAAGGTTATTTTGTTTTGTTAAGATTTAAACTTTGCTGCGATGTCACACGTTATGAATTCTATAGGTCTACCAGAATCTCATGAAAAATTTAAAAGTAAAAATATATCGATTTTCATATGGCAATGTTACCTTACGCCTGTCAATTCAAATTTCACAGCTTGTCAGAGTTTGTTATTGTTTGTTGTTTTTACTGAAATATAGCGTCAGTTATCAGGAAAATACCCTTAAAGCCCCTCGATCCCAGGCGAAAAATATCGTTAATCATGTGTACTGTAAAAATTGTGAGCAAGAATATGTAAATCAAACACAATATTTGGTTTAGTGTCGTGTTTGTAATGGACTAGTAAATGAAGCCAAATAATATTGATACTTTAAATTCCTTAGTACATTTGCAGGAACAGGAACGTATTATAACTCCACTTGGCTTTTGTTTCTGCAGCGTAAAAGTCCATTTAGAAACCTTATTTTTTTGCCACCGCCTTTGTGGCACGGTCTTCATGATGTTTTCATGGGGAAAAAAAAACCTCACCTTTTCTTCAGAATACGAAATTAAGAGTTAATTTTGATATGATAAAACATTCAAAATCGTACACATTAATTTGGACCTGTGCAGTATTGTTAGCTAAGCAACAATACGTCGTTGCGTTTAATGAAGCCATTTTCAACTAAATCCCAATAAACATACACAATGAACATGATTGTTTTAATTTAACCTTAATACTCAAACAATAAAAAATACAAGTCCAAAGTTAGTTTTAAGGGTTAGGTAGGTAACTAACCGTTTTTAATTAATGTTATAAATATTGGTTTGTTCCGTCCCTCTACGCTTTGTTCCATCTTCACGGCATAGATAGTTTATTGCCCAATGTGATATTTAAATTGTATCCCGGGAAATGAAATAATTTCCAAAAGAAATAAAGAATTCTACGCGGGCTGAGTCCGCCACGTCTTTATTTTATTGTACGAGTGGAAAATCAAGTATCAAGACCTTTAAATCCTGTTACCCCGGAGTTGCAAGCCCTAAATTTGAATTTCCCTTTTTTTCATGAGATTCTGGTAGACCTATAAATATTCATCCATCGAAATAATAAGTATTACGTACAACTGGAATGTGCACTGTGCAGGAAAACCGAGCCGTTCGAGATAGTTACCACAGGGTGAGTTTATCTCACTCTATTAGTGTGACCGTAATTTTATGCAACTAAAGAGACATTCCTTTCGATTATTGTAGTACTCCTCAGAAAAAAAAACTAAGTAGAAACAAACATAAATTGTATTTACCTGTATACCAAGGTCCTAAAAGGTAGTAATTCCGTACATTGTGTGATCCACCCTAATGGGTATATAGAACGATATAATATAATAGTTATTTGATTTCATCGTGAAAAGATTGTCACCCTTCACTCAATGGCGAAGATAATTTTGTGGGTTTTTTTTGTTTATTCTTACCTGTGAAAATATATACCAAAGCTAGAAAATGATTAATTTCCACAACCTTTGACACAACACCTTTTCACCATTTTAAAAACTGTAGAACGAAAAATTGCGAGTAAACCGTGAGAAACACAATAAACACAACCGATAACGTATCGAAATAGCGCGCCATTTTAGTAATCTTACTTTTTGGTGTTGCCCTTGAGAAATTAATAAAATTTACCTACCTAGATTTGAAACTTATTTCATAAAACATAACATAACATCGTATAATTGTTGCTTATTCGAAATGCATTAATTTTTATTCAATATTTTTATAGGACAAAGGTCACGAAACTTCGAAATTTACTAATTATTTATTTAGTTTTCCTGGCAATAGTTAGAGAGGGCCACACTGACTCCGTTCTTGCCTTCCGGCTCGCGGACTCATTTACTTTAATATCAACCTTATGTTTCTATTATTTAGGTCAGGTTTTCCTTACCTGTTTTCGGTGAGTGTTTATTCCAGTTGTACGTAGTACTTATTATTTCGATGTATTCATCTAAACGTGACACTACAAATACTTTTCCTAACGTTAAAAAGGTAGTCTATGATTCGGTCATTCATAAATCGCACATCGTCTAACTGCTTAGAAGCCAAACCACAGAGCCAAACCTTCAATTTAAAAACAAAGTGATTGTAGCTATCATTGACTGTCGTTCCTGAAGACGAGGCAGCATGGCTTTTGGCCCTAGCCTGTTCGTAAGGACAAATGAAAAAAAAAAAAAAAAAAATTGACTGTCGTTGTCAGATTTAAAAAAATTCAAACGAGCGAGCGGAATACAAACGGATTTTGTGTTCCGGAATGTGATACAAAACTGATTTAAATTTCAACTACATACGAATCTTTATATTATATATAATGCAAATGGAAACTCAAACAAATTCATCTTCCAATGTAAGTGCGTGCGTTACAGAAAGAATTGAAGTATATTATCTGGTCTTATGTGATTTTTGTTTGTTAGATGATGACAGTGTACACGTTTTCGCAAAGCGACAGTGAGATCCTGCAGAAGCTGGTACGCGTGTTTAACTCGGGCCGAGGCACTGCCCGCGAGCAATGGAGTGCCCAGGCTGAGCTCATTGTTGAGCCTGTTGGTTGGGACGCGCTGTGGAAACTTTCAAAGCAGTTTTGCAAAAAGTTTGGTGAGTCATTTGTTCTGATTTTAAATTCTTATTATGGATATAGATTGGTATCATCCTGAGAATATAATAAATAAAAAACTCCACGAACTTGTGAGTTGCGACTAATTTGTAATGTAATGTAACCAGTGTTTAACTTATTTATAAGTAACTCATATCGGATATATTGGTGTAGGTACCTATGTTGTATGAATATATTAAAAACATTGAATGCTTAAAATGCACTCTGTCAACGTAAATGTACTACATAAACATTAAACATTATACTATTTATTACAAGTATGATGGTTTCTAATGATAAACACTATTCATCATCAAGACATTTTTATATGGCCCAATATTCTTAACCCCTTGTATAGATTGATGGATTATTTAGTGCCTCTTTTATTTATGGTATACAAATTGCTAAAAAAGTCTAAAGCACTTAAGATAATATTTAATAAACATACATATACTTTTTTTAGAGGTGAGGTATCCATGCATTGCCTACATATCAGTGACATCTGTAGACTTTGAAGGATTGTCAGCCTCTGTTGATGTACTCAGTGTGCAGCATGAGGCAGTGTCACTGCCCGAGATGGTGGAAGAGGTCCCCCTGATTGAGCTGTGGCCAACCACACAACAGCGGGAACAGTGCATAGATGATGCTACTACTGCTGAATTTATTGATTTATTAAGGTATGTATTTTATGTATTTTTTTTTATGTATCATTGTAAAAGATAGGTCTTTTATTCATAATAAATGGGAAAAAATGCTATTTACTTTAAAGAAGGTCCTTTAGTCACAGAGACTTAAGAGTTACTTTTATAAGTTGATACTATTTGATATAACAATTTGTTTGTTTATTTGCCATATGCATCATTTCAGTTTTATATGATCACTTATTACATAAATGTTCACTTTGCCTCATAATAATTTCTAATAATAATATAATATATAATTTTTTTGTATTTACTTCAGTAGTACTTATTGAGTATTTTGTATACATTATTATTATTATTATTATTATTTATTTTAGACAGGCAGTTGGCACTGATATGTCTAAATCCTTGATCACTGCACGAATTGTCACACTAATTTAGAATGTTTGTCAAACTTATTTTTGAACTGGTTAACACTTTTAGAGTTCACAACATTAGAGGGTAATTTGTTCCACATTTTTATTATTCTATTCCCTAAAAAGTTTTTGCCGATATTTGTGTTGTGTTTTTTTGTTGCAAGTTTAAAGTTATGTCCTCTGGTGCGTGTGTTGGTGTTACGAATAAACAGGTCACTAAGATCCGGACAGTCGTAAAAGCCGTTTAAAATTTTAAAAGTTTCGATCATGTCTCCGCGCTCTCGTCTTTTTTGAAGTGATGTCAAGTCCAGTTTCTTTAACCTTTCCTCATATGGCAATGATTTTAGGTTTGCAGGAATTTTGGTGAATCTACGTTGAACTCGTTCTATCATGTCTATGTCCTTCTTAAAGTATGGGCTTTATAAAAATACATAAGTGATTCTGGCATGTTTTATTTACAATTGGACATTTCATTTTTATTGTTGTTTACTTGTAACAGGTTCTATTACACAAACATCTGGATGCCGTGGGATGACCAGGATGACAAGGTGGTACTTCCGAACACCATTGAAGACCGCATGCAGCTGTGGTTGGACCTGCAGAACGGCTCCATACCCAGCTGTGTTGCTCGCTCCATACAGTTGATACGAGCCAGTGCTATCAATGCTTTTGAGAAATTGAGGGAGCTGGACTCCTCTCTGTGTGAAGGAGCTCTTACTGATGAAGATGGTACATCAATCATGTTATTTGTTGATTTTGTATTTGCTATTCAACAAACCTTAACTCACCCAAGTGCATTTGGTTTGACTCACAATAAGCTGCAAATTGATGGAAACTCACATTCTCGAATATAAATGTTGAGATGGGTATGGCTCTCTGGTAGTACTGAGGTGCAGAACTTCCCTTTGTAATGTTACGCTCTTTAGGGCCTATTCTAGAATAATATAATCATGCAGATGGTCTTTGGTACCTTTGGCTCTGTAGTACCAAGGTACAGTACTCCCCATGAAAAGTTAAGCACTTTAGGGCTTTGTCACAACTAATGTTAAACTGAACATACAGTAATATCATATTTGTAAAAGTTATCTTCATTTTTTCTATAAAACGCTACACATGTTATGAGTGTAGTCTGTTGCGATTGCATGTGAGTAGGTACAGTAGAATGGTAAGCGCTTTCCAGCCAATTATATATTATGACAGGGTTAGCTTTGCATTTTCAATAAATGACTGCACAGCTGTCTCATTTAGTTACTATGCCAATACTGTGCTTTTCTAGAAAAAGGATAGGTTTCACCGAGACTCCTTTGTGGCGTAACCAGTAGTCGTTCTAATCTAACCAAAAAATGATACTGTTCGCGTAACCAAGTGGACTCCATGGAGTTGTATACATTACCTTGGTTAGCATGATGGGTTGCTCCGCTATGACGACAATTCCGAAATTCCGAATATACTCGCGTTTGTTTAGGTACTTAATTTTTTTTTTAAACAAAACTACTACGTTATATAGTTCGTCAGCCAATAAAAGCAGAACACTGATACATCAAAGTGCGATAAAACAGTTTTGATTGGATGTTGAACAATGTCACGTGGTTTGGATTGTTTACAGTAGTAGTTTTTAAGTACCTAAACAATTAGAGTATAGTATAGTGCTATATATTTTTATCTTATGTTCCTCAGATTCCCTCCTCCCGCCGTCGTACATATCGCTGTGCGCGGAGATGAGCGCGCGCCTCGACGGGCTCATGTCGCAGTGGACTCTGTACGAGAACCCGCTCATACGCGAGCAGTACCTCGCCAAGGCGCGCGCCAAGTGGCAGAAGCACAAGGCGCAGAGAAATGTGAGTAGTACCTACAAATGTTGTACCAATCCCATGCCGCACTACCCGATCACTATAGTACTATTTAGACGCTTTTTTAGAATGTGTAAAATAAGAAATATTGGAATCTCAAAACTAAACATTCGAATGTAGGTATTGGCTATTATTTTTATTCAATATTTCTTCTTTTTTATATATGGCGGTCCACCGCGGTATTCCACAGTGATGAGTTTGTTAGTTAGCAAATTTGATATACAGGTTGACAAAATTCCGATTAAAATGACCAATATCTCGGAAACTAATGACAATTGCTGAACATACATGGGGGTTAAATCGATAGCTTATGGGCTGCTCTATCAGCCCTAGGCTGGTTGACGTCGGTTTCTGGGACACCCTGTATAACAAGAATCAGTTGACTGATGCACAGATTTGGCAGTTCAATGCAGAGAAGCTTCAAGGTGCCTTCCAGCAGCAGCGTGGAAATGTTTTCCAAAATTAAATTACTTATAATTTCTATTTGAATAGCTATGAATAAATTTTCCAGGTGGTAGCCCTGTGGCAGGGCGGGTCGATCTCGGAGTTCTCGGACATCTCTGGGTTCCTGCGCGCGCGCGTGTCGGAGCAGCAGACGCTGACGCTGGTGGCGGCGGCCGGGGAGGCGCTGGCGCTGGAGCCCGAGGAGCTCGTGCTGTGCGGGGACTGCGACCTGCCCGAGGCGCCGCTCTCGCACATATCCGTGTGCAGCATTAAGGGTAATATTGCTTTCAAGATCCTCAGTAAAACATACTAATATAGCTTAAAATATTGTAATTATCCAGTTGGGTTCTCTGCTCGTGGGACGTTTCGCTACAAAATTGATGAACACTGGGATCGGCTACTCTGCTCGTTCAAACAGTGTTCAACAGTATCGTCAATATACCTGACTGTTGGAAGTTTTGGACTACGTTTTCCATCTCTGGGCGCAGATTCATTAGTTCTGTAAATTATCACGCATTTGAAAACTGTTGTCAGGTTTAGAGTAAAGTGCTTCGTTTGTACGTTTTTTCGCTTAGTTTTGCATTTCATTTGAAACTTAGTCGTAGAAAAAGTATTGTATGCAACGGTGTATAACTAAGTCAAAAAACACTCGTGGCGTTTTCCTTTACGATGTTCGCCTTCGGCTCACGTTGTAACACACGCCACTCGTCTTTTTAGGCCTCTCTTATACAGTGCGATAGCTCTTAAAAGATGCTTTGTAGTTGTCTTTCACTCACTCTCATACGATCTTATCAAGAGCGAGTGCGAGTGATCTACTATCAGCCCAATGGAATCCTGACCCACCATAGAACGGTGTCACAGTGACATTATAAAACAATTTGTATGACACTTCTTATGACTTGAATCATAACGTCTCTGTGACAAAGTTCTATGGTGGGTCAAGGTTCCAATGGTCTGATAGTACAAAAGCGAAGCATCTTCTAAGTGGTCATAGGCTACAAGTATTGCATAAACAAGTATTGCAGGAGCCACGCTGCGCGCGCGCGAGATGCGCTCGAGCGTGGTGGTGGCGGGCGAGGAGTGCCGCCTGCGTGACGTCACGCTCCGCGCCGAGCGCGCCACCACCGCGCTGCTGGCCCGCGCCGGACACGTGCGCCTCGCGCGCTGCAAGCTGCTGGACCAGCCCGGACAAGTAACGCTACACTACATTATTGCCTAGGCTCGGAAACTAGGGGATTGCCTGACGACGTGGATTCAATCTGAGTCAAGCGATCCCAGTTTCCGCCGATGCGTATAATATAATGCTTTTCTCAAGTAATGTGACGGACGAATCTTAAGTACCCGAAACCGACGTGCATGAATCTATGTATGAATGTGGAAGTAGCGAAATAAATTTGTCAAAATCGTAGCAAGTGGAAAGAAATGGTCTCTGCCTACACCTCTGGGAAACAGGCGTATGTATGTATGTATGTGAGAGAACTATACAAATACATAATTGTATATTAGTATTTGTAAAAAGTTTTCAACAGAATCAGAGAAATATTTCCCGTTTCCCCGAAATACGACCAAAAGTAAAAAAATGTTGCTTGAGTCGATTTTTTTGTCCGTAAGTGTAGAACACTGTCATTTTTGACGCATCTCGAGACGAGCATTAGAGTTGAAATTAGTTTATTAATATGGCCCTAAGCTGTTGTACGATATAAACGTCAAGCGATTATTTTGTTTGCAGACCGACTTCACACAGGGCATTTTGGCGATGGCCGGAGCGAAAGTCCTCATTGAAGACTGCACCTTTGAAAACTTCTACACGGGCATCGTCGTGCACAAGGGCGCTCAGGTACTAATTCTCTCTCTTACGCCCGGTTTTATAAAGGCCCGTTAGTAACTACGTCAGATCGAATTTTAGTACTGTTTATGACATTCCTGACCGAAATTTGATCCAAGGGATCTTTATGAAACCCAGCCTTGATCTGTTGGGTCTAGGACCAATTTCACCAAATAATGTTAAATGTTAATCAATTTGACTGTCAGTTCATACATTTTGACAACTGTTAACAATTTAATTGTCTGTTAAGCTGGTGGTTGGTGGTTGGTTGGTTGGTGAAATTCGACATTAATATGGTTAATAAACCTGTAACCTAATAAAAGTGTCTGCACGCACTGATCAGTGTAAAGTTACATGATCAACATTGTATTGCATTTTGAACTTAAAATCAAGTAGAGTCTAAAATGTTTTAATTTTTCCAATCCCAATGGACCAATAAACCATAGATATTCGTCATTCGTTGAATGAAACGTATATAACAGTTCTTAATTAGACATTTGACATTTGATGCGCCATTTTGCGATAGACTGGGTGCAAGCGTGCGACCCCGTGCGAAGTTAGAGTAGATCGAACTATGAAAGTTTGAATGACGTTACACGGGTTAATGTACTATCAGCCCAATGGAACCCTGACCCACCATAGAACGGTGTCACAGTGACATTATAAAACAATTTGTTTGACACTTCTTATGACTTGAATCATAACGTCTCTGTGACACAGTTCTATGGTGGGTCAAGGTTCCAATGGTCTGATAGTACTTACACGATATTTCTTTATTATACACTATCTGCCAATAATAAAGAACACATCGCACGTTTAATCAAACAAAGAATTAACTCAAAACAAAATTCAGTTTTAGATTAAACTCTACTTTCAAAAGTTAGGGTTAAAATTCGAATGTATTTCTATTTAGAGATATTTCTTTGTTTGATTAAACGTGCGACATAGTCAGTTAATGAAGCTTAACTCGTTCCTTGGTGATGATCTTTCGTACGCAAATTTGAAAGAGGAACGATTCATTGTGTACAATGTCTGAATACGGCTGTAATCCATGAGTTGACGTGTCGCAGGTGGAGCTCCGCAACTGCACGGTGTCCAACTGCGGCGTGGGCATCCAGCTGTTCGGCGGCGCGCGCGTCGTGCTGCACGACTGCTCCGTGGCCGCGTGCGCCGAGGCCAGCGTGCGCTGCGACCTGGGCCGCGCCGCGCACGCCTCACAGTCAGTCACATACATCAATAAATGGGTCAAAATCTTTTTCGATGCATTGTAATTAGTCCCTGGGAAATGTGACAGAGTAGTGGTTTTTGTAGGAAGTAATATTTTATTTTGTTCGACAATGTTTGACAATACTTCACTGATTCAAATAAAACAAACATTTATTTAGATTAAAAAAACATTACTACTTAAAGAGAACAGTTACGATTGTGACAGAGTGGAAAATTTCAGTGCATCGAAAAAGATTTTGACCCAAATATCTAAATCCCACACAAGTTGACCTGCTCCTCTATTCAAGGCCGTAACTCCGAATCGTATATGGCCTGTTATGGGTGAATTGCAAAAATATTGTACCTACACACACACACACACATTAAATCACGCCTGTTTCCCAGAGGGGTAGGCAGAGACCACTTCTTTCCACTTGCTACGATCTTGATAAATTTCTTTCGCTTCTTCCACATTCATACATCGAGTCATGCACGCACGTCGGTTTCGGGTACTTAAGATTTGGCCCTTTTCCAGTATTTCACCGATTTGACTCGAAAAAGTACGCCTAGGGCGGCCCCTTCCGACCCGTCCACTCACTATCGATGTGTATGTCTCTTTCGTCAATCTTCTTTCATCCATCCTTTCCAAATGACGAATGAATGAATGAATGATGATGAATGAATGATGAATGATGATGATATTGTACATAGTTAAGGCCTTAATTGAGACAACGTTAACTTTCTTCCGTTGTTTTTCCTTTGTGTAACGAAAGTTATTCATATGATTATATGACTAATCTTCGTTACATAAAGGAAAATCTTAAGGATTGTTAAGAATTTTTTAATTGAGCCCTTAACTATGTACAATATTTTTGTAATTCACCCTTATAGTATTGTTTTTAACGCGGCCGCCATTACTGTCAAGTAAATAAGAGCTATCAAAACGTTGACAATATGGTCACAGGTCAAAAACGATATGGTTTGGCACTGGTCCCTATGAATACTAGACAACGAAACCATATTTTTGCCTTCGACATGTTATCATATTGTCCACATAACGATAGCTTATTTACTTGACACTAATGGCGGCCGAATTAAAACAACACGATAAAATGTCAAAAACGATATGGTTTTAACACATAGAATAGAGGCCCGTTAGTTAGTTTCATTATAAAACGACCTCACTCACTTCAACCTTTGACAGTTGCAGTGGCCAATCTAGTTTACTAGAACTGTGATTTACGTGCATGTGTTGTAGAAAGAGACTTGAGCTAATGTAACTGAGGACTTCAATTTAAAACTGTAAGCCATCTAAAGCGCGTAACAGATACCCTAACAACTAACTAGTAAAAAAGTAAATATAGGGTTTGCAAATTGGCGAGAGTAAAAGCTAGTGGAAATGCAAATATTTCTGGACCACCCCATATTTAATCTGAAAATAAACAAATTATATTTGTTGGAATTTAATATGATATCAAAATTGCTCAAAATCTGCAGACCTCCACAGGTATTTTTAATTCCATTCTATTGTTCCAGAATTCAAGAGCTTCAAATAATGCCGAACTGCAGGATAGGCACCGGCGACCTCGAGAAGGAGGTGCTCGTGGTCAATCAAGACGTCGACTTGGTGTGAATCTACCTCAACAACACCTTTCAAGCTAATGTGCGGAATGATTGCATTTAAACCTTATATTGACCCTATACTTTCTAAATCTCGTATGTAATCGAATAGTTGGATAGGAAAGTAGTGTTTATTCTTTAGTTAAAACGAGTACTTTTCTTATCTAACTATTCGATCAGATATGAGGTTGAGAAGGTAAAGATATGAATGGGACAAGATTTTCTCTCCTCCTGACTATTTGTATGTACAAAAATCAAGCTAGCACCGTTAGGTACTAGAATTGCAATTATTGAAACTATATTTCTTTGATGTATGGTCGTAAGAAGGCTATCCCACCTATGTCGTTCGTTAAACTAGCATGATAATAACGACATAAATAACCTTTATCCAGTACTCTTGTCTAGTAGGAGGTATTATAGTACAAATAGCTATGTGCTTTTGAGAACAAGATAGATTAGTACAAACTGGACTGGCCCGCCCAGTGTTCCTTTTTGTTCTGTAATAGTAAAACTATATCTGCCTAACTAAACGGAAATAAATTGGAATGAATTTCTATTTATGATTTCAATTTCACAAAGTAATGTAATGTTGATTGTATTTTAGGTTCTTTAGGTTAGACAAATTTTAATGCTAGAGGTCTTGTTTAGAATTTAAAATGTGATTTTAGTATGTATTAAAAATATATGTATTGCTAAAGGAATGTTAGCAGTTCTCTAACCATTTGTATGCCGCACCTTGAATTAATTAAAAAAAAACATTTTCGTAAGTTCAAATCGAATAACATGTTGATCGTGTGACTTTACACTGATCAGTGTTTATGCTGACAACGGGTGGTGCACTGATCAGTGCTTAGACATACCAAGAGTTGATATTTCTTAGTGTTTTTTTTTAATTATTTGTTGTTTGTCCCCGTATTATAGAGATGCGCATTGGTTGCTGTCTACATCGTGTTGTTAAGTTTTGATATATAACAAAGTATTCAAGAGTAACAGACATAATAAAAAAGTACTGACTTAGTAAAACTACATCTAAACTCTTACTGCCTGGCTACGACTTTAGGTGGCACTTGGTTTGGGTGTGGTAGATAGATTCATAATGCATTATGAACCACACTAAGCCGTGCTCTCGGCATTAGACTATTTTTATGCTATATATTTTTCGCAATAGGTACACTGTTGTGACCCTAAATTTGTGGCCATGTAGTATCTTTTAATTCGAGACGTTTAATAGCAAATTCCTGTGTTGTCAGTTTCAGAATAGTACACAAACCGGTGGTAGCGTTAAGATTATAATGCGGCATAAGAGGTTTGTATTCACAGATGTACGCAGAATGAGCTAGATATTTGGGGTCTTATAAAATAATATAAAATAAAAGGCGGTTAAGGGATAATGGTCTATAATTTGATTTGGCAACTAAATTATATTGCGCATTGTTTAATGAGGTGCAAATAATTTTAACCCTGGGTATTCCAGGAAACAATTTAGTAGGTTTCTAGCGTTAAGTTTTGTAGAAATGGAATTCTAAAACTAGTGCAAATTTGCTTTAATATTTTTTACTATAAACAATATATTAACCATGTTTTTATTATGGTACTATTTCCACCAAAGTGATACAAATTAGATTGGCGGTGCGCGAGGATAACGTCCCCCTATACAATTCCTTCAATAGCGCGCCGCTTAGCTACCTCGGCAGTCCTTGTGACCACTTGTGACAATGCACCCTGTTCTGTGCGATAACGTGCCTTGATTATTTGTTAACGTGTCATAATACCTTAAAAAGACGAAATCCATGATGATTTCGATATATTTTGATGTTGAATTATAAGGAACTTCTTTTTATAAATGTTGTTTTATTTAAAAGTTTTCTCTTCAAATTTTCTTTAAAATCTAGAGCCGACATTTTCAAAAATATCTCACTGCCGCACTCAGAGACGTCAATTAAATTTAATGATTGATTAAAGTTTATGCTGTCACATTATTTGCTATAGTAATAGAATAACTGCCGCACTCAGAGACGCCAACTAAATGTAATGGTTGTTTAGTGACGTGATGTCTTATTCTGCTATAGCAAAGAATGTGACAGCGTCGCTTAGCTAACAATACCGCACAAGTCGTAATTTGACCATGAGTTGTGACGTTTTATACACGATTCGCTAGATTATTTTTCGGCGCATCGAATCAGCTCTCGCAGGAAGTAATTTCGACCAATTAGAGCGCGTTATTCAAATAGAAGTAACACAACGCAACGCACTGGTTGCACCAAAACCGCGCAAGTCATAAGTCTGCCATAGTGTTTGGCTTGATCAACGTCGCTGGTCGGTAAGTTTAAATGGTTTGTTTCTAAATTACTGAAGTTTTCATAACGGATTGACTCTTCTGATGCAGTTAAAAGGTAAGTGAACTTATTTAAAATTAAACATAATAGTTTATTCATTGAAATACTTCATATAATCGTGATTAAAAACAAGAGTATTTGAGCGGTGTTGTAACGAAAAGTTAGGTTGACTTGGGCGGTATTTTCATTAATAGTTTTTTGTCTCTCCTGAAAAGTAAGCGAATCTGACTTGTGCGGTATTGTTAGCTAAGCGACGCAGCAACTTTAATCAAGTATTAAATTTAATCGACGTCTCTGAGTACGGCAGTAAGACAACACGTCACTAAACAAGCATTAAATTTAATTGACGTGAGTGCCGCAGTATGGATAGGAAAGGTGATCAATATGTGCATCGATCGCGTATAGTTGTGGTTTGTGGCACGGGCAACTTTTTCAAAGTACCCTCAACTAAAAGCTCGTAGATATTTCCGTCTACCAGGCGAACATAACATAAGCTACAGTTGATTGTAGCTCGCTGGGGATGAACATACATTAAAACTTGGCCGGCGCGCGCCGAGTGCAACCAACTTTGCCATTCGATTCGCATCACTACGTGTGTGAATTGCGATGATTAATCTCAAGTTGGTTGTTTGTTTTGCTGCTTCCCTGATGCTCTTATACAACTTGAAAAATATTCATAGAAATACAACAAAAACAAGGCAAAAGTTAAAAAAAATATCTTGATTAATTAGTACCTACCTATCTAAAGAAATGAAGGCGTGAAGGCTGGAAGTTAATTTGGGTTAAGTTATGACCGTATTCAAAGAATAGACAATTCAGATACTACTCTCAGTTTGTATAAATGACCTGATAACTGGTTCATGATCAACTGCACTGCACCCATCCCCATGCGATTGTGCCATAGATAATTGCTAAGGAGTTTGAGGGGGTTAAGAGGGGACCTTCACGAAGACCTCATAAAACGTTAGTATTTCGTTAAATTAATCTAATTTAAATAAAAACAAGGTAAAAAACGCTCTTTATTTACGCTCGGAGAACCAGTTGGCCGATAGGGTTTAAGAGTTTTCGAGTGGCATTCGCGTACCGGAAGACCCAGCTTGGGTTCCAACCAGAACCAACGATGTGGCTAAGGTATTTGGAAGCCGATTGCCGTGCCATGAATGGAAGCTGCGATTTGTGAGAAGTGACCATTTTTTCAATTATGTGTGTAAAAATATTTGTGTGTGCATATTATGAAAGTTTAAAATGCTTATATTATTACTATGCTGTTATTAGCGTTCCATGTTATAAGGGCGGTGTGAGTAGGTATATGTTACATTTTACTTTGGGAAATTGATAATTCCCGTAGGAAAGAAGATAAATTATTAGATCAACTTGTATATTTGTGTGGAAACTCTTTAAGTGTACGATACAATTATATCAAGTAGGTATTTAAAAGATCATCTTAGAACAAACGAGAGATTATCCCTTTGGAGAGGCTTAAATGTTTGGATTAAATAAATCTTTATTTAAAAGAAATCGTTTTTCTAGTTTTTATTTGTGTCATACAATATTTTGTCGTGGTAACCTTAACATATTTTTATGAAATTCCGTAAATATACAATTACAGGTCGTCTCTTGACGAAATGTTGCATAACACACATACGAGTAAATAAATACGCCGGATGCATAATATCTAATAGATTACATTCGAAAATAATTGTACTCAATTTCCCTTTCATAATCAAGAAAGTCCTAAGAATTAATTAAGATGCGCCTGATAAATTATCCACATACCTACCTATACCCGAATACGAACTCAACTTACACCCTTAGTCACTGCTAGTGCAAAGGACTGTTTACGTCTAACTTAAATACCTAAATCACACTGCGGCGTACGATCACGAGCAAAACATAATAATAATTACAACATTGAATAGAATAAAATAAAAAAAACCTTTATTTTGCTTAATTTTTACAATAAGTAATTACATTGCGCTCAAATTGGTCGCTCATTGAATATTAAACGGACACATTTCAAAATAATTTGCTCTTCCATTAAAATCGTATTCCAACCGCTTCTAATTTTAAAATGCAACACTGACTCATTTCGGATTGTCTCCGTTTTGTATTCAATGAACGATGTCTAAAACGCTCTATAACGCCTCTTAACATAGACGTAATCAAATATTTTTGAGCACAATGCATGTTAGATAACATATCATTGCCGGTGACTGCACCTTAAACAACAGCTGGGCTCTATTCTACTCGGGCTAAACCTAATAGCGAACGTTACAACGGGGGTTACCAAACAAGACATACTAAAACAGTTCAGCTGGCCTAGTATGGTTCTGACAAACTGTGTATAAAGCATGCGTCACTCTCGTACTTATATACGTGTCAAAAAGTGACGGATGTTTTATCCATATTTTGTCAAATTAAGGAGTAAGAGGGTAAGGATTATTGTCATGCCGTCAAATACTTATTACGTAGGCCGTCGAAAGTATTTAAAAAAATGTTGGGCAATGTAGACCGTCCTGTGTGAGTCCGTAGACGCACCCTGCGGCGCGCCGAACGCCCGTGATAAATGGACTAGTTTCCACCGACCTCGGATTAGCTGCAGTTTCAGATTGTGCTCCGACATGCCTCCCACTCGGAGTAATCCCGAGCTGCACTCCGGGTAACTAACCTAAAAGAGTTGCTAAGTCACTCAACTAAGGAGAGAAGACAAACGAAGTAATCTATTGCATGAGTAAGATTTTTTGGGCGCGTATCTACTCACATATACCTTTTTAAGTCCTATTATCGGAAGTCCGAAAATGTTTGTCATACCATTTTACATCATAATGATCACTCTTCATACTCTTCATATGTTTTTTTAGTACTAACTATCGGAACTCATAATCATCTGAATTCATAACACCAATATTAATGAAGCCGTACACTTTTCACCATTTCTTAAATATCTTACTTGTAATAAGGTTAGGTTAGGTTAGGTTAGATTTATAAAAAATCTCCAAAAGTAACGATTCCTGAAAAAAATGCATTATGAATTGCGATAATTATGACTTAAAAAGTATGAAGAGAAAAGTATGATGTAAAACATATTAAGAGTGATTATTGTGAATACAAATCGGTAAGAAAACAAAAAATAGGAATAAGAATTTTATGTGAGTCAATATGGACCCGATTTTTTAGATCGTCAAAAGGGCAATATTTTTTGCAGTCTGCATTTTTTGCATATTTAAACTTAACTACCCAGTTCAAACTTGGCAATAATACTTTCCAGCTATTAGATACCTGGGGCCCGTTTAACAAAGTATTTATCAGTCAATAATATAAGAGTTTTGTCTCGTAAATAAAACTAAAACCGGGCAAGAGCATGTCGGACCATGCTCAGTGTAGGGTTCCGAAGCCGTAACGACAAACACAAAAAACTATCTCAAAAATCAACATGTATGAACCAATTTTCTATTTAGTTATTTAGCGCTGTCTTAGATGATTTTTAGTAGGTATAAACCCGTTAGTCGCCTGTATCTCAGGAACTAATTAAGTCTACTTATTGTTAGTAATGATTCTTTTTCTTATAAATTCGTATATAATATCTCAAACAAGAGCCAAGCTTTTAAGTGTGAGATCAGTATACCTATGTAGGTAGTTAGGTATCTAAACTGCTTCAAACCGACTTTAAATTACAATAAAAGTTTAATCTTTTATAAAGTAATTAATAGAAATTGAAAAAAAAACAAGGGCCAGTAAATAGAAATTTAAGTTTTCCAAACAATACTCGACTCAAATCAATAATCTAATCGATTATTTGTAAACTTTCAGATCGCAAATCGCAAACTTGTAGGTAGCATTCCGGGGCACGTCCGAACAGCATCTAGGCGCTCGCGCTTATGAGCGCGGCTGTCGCTCGATTTGTTACTTGGACAGACTCCCCCCGCGCGTCCCCGTTAACAAATTTTTCTATCAAAGTTATCATAGGCGATTTTGATAGGTATAAACACTTTAGTCGCCTGTATCTCAGGAACTAATCTTGTCTACTTAGCCGTGATAGTTTTCCTTTAAAATTCGTTATATGCGCTTTCGTTGAAGATTTTTTTCAGATTTTTAGTATTTGTAGTTTTGGCTGTAGGGGGGGGGGACACTTGACTCTAACAAAAAATAGCGCTTTAAAGCTTAATATTTCATAAACGGATCCCTTAATCGAAAAATTGTTTTCATAAACCCGCAATATTTTTGAAAGACCTATCCAACGACACCCCACACTATGGGGTAGGCAAGAAAAAAAAAAGGCATCCCCACGTTACGTGTAGGGGAGGTGCATTAAAAAAAAATATTTTTCAAAATTTTATTTTACTACTTTGTTGACGTGACTAATATGTATATTCATGCCAAATAACAGCTTTCTAGTACTATGAGTCTCTGAGCTAGACTGGGGACGGACGGACGGACGGACATGGCGAAACTATAAGGGTTCCTAGTTTGACTACGGAACCCTAAAAAATGAGACAAAACACTAATATTATTAGACTAATAATACCTTTTGATAAACTGACCCCAGCAAGTGGTCAAGAAATTTGATTAGGTACTTTCAACAGGAATAAAGTTAGATAAAAGCTACCAGGAACAGAACGCATTGTAAGGCGAAATGAACTATAAATTGATATTATATTGGGAATTGGGGATACAATATAAAACGCGAAATGTTGCAGTTGGATTAGTTAATGAATTACGCAAATGAGGCTGCGTGCATTGTTCCTGCCGCGGCCATTATGTTTAAATTCAGCTGAACTATACACGTGATTACTGCTGCGGTGCTTTGATACCCTGGTAGTTGGAGTTCGATGTTTAATGCAACGTGCAATAATGAGAATTCAATTTAATGAGCATCATATTATAAATACTTCGCGTATTATTTTCATGGGTAAAATATGAAATTGCACGTTTGTATATGTTTATTAATTTTTCGGCCACTATGGAATATGTCAACGTGACGTTGTAAACCAAATCATAGGAAATCTCTTACGTTTTGGTTGTCAACGTCACTTTAACATAGTCCATAGTGGTCTAGAAATGAAATTGGTTGACTGTACACTTATTATAGTGTATCTATAAGTGAATTTCATATAATTTCGTTGTTATTGGAGGACTTGAAGTTACTCCTTTATATCTGGATCGACGCAAACGAACCTTACCAACATACAATACATGTGAAAAGCAATATTATTTTACCGTGTACAATAGAGCCTCTAAGCATCTAGCAATTTCATTAAAGTTTACGTCTTATGTGCACCGTTATGTAACCTAGAGCAATACCAGAGGTCCAGAAGTCCCACAGTAAGTAATAGGCCATAAACCCAGTGCTTTATGGTCTCAACCCGTGCTATATTAGCTGCCGTGCTGTAAAACGCCGGCCTGCCATGACAAGACGCAATCGCGGCTGTTATGCAAATCTCATACCTGTTCTAGTGTCGGGACATCTCTTCTCAAATATGCGCGCCTAGTATAAAAATGTTACAAGATAACAAAACAATACACAAAATGCCGAAAAAGATCCTATTTTCGTGGTCAAAATCGGATCATCGTGAATTAAATGACTGCTCGCCCCGTCAAAACATTAATGTACCTACGTTCAATTTAGTAATAGGGATCCTGCCCTACTACTAAATTTAACGTCATGGATAAGGTGCACTTATTATAATTGATACACTATAATAAGTGAGATTCATATAATTTCGTTCTTATTGGAGGACTCGAAACTACTCCTTTACGCAAACAAACCTTCCCAACATAGTCATCATTTTCATGACAACTGAAAAAAACTTTGGCCATACAAAAAAAAGCTCCCTGCACTGCCCACGCCTAATTTATGCTCGATACTAGCGCACAGATAACGTGTATCGATAGAACAAGGCGCGCCACTATAAATGTAAAGTTTTTACGCCCCTATTTGCAAAATAGCTCTAGGGTTACGACTCGCCCCGGCGGCGATGACATGCACACCATGCACACACGCCCCGTCTCTGGCTGGCCGTCGATAATTTAATTCTCCAAGTCCTTTGAGCATCGGACAGTTCTAAACTTTGTTCTCCTGAACCGGTGAGTTATATTCTTGGCGGAGTTTTATTGGATTGGGGACGCTGAAAAATGTTCTGTCTATGGCTAGACATTATGGCGAATGTACGAAAAATTTACAGTGTGTAATTATTTAATGTAAAGGAGAATGGGCAGAAATGTATGAACACTGGCCTAAAACCCAATAGTAATAAGCACTATATCATCGGATATCATTTTTAATTCTATAACGATTTTGTGTAGCGGGAAACCTCAAATAACTGTGTGAAATATTTAAAAATCTGGAACATCGGAACGCCTACATAGACGACGTTAGAATATATATTTGAAATATTTGGAAAACTGCTGTCTTTGCATCGCGATAACTTTTTTCACACAAAGATTTCGAACGACTTGCCATAGTAATAGTTTTACAACTTAGAATTACCCATTCGGGGACATATCGCTTGTCCTTATTGGTCATTAGGCCAATTAGCGCACCCTCCTTTAAATTTATAGTGTAATCTATTAGAATCGAGACGATAAGGAAATGGTAAATATTTAGTGACTAAAGCCTTGTAGTGTTGTTAGGCGATGGGCTTGCAACCTGTCACTAATATACACATGGTAAACATCTTAGGCCTGATTGTTTAAAATGTGGTTACATAATGTAAAACAAGTTTTTGAACTGTTGTAGCTCTGCCTACCCCACTCTGGGAATGAAGGCGTGACGGTATGAAAATGAAAATGAAATGTACATGTAGGTACAGTCAACCAATTTGATTCATAGGCCACTATGGAACTATGTCATAGTGACGTAATGATTAAAATCGTAAGAGACTTCTTAAGAATTGAACTAAAATGTCACTTTGACATAGTTCCGTAGTGGCCTATGAATCAAATTGGTTGACTGTACGTACAAAGTTTTTCAAAAAGTTGTTTTTTAGAAAGTGGAGTTGTAGACGGAGACAGATAACTGTAAGATTTCCGTTTGGAAACCCTACACCAGTAATTTTTATCTTTCCACGAGTGTGGCAAATAAAGAAAACTTTACACTCTTGATCTATCCGAAGAAATCCCCCGTTCGAGTTTCCAAATGAACTTGTAGGTTTTAAGCGCATTAGCCCGAGTGAAGCGAGCAAGGCGTCGCTCTCTGGTGGCGGACAAGTTTGTACATAGCTTTGAGGACACTGCAGCTGTTAGGTACTACCGGGCATTCAAAAAGTTATTATTTTGACACTAGATAGATTAATGTAATTCCTACAACAATGAATGGGTAGCCAAATTAGTAATTTGGGACATTGGAGAGTGCAACGAACCTTTAACTTTAAAATTACCACATACTGAAATCTACTCAAATACACACACATATGAAAGCCCTTTTTTTGGGGTATTAATTTCTTTTTTTATGTTAATCTAAGTTTTAAGTTTTAATTTGTTTTAATACATTTACTTGTATCCTCTATCAAACACTCACCAAATACTATGTCACTGGAAGAGTGCTGGTTCTTACGACACAGGGTAATCCTAATTTAAGATCCAGCTGCATCTATACTATATTGTTTTTTTCTATGTAAGTACAAAGTTTTTTGTGATACTTAAGTATGATTTTGTAACAGGGCGGCCTGAAACGGACTGGAAACATGTTTTAGGCGCCTGAAAACAACGGCAGGTTGGTTGAAATTTTGATAATCTAGTATACGGAAACGGACTGAAACGATATTTCCGCCCGCTCGATTGAAAATTAGACGCCTTTATCCATCGGCGTAACAATTATGATATTTATAATAGGCTGGCTGCTATTGTGGCAGGCTAACGCGCTATAGTACTCTATTGCTTTCTATAAATGCCGAAATAACGAATGCAGAATGTCTATGCAATCGGATAAAGAACAACTATGAAAAATTCGGGCTCTAAAATCTACCGTGAAGCAAAGTTTTTTATAGAGACATTCGTTAAACGAAATATTCTAAAGAAAATAATGGACAGAAAAATTAAAAAATAAATATCGCGCTCAGCATAAATGTCACTTTTCGTTCTTTTCTTCTTAAAATGCCGTATTTTTCGCAGAAAAATTGTAACAAGTCTGGAGCCAAGGTACCAGGAGAGCAGCTTAATGAGAGGCGACTCATAACAAGACAGGCTCTCGAGATGCCTGCAGTTTTTAGCGACGCGCCTTGAAAGGAAAATCTTGTCGACATTCTGCAAATAATTTAAATGTTGCTGTCATTTAAAATAAAGTTTTTAATTGTCCTTAATGTTTACGATATGAAAACTTGCTAAGTACGTTTCAGATTTTCTTGCTATTTTTCGTAGCGTCTAAATCAGGCCTACACGTCTCGAATTTGTTAAATAATATCGCATATTTTATACGCGTGATCTTAACTAAATTCTTCGACTCATTGCTCTAGATATTTTGTGTTAGGAGACCGTCGGCAGACGTACCTGTTCGAGTACCACTAGAACACAGTTACTATGGAAAGAGAGAGAGACGAAAAGTTACTTTAAAAAAAAAAAAATCGTCAATATAACACACACATAAAAACTCACGCCTTTATTCCCAGAGTGGGGTAGGCACAGCTACAGTGTTACCAGCAAGTCTAATAATTACGTATTATACAAATTAAAACTATTCAGTGTTACGCAACGAGGGCTTTGTACCGTCGCACAATATAAACACTAAGTGAATACTCTATTAATGACGTGACTCGTTAAAAGATGTCCAATCACGTTAAACAACCATAAAGGGCATTGGGTAAATTTGTTTGAAGAATATTGTCAATTTTGTTTTCAGCGGCCACGGATGATTTTGACATAGTTATTTAGAGGACCTCAAAACACACATAGATGTATATAATTTATGGCGTTTAATAATATCGGAGCCGAGATATTTAATATTGAAATGTTCAGTTTTTGGTACTAAAAGTAAGCCTAGGTAAGAATATTAAATATCTCGGCTCTGATGCACTTAACAGTATTACATTACATAACAAAACATGTTTATTTTGAATAATTCTATCATAATTCACCACTTTTACTAATGGCCGCTCACCTTGAAAATGTATGACTTTTACAAATGACAACACTTTTACCCAAACCCCTTTGATTTTATTTATTTTTCTTAATCATAGCAGCATAACCGCTTGTTATTTGTTGTTTTGTTGAAAAACTTCAAGGAAAACACGATGCGTTCCATCTGCATAAAGAGATCAAGAGTATGATTGGTCGCAGAGCAAAACCACCACACCATCTAGTGGACGAAAATAATATTCCAATTATTGATAGGCAGAAAGAAATAAATATCTGGGAAAAGTACGTTACCTCAATGTTCGAAGATGGTTCAAGAAGTGTCCAAGCTTCGTCGTGCGAAGTATTGGAGGGTTTGCCAATATTGGAAAGTGAAGTTCGGAGGGCATTGCGTAGAGCTAAAACCGGTAAAGCCACAGGCCCAGATAACATTCACATAGAGGTTTTAAAGTTACTGGAAGAAGATCACCTGGACGCCCTGGTTCATTTTATGAACTTGATCTACGATGCTGGCCAATTACCAGAAGACTGGCTTACCTCCACCTTTATTACCATCCCAAAGAAAGGTAACGCTAAGAAATGCGAAGAATTTCGGACTATTAGCTTAATGAGCCAAGTATTGAAACTATTTCATAGTGTTATTCACGAACGTGTCAAAGGCAAATGCGACGAGCAACTGGCGGACAGCCAATTTGGGTTCCGATCTGGAGTGGGCACTAGAGAGGCCCTTATCGCTGTGCAGGTCCTGGTCCAAAAGTGTAGAGATATGCAACAGGATGTCTTTATGTGTTTTGTCGACTATGAAAAGGCGTTCGATAGAGTGAAGCATGATCGACTACTTGCACTTCTAGGAGACATTGGATTAGATGATAAGGACATCCGGATAATCAGGAACCTGTACTGGGGTCAGCGTGCCACGATCCGTGTGGGTAGCGAAGAGTCTGGAATGGTGCCAATTGAAAGAGGAGTTCGACAAGGCTGTATATTGTCTCCTACCCTGTTCAATTTGTATTCGGAGGCAGTGATGACCGAAGCTCTGGAAAATCTCAACTGTGGAGTCAAAATTAATGGACGAATTATTAATAATTTGAGATATGCTGACGACACGGTGTTGATGGCGGCTTCAAAATCTGAATTGCAGATGATTGTGGATAGGGTGAACGAGTGCAGTGTGAAAGCTGGGCTAAGAATGAACATCAATAAGACTAAATTTATGATTGTGTCACGGGAGCCCGCCCAGGAACCAAACCAAATAATAGCAGTGTCAGGACAAAGGTTGGAAAGAGTTAATAAATACAAGTACCTGGGAACCTGGTTGACTGAAAATTGGGAATGCGATACAGAGATAAAAACCCGCATAGAAGTCGCCAGAAGTGTCTTTAACACCATGAAGAAGGTACTGACCAGCCGGAGTCTGAACATCAAGATGCGAACTCGTCTCCTCCAATGCTATGTTTGGCCAATTCTTCTGTACGGATGCGAGTCCTGGACTATAAAAGAAGACCTCAGGAAACGTATAGAGGCATTCGAAATGTGGTGCTATAGACGGATGCTAAGGATCAGTTGGACACAGAAGGTGACGAATCAGGAAGTCCTGCTACGTGTCAGCAAGAAGCGATGTCTTTGGGATAACATCCGCCAAAGAAAGGTTGCATATCTTGGCCACGTACTACGGCATGACAGATACAACCTCTTACAACTGATACTGATGGGAAAGGTCGCTGGCAAAAGACATGTAGGCCGCCGGAAGAAATCATGGCTGAGGAATCTCCGGGAGTGGACTGGTGTCACGAGTGCTGCCCATCTGTTTCGCCTCGCGAGAGACAGAGAAAAGTTTTCGGAGCTGACTGCCAACCTTCGCTAGTCGGAGAGGCACATGAAGAAGAAGAAGAAGAAGATTTGTTGTTTAACTGTGAGTTACAAACAAAATTTTAACCTTTTTAAGTTTGATATTTCTCTTGATCTTTTCTGTTTTATCTCTCGTTCTATTTAACTGATTTTATGGCAGTATAATGTTAATGTGTATCTGAGGACTTTAATGAGCAAAGTTTTCTCTTTGAATTCTCGCTCAAATTAATCTTATACTGATAATAACCAACGTAATAAGATATTAATCAGGTTCGTACTTATTTCGGTAGCTACAATCCGAGGTAGGTGTTGGTTTTAGATGTAAGTGACACCACATTTTAATTAATAATCAGTCGGCCTAGTAAGGCTGCGTGTATATCGCGCGTCAAATGTGGATAAAGCATCCGTCATTCTCGTACTTATATTATGTGTCAGAAGGTGACGGATGCCTTATCCAATCTTTGTCACGCGATAAACACCGCCATATTAGGCCCCCTGGAATATTACAATGGCTATTATAACTAAGTATATTAAATTCCGTCCGTTTGAATGTCTGTTCTACCCTATAATAGGCTCTAATCAGCTGATTGTGGGAATACTAAACCAATGGACTCAATCAGCATCAATTTGTTCGAAAGTGGTTCGTAAGTTGAAGCAGTTTATTTTTCCGTGAGTATAGTTTTAAAGTTACCTAGGCCTCTAGTCAACACGGTAAAACAATATTGCTTATGACGTGCTGTCGTATTGTCAACTTCACGATAGCTTTTATTTAATTGACAGTAATAGCGGCTGAGGCCTGAGTTACAAAAACAATACAGGGTCTATAACTGGCTATCATTCTGAAAACATCTGTCCAATTATTGTTTTTTTTGTTAATTACTTTTTATCGTTTATTTTGGTTTGCAAATCCGGGGCAGTTTTGTGGGACCACTTGTAACATTGATGAAGAACTTGCATTGAATAAAATAACAGTGAAAAGATGGTTCCAAATGAGTCAGCGGTCAAGATCACACCAAGCCATTGAAGTGGATGCCCGCCATCTTCAAGGCTCATAACGACTATGACTTCGACGACAGGACAGGACTCACCGTACAACGTTGCTTATTTATATATAAGGCTTGTCCACGAAAAAAAGTAGCCATCAAAAACTAAGTCTCCACTGTCTCCCAGTAGGTCTAAGTAGTTCAAACCGCAATTAAACTGCCAACTGAGTATTCTTTTATACGTGTAAGAATCTAAAATACATACATTTTTCCTTACAAGTTGTGAAAACCTACATAATGCCAGTTAAGGCTTAGACCTAAAATGATTGCATACAAATGTGTGTACTTCTGCCATGATTTAAAACAATTTATGACCTCCACACGGTAATTAAAAGTCTGAAAAGACATTCGTGGAACATTATAGCGTCAATAATCTATTTGAGTAAAGAAAAAAAAAGAAGCTCTGTGACCCAAACGTGAAAAATACAAAATCTAAGACTAAAATCCATAGTTTTCGAAAGTTACCCCAAAAATGGATAGCATCTGATGTAAATATCCATAACAGCACTCAAAACGAAAGGTGAAGAGTCCGTCTATAGTTAATTTATTTAAAAAATGTAATTTCATGTTGAAGTCCTTAGTTATATCACAGTGGCTACTTTTTTTCGTGGACAAGCCTTTCTTGACATTGGCAAAATTCCGTTATTATGTAGACCCCATTAAATACGAGTAAATAAATGATAATAATAAAACAATACGGCAACATGTCAAAAGCAATATTGTTTACAGTGAGAAGGGCCCTTTAAAACCAAACTTACAAGTACATGAAATTTTACGGTACAATTTTTATTTCATACGGTAAATCATAATCATAATTCATCAAGACAGCCATCATTGCGAACTCACCAGGACCCCATAAAGACCGGAGAGTCCTCTAATCAATACAATAGACGCGGCAGTAAGCTCATTATTTCGGAAGGCTTACTCGGGGCGCAGCAAAGTGCGGACGCGGCCCACGCGGCGCTTAGCCGCTTTGTCTTTGTCTATTATTCCAAAAGGCGTCTGCGAGAAAATTGCGGTGAAGACAGAGTTGAAGTCAATATAGTGACCCTTCCCTACTTACACACAAGGAAATGTGCAACGGGCGAGATATACCATCAGGGCATAACCAATAATCTTTACTTTCTGTAATGCTTTAATTTGTCTTTTGCTTTATTTCCCATATTTAGTAAATAAAGAGTAGGACAAAACATTACAATACAAAAACTCATCGGTACTGGTATTATTTACTTTATCTTAAGTTTTTGTACGTACTTGTAATTGTTTTACTTTGTGTGCAATAATGTCTAATTTAGTCAATGATGATTATAGACCAAGAAATCAGTTTTGGAATCTCTCTGATGATTGGTTAGTAAAGTAATAATGAAAATTTAGTGGTGACCTGTGGTGATAGGACCTTGGGCAGGGTCCGGGGGTCATGGGGCCTATTTCGGATACACTTCGACCCCTTTAGGATCTTTTGTGCATTTATCGTCTTCGCTGTTCGAATGTGCAAGATGTTTTTCTTTCACCGCAAGAGCATGAAGTAAAGCTAGAAAAACTCATTGATACACAGTGACCGCGGGGGTTCGAACTCGGTACCTTACGATCGCGAGTCGACCTCCTAAGTCACCGCGCATCCACTTGGTCTTAAGTCCTACTAACATACATTTCATCTAGGGAAATGGCGCTCTAACGTGTGAGCACTGTTCCCGCACATTCACTGCCGAGATTAGCTACATTAACTATAAGAGCGCGCCATCACAGTTCCACTGATGAGAAAGCAGAAGCAGACGTATAGCTGGATCAGCTTGGACGTGATAGGATACCGCCACCCCCTCTGCTTATGGACAATAGCTATCCTATCATCGTGGTGAAATAGGGATTATGCAAGGTTTTTTTATCGCCAAAAGATATCACCAAAAGTGAAATTAAAATTAAAATCGTCGTAAATTACAAGTTTTTTTTAGGAAACTATTTGTTACCCGCTATTCCGTCCAGATGTAAGTCATTTATCGTTACTCGCGGAAAAAAGTATCTACTCCATGTCCTTTCTTAGGGTCCAAGCTATCAATTTATAATTTCATCGAAATCGGTTCACCGGTCTGGCCGTGAAAGCGTAACAAACAAACAAAGTTACTTTCTTTGTGCTCTAAGCTCTCTATCTATGTGCCAAAACTCCTCCAAATCCATTCAGTCGTTCTGGCGTGATTGAGTAACAAACATCCAAACTTTCTCTTTTATAATATTAGTAGGATTATTATGGATCTGTTTACTCCTTCGAGTAAGTATATAATTATTATATTGGTTTTACTTTCACTGAGTTATTGGTTTTCAGTGTTCAACAAAAGGTACTCGTACCGGTATTATACCCGTATACTACCTAGTATTGAATATCTGTCGACAGATTAACAATAATCCATTAAGGCTTAGTCCATAGGCTTTACTGGCACAGAACAGATCCTGTAAATGGACGTGCTCAGTAATTAAGGTAAACACCTCGGCAGATAAACATGGCCGACGGCAGCTGAGCCGTAATATTGACTTTGCTTTTTCGTGGTAAACATACGAAAAGAACAAAAGGGCTGGGGAAACATTCGTTGAGCTTTTGCTATCGTAGTAAAGTTTGACGTTTTACATAACTTTCTTGTGATTGATTGCATATGGTTTTAAATAGAAAAAAACCGGCCAAATGCAAGTGAAACTCTCATACGATAGGTTCCGTAACATTCTTGTATAACAGCCCCGTTATACTTTGTATTATTTGTTATTGTAGCAGCTAAAGTATTTATGACTTTTGATAATTATATGTGTGTACTTTATTACGATTAAAGAGATACAGCGATTGTTAAGGTCTCAATGCAACGGCGTCAATAGAAACACACAGTCTGTTAAAATTTCAACTCTCTCCCTATTAGGTACTGCTCATGAAATACAGGCTGCTGGCTGACAGACAAACAGACGGAAAGCGGAAGCTTAGTAACAGGGTTAATTAGCACCCCTTGGGTACGGTACCCTTACCACGATGGTATGCTTTTAAACCTCTGTGAATATTTCAGATTTACAAATTTGCCATAGTGCATAAGAATTTTAATAGTATCAACACAAATCAAATTCTTAACAGTACTAGCACCAGTACCGGTATAATAACTTAGCCAACGCTGGGCTAAATCATTATCTAATATGTCTCTATTATACCTGGGTCTATATTGGACTGTTCCCGAGACAACCGTATTACGTAATTTCAAATACTTACTAAGTATGCTCGCAAGCCGCATACATGTGTGTAAGAAGTGATTAATCATTTGAATTACTGAACGTCTTGCCGCTAGGTAACAATTTATATACACACACTGAGAGTGAGACTATCGGCCTCATCAAGTCGTTCCTTAGTGACGATTTTTCAGACACAAGTGTGAAAAAGGAACGAGTTAATTTTATCTAAAATGTCTCTATCCAAAATGACCCTAGGAAAGTTGATGCATATTTTATTTAAATATAAGGTCATCTACGCAGGAGCGGACATAAACACACAGAGTAATAAGTCCGACAATGTCACAAATTGGCTCACAAGTGCAAATTGCGTATAATTTGGTTCAAAAACGGCTGAACATCCGCCTTAAATCACCAGGAAGTCAGAACTATTCAGCGAATATTACCCAAATGTTTTATTTCTGACAAGTGCAGGCTGCACGCGCGGGGTCGCTGCCTCCCAACCCTCTGAATTTAAAAGGCACTTGTGTATTTCAGTCTTCGTCAGTCGGCCGCCGCGACCGGTCGCCTGCGCCTCGTTCTCCCTCAAGTTTCACACATAAGAAAACCAGTGTTTAACTGGAGAGCCGATGACGTAAGCATCAGGTAAGTTCGAATACCAACGCTCGTTACGAATTTAAATGGCGCGGCGTTTTTCTTGTTTTACGGGTAAACTTCGCTAGTTAATCTTGCCGTCTCCGCTGGCTGGCTTATTAAAAAAGTTGAAGTTCGGGTAGACATTTAAAAAGGCATCGGAGTATATTTAAAGGTCGCTGCGGCTTCATGGCTTCCGTCGCTTTTATATCAATTAGAGTAAATGCGCGCGTTTAGTACTCGTATTGTTTTATAGTTGTCGCCCGTATCGTTACCTACACGTCGCGCCTTAATATGTTTTTGATGGAGAGTTATTTGCGAAATAACCTTTCTTGATTTTGTACTTATTTTAATAAATTAAGTTATTTATCAACCGTTGAAAATATATTTACATAAGAGAAGTTCGAATATTGTATTAAACTAACTGAAAGAGTCAGGATGTTTTAAGTCCTAACTTTGGGTGTAGTTCTTTTTATACATTTGTCGGTTTGGCGTTATAGGTAGCCTCCTGTATTTATTTATTTAAATCGATTGTAATTTAAAGCCATATACACTATGTTTCAAAATATACCTAGCTTTAGCATTGCAGCATTAGTATAACCGCTCGCGGTGCGTCGTGTGTATAGCACTTCAATATACTACAACCAAGTTAGTTTAACCGCTGCCGCGAGGGCGAGCCGGTCCCCCAGGGGTGATCCGCCCTGGTTATTATAACCGGGACGCCCACGGTTCGTATTGCAAGTTAGTTACTAAGTAAACCGAAACTTGGGAATGCGTAAGCTCCTTACTGCAAAAGTTCATCATCATAAAGCGTGTGGAGAATTAGATCGTTTGCTAAATTTCTGTACACGTGCTGGAAATAGAATACGTTTTAGAAATATTATGTCAACTATGTTAGGCTTGTGAAATTTAATTTAACGTTATGTTATTTCTGTGTAGACAATTTAGGAACATCAAACTTACTTTAGCGTAACCGAATTAGACAATCTGTCTAATTGGACGTGTAATAAGAAAGGGTGTTGCATAATTTTCTATTATAACATTTATCCAACTGTCGGCGTTTATGAGTTGGTCAGAAAGTTTCTTTGTTCATTTGTTGGTCGTGTGGGTTGGTTTTTATGCGGTTTAACTTAATCAAACGTTATGAACTCGATGGATTTTCGCGTATTTTATGTCAACAGTAGTCCAACGTAACGATTCCGCTACTGTTGACATAAATTACAGGAGTTAATTAAGACATAATAAAATCAACTAACCGTGTTGTAATGGGTCGTAGAGCATTTAAATATATGTTTGAATGGATGTTTGTGACCCTATAAATTACTGATTAGAGTGAAGAAGGGCAAAAAGGTGTTTTTTATCATTACTTCCCGTGGTTTGCTCCAAATTAATGTAGCACAGACGAAATTGCGGTGTATTTAATATTTATAACTAAATATTTTATTCATACTCACTCCAGACTTGTCTAGCGCGTCCCTAGGTTCCATTACTCGGAGGACGTTTTTGTTTGCATGTTAATTGAAAACATTCTGAATATTCTCTCGAGTGTTGGGTAATATTTGAAGCATTTCTGAACCGGAGCAGAACGAAATACAAAAGGAGTGATCGATCACCTTTTACTGTATCCATCTAATACCTTTAAACGAGCGATTCTTGTGTATATACATATAATTATATATATAATTTGAATCTCGGAAACGGCTTAAACGATTTTCATGAAATTTAGTATTCAGGGGGATTCAGGGGCCAAATCGATCTATCTAGGTTTCCTTTTTTAGAAAAACTACCAGAAAAGAAATACGAGGAAAGCTCGATCATCCAGGTACACCTAATTATGTCTTGTAAACCGTGTAGTTATATGTATAGGATGTTCCACAAAGTTAAGGGGATTTTTATTCTTTGTATTTATTTTGTTACTTTGTCTTACCTTAATTAATGCATTGGAGGAGAAAGCTTGTTGACCCATATTAAAGGTAGTATCAATTTAAAACACAAACGGTTTAAAAAACCGGTTAGTTATGGTTCTTATAACTAGGTTCTTTGTAAACGCTAGCTCAGAGCGGAATCGATTCGCGAGCGTTATGAAGTTAATCGCTGGGATTAACCTGTTTTTATAGTTTTTGATTATTCCTGCAACTTGGATGGTGTGGTGACTATGATGTTTTATAAACGCCTTGACTTCAAGCTGTGCAAGTGAAAATGCAACTAAACAGCTAGCTATCAGGGTAGGAAATATGACAGTGAAATCAACCGTAGTTTCGAGCTGGAACACTTTTATTTTGCTCTTTGACGATGATAATATCGATTCTATTCGAGAGGAGTCGACACGAAATGCTCTTTTTTTAAATGTACCTATAGCGATTCTGACGTGCTGGTTAAAAATATTCAAGTGGCCCTGCAGGCTATAGATGGTTACGCACGTATTGTCGTTTAATATGATCCTAAAACATTTCAATCGATACGCTGGCCGCCTTATCAGACCACTGATTAACGATAAACTGAACCTACAAGAGATACCTAGTAACCCTTGAGATAAAGAGCCTATCTAGAGTACAAAATACGCAATAAACCGACGCATCCACACTAAAACTTATATATTATAGCGAAAATTGTCGAACCAATGTTATTTTTTCGGCGACCCGAGCAAGAAGGGCCCTTCCGATGTGTATCGCGTTGGGAGCGAGTCCATCTTTTTAACGGCCGTGTCCCGTTGACTGTAATGAGCTATTTACGCCTAGGATAACAGAATCACAGACATCAAAGATAACTGCGGATCCTTAGCGCTACTCGCGTTTTTGTCGCCCTGGTGTACTGGGAATAAGGCTGATAATGGCAAACACCGCGTAACAAGCAGCTCTGATCGCTCGACGGCTGCCCGCTCGTTATCTCATTGCCAGAGGTCGTTTGTTCATTAAACCACGCTGTTTGACCTCTCTCTGCACATTACATTTTTATACTTCAAACCTCTGATGAAAAACTCTGCCCATTTCGCATCTGACATTCATGACGTGACCGTAAATTAAAAATTCAAAATAAACAAATGATATACGGGTTTCGCGCGCTCGTAAATAAGTCGGTGCAATTTGAATTTAGAATCAATTTGGTCGCGGACGGGTCTCTAGCGGCTGGAGAGTAAACAAAATGTTCTAATTTTAAATTCTGCTTTATTACAACAAAGATTGATTTAGACAGCTCATTTCTTTTTTACAGGTTTTTGTATAAATAAATAGGCGTGAATGGGAGGGAGATATTATCAAGCTAGTGCGCAGGATATTATCGTGGGTGAAGCGTATGCAAGGCCACCAGTTTAATTTAAAATGGGAATATATATGAGCAAGAGGGTAACATAATGGGAAATGAGCAGCGTTGAGCATGAACATCAAAACGCGGTTGCAGGTGAATGATTAGTGGGAAAGAAAGGTAGCTGTACTAATTGGCTATCTCGATCTAATTCATGATTCTATCAGGGCCTGTATTCTATTTTGGTTTAAACCATACCACTACCAAATTATCGTAGTAATCATTTAGGTATTTAATAGACAAGAATGTTATTCTAACCGGCTTAGGGACCAAGTTGTACAAATTACATCATTAAACTAACCCTGCCAAGCCTATTTATTTTCGAAATAGCAATGTATATTAAGTACAACATTAATCAGTTTTCTTCTTTTAAAAGCATACGCCAGCAACATAAAATTAATTTTGTTCCGTTTAAATTTGTGTATTCGGCATGGCACCGAGATTATATAATAAGTTACCGGAATGTATAAGAGAATGTGGCATACCACGATTTAAAAGACGTTTATTAATTTTTTTAACGGAAAAACTTCTTTTTTTGAAATTAGTTAAACATTAACAAAGAACGAAGAAATCAGGTGAAGCTTTGCTAACAATAGGCAGCAGTAAATAATGCTTAAGATGCTCCTAAATATTGTCTGTCATATAAAGCTCCATTTTCTTTACTTAAGTACCTAGATCAAAAAACATTACTAAATAAACACAGTGATGAAACGAAGCCAATTTTCTTGGTAAAACTAATATTCGCGAGGGACCGACTCGAATTTAATCAGGAACGCAGGAGGCGTAGGAGATAAACTGTCCGAGTGTCCCGTAGGTAAGAGGACAGTAATAAAGAAGGACGGCTGATAGCGGCGCGGATCCCGGACGTAGTTAGATCGGCGATAGTTACAGGTGATTTTAGCCGGTGTGCTCTGAATCAAGTATGCTGCCCTGGTATAAAACTAGTGCATACGTGATCAGAATATGAAATTCCGGCTTACAATTTAGACAACAGCGTTGATTGCGGTTAACTTCAGTTCAGACACGGATTTAATTTGTAGTGTTTACTTATCACATTGGTTTTTTATTGACTTGACTTGGGTTCTATTATATGGTCGACGATGGCACCCGACTATAAAACTGATTATTCAATGAGTTATTGCGATAAAACTTATTGAGTAATCGATGAAGTCTTTAACCATTTACAAAACAACGGAAAACGAAGCACCCTTGCCAATATTATTATATTTTTAAACAAAGTACTCGGTTTTACCTCCCTGAGATAATAATCCAAATGAAAACAGCCGCTTTTATATTATCACGGGAAACGATTCTCTTGAATAAAATTTACTTACGAAAAGCCCATTCCGAGTAACAAAGTACCTTTTTATTATCTTCGTGAATATTTGTAGTACTCTTTCAACTTATTATTTTAAAAGCATTGCTAGATTCAATGCTTAACTTAAACCTGCTTTATTTAAGAAATAATAACTTAAACTTAGGACGTCATGATTGTTATTAGATTGTTTTCAGAGGAAAACTAAGCAACACTTAGGTACCTACCTACTTATACTTCCAAATGGAAAAACCCAATCAACTTCTTAATTTGCGTCGACTGAAAAGTTCTTTTGTTTATACCAGATAGATTTTATTCCGTTTTTCTTTACCTTTTGTGTTGGCTAAATTGGCATTACCCTTTTCAGTTTGAATTGTTCGCGATTCTCTGTGGAATCGTTCGTAATAAGTGACAGGTTTCTAAATTATCTGGGTCCCGTAAGGGCACTCGCAGTTCTGTATTCGACGGTCAGCAAATTAAATTGTGCTCAAGCCGACGTTTTGTTATTACATTTTTTTTATAAATGTCATCATAAAAACCACCTGTTGCGAAGTGTGACCCTACCTCAGCGCTTAACGACCCTACGTATGACCAAAACGCTGCCTTTTTCCCCTACGCTCGCTAAAACAAAAACAATGAACAAAACTTTGTCCGAATAGACAGGTCATAATGCGTACATCCTTTGTGAAAAACTTTGTCTGTGAACTGGCAGGATATACTAAGTTTCTGCTGTGTACGATAATGCTCGTTATTATTTAATAGCTGCAGTCGAACGTCGGAAAAATATACGAAGCTGAGGAGCTCCGGCCATTAACGGCACAGCTTCGAGGAGGCTCTTGATTACCTTTTGGAGCTGGGAAAGGATATTATCTATTTGCTATAAATTCCCCTAGAAACTAACTTGGTTTTCCTAAATGTCTGTGAAAACAACCGAGCTAAATTAAGATTGGATTTGTGTGAATATTCGAACAGAATTTAGAAACGATTGAGTTCGACTTTTAAATGCTTTTCATTCACATAGTAGGAAATTAAAAGTTCTTATCGCCGACTCATGGTAGATAGATTATTCTGTGGGTTCGTAGCATACCTACCAAATTACTAAAATAAAAATTAAGCACGAATTTTTTAAACGTAAAAAACTTGTAACATCAAAATTCCCAAAGATTTAGATAATTAGAAATATTCAGTTTCAAAGGATTGTCATTCGATTTTTGTATGGTCGGCCAAGACAAGGTCTACCAGTTTTAACAAAAGTTTCTGTAAGATCTAATTATCGCTAATATTGACACTTGTCACTGTCATAATATTATTGCAAGGGAAAATCGAACTTGTTGTATCATGACGTGCAATTGAACTTCAACCACTTTGCCCGACTGTACGAAGGAATTTTATTTTAGGACAGACAGACCTCACAGACCCATATCGTTTTAGTTAAGTCGTAATGATGAATCAATTATCGAAGTTTACCGTATATTTAAGTGACGACGCGGTGGCCTAGTGGGTAGTGACCCTGCCTACGAAGCTAGCGGTCCTGGGTTCGAATCCCGGTAAGGGCAGATATTTGTGTGATGAGCGCGAATATTTGTTCCTGAGTCATGGATGTTTTCTAATGTATTTAAGTATATATTTCTCTATATAAGTATTTATATCGTTGTCTAGTACCCATAGTACAAGCCTAGAGCTTAGTTTGGGACTAGGTCAATTGGTGTGAGATTGAATATTTATTTATTTTATTTATTTATTTATTTATAAAAGAGGTGAGTTAATGAATATATGTTTTCGTACAATAAACGAACTTAACACTATAAGTGATAGTGACATTTCATTGAAACCGTTCAAACAGATCGTTTAATATGTAAAAATCCTCCCACATTGTTACCAGGCGAGCATACTCGCAAAGAGTTATTTTTCATGTAAACGAGATGGAATAAAGGGTGCGCTATATTTTACGCCTGCTTTTTGCTGAAGTGAACAATGCTGAGATAAAGCACTGCGCGCGCTGAAAGGTTTTTGCTGGCGGAGATATCCGCACAATACGCTATTCATGAACAGGTTGAATTAGTGAGTTAGTACAGCTTCTGTTCTGTTGTGAGCCAATGACAAACGTATGCAGGTGATGGTTACTGCGAATCAATGTTCATAGAAGAATGATAATAGTTGTACGTTGATGCCAGCAAAAAAAACAATTTATTTGATCTCCGTCTTCACACAAAATTATCTAATCAAATTCTAATTTTAATTAGGATTCTTTGCTTTCTTTAATAGCTGTAGCCGCCTGCGACTTCGTTCGTTTAGAGTCGTTATCTTCGTAGGTTAAATTAGTCAGCCACGGAAGCTTTTTATTATTATGTACCACACAGATTTTATGTACTTACTTTCTAACCGTGATTTGATATGAAATTGCTGGTCTTGATCACATTTTAAAATCGAAATCCAATGAAATTGTTTCTTTTTATTATTTTGAGATTTTTTATTTTAGAAAGTTGCCATATTTCCATATAAGAAAAAATAAAGCATCCACATCTTGAATTGAAATCAAGAAGCATTGAATAACCAGATCCATTTTATCGTATATTCCGCGGCGTCACCGTTGATCCGACTTTAGTCCTTACCTAGAACGTGTTCGATAGTGCTAAGGGAGTGGGTATTCCCATCGCAACCAGCACAAAGCAGTATTATATAATACAAACTATAGTTTCTTGGGATATAAGGCTCTTGTTAACGTCTCTATTGCTGACGTGATAAGGTTTATATTGTTTTGCCCTGTGGGTGTATGGACGTAAATAGCGAATTGTTTTAGACGTTTTGTTGTTGGAATAATACCTTATTTGGTTGGATAGAAGATAGAAAGGAACGTCTTTAGGTGGTTGGTTTTGATGTTTACGTAGGTTTCCTCGGCTATTTTACATGGAAATTGAATTGTTCAGAGGATTAATCGGTCGTGTAATAATGTAAAATTAGATCTAATTGTTCAGAACCTTCTTTAATTAAGCATCTCGTGACTACGTAAAGTAAACGGCTGAAAACGTCAAAGACAATTAAGGTACTCGTCTCATCGCCCACGATGAGCGGGAAGCGAGTAGAACCAGCGATCAACTATTAATACACGTGTCTCTTTTATTGACACGGGACCTGTATCTGTTGTTTCGACAAACTAGTGAAGAGAGTTATCGCCGGTAGTGTGAACAGCCAGCGATCATCTGTTAATATATGTCTCTTTTATAGACATGATCTAAATATGTATATGTTTTGTCCGTTTCTTGAGCGAGAAATATATATATAGTCGATAGCTTTTTGCCGGTAGTGGGACAAGTGCCTTAAGGTAAATTGATTTACGCAATACTAAAGAAAAAATAAGTATCATGTCATGACGCCAATATTGGTAAACAGTAAACACTAAACACTAAACAAATTCCAAAAATAAATCCAGAAAAAAGTGACTAGGTACAAGTTGACCAGGAGTAAATTAAAACTTTTTAATTAAATTTTGTAATTAACAAACGAATTTTAGTTGGCTAACTAATAAACCAAACTAATTTTAGTTAAACCAAAGTGGATTTTGGTATTAGGTTGTCATTTACTTTGTACAAAATGGTAATGTATGTGTATTAGATACTCTTATTAGAAAACTACATCAATAGATGATTTTCAGTACCTGGGTATAAACACTTCAGCCGCCTTTATCTTAGAAACCAATTAAGTCCTTGGTCTTGATAGTTTTCCTTTAAGTACGTTATAATTATATGCTTTCATTTAAGATTATTTTCAGATTTTTATCATATCTATCTAGTTTTGGCTACAGGGACACACACAGGCCACTTTAGCGGAAATTACGTATGAAAAAAAACAATACTTTATTTTACAACTTTGTCAGGGTAATTGAAATGTGAAGAGAGCCTATATACGAAAAGTTTCTGAGTTAGACCGCGGGCAGACGGACATACGGACAAACGGACATAACGAAACTATAAGGGTTCCATGCTTGACTTCGGAACCTCAAAAACTACCTTAGACAAAGTGCCGTCTAGGGCTTGGTAATAATCAACTTAGCAAAATGAAATACAGTTTCTAATTACTCCAAACGTTGTAATTAAAATTAAAACCTCATTAAAAGAGATGTTCTGCACAAATGAAAACTTAGTACTTAGGTTAATTAGTTTTTAATTATTCTAGCATCTATCGGAAGAAAAAGTCTGCTGTTGATATAACCGCCTCTCGACCAAGACAAAGAAGTTTCGTTGTAATTAACAGTGTTTAATTAAAGTTAAGGTTAACATTATATCAGACTAGATAAAACGCGCGACTTTGGACGCGAGGAATTTGTATCCCTAATAATTCACTCCACTTCTTCCCAAGAAATAAATTTTGAGAATTGCTGGCTTAGGGCACACTGTAGAGGGTGTTTTATGATGTTTTAAATTCTATCCATGTTTATTAGTTTATTTTGTTCGTTGTATGGCAGCCAGTCAGTTAATAACGGACTAAATTTAAAAGTCGGTGCTTATTTTATATGTAAAATACATACAATTGTATTTGGCTTGATTTGGAAATGATTGCTAATTCCGTCAAGATCCGTAGTTTGTCAAGATCGTAGCAAATGGAAAGAAGTGGTCTCTGCCTACCCCTCTGGGAAACAGGCGTGATTTAATGTATGTATGTATGTGTATGCTAATTCCGTTTGCATCGTATCGATGCCAGATTGATAAAAACCAAAATTTTGGCCACTGACATTAAATTTAAAGATCATAATGTACTTTTGTTAATTTTTGTCTCCTTTTTTCCTATTCTAATGAGTTTATTCAATTCAAAATCAATATAATTGGCTAGTTTATCCTAGCTTGAGAAATCCGTTATAGCCTAAGATTAGCAAGTAAATTAATTAAACTTCTCGAAGTCCATCTGGCGAACGGAATTAAACGAAAGCAGCAGATAACGGCAAAGAAAATAGTTGCACTTGCAGCCAGTTTTAATTAAGAGTTTTAACATCGACCACAATATAGGCAGACGAGCAGGAAAATCCCGCTTGGAAAAAAAACTTTAACAAACTATGTTTTAGTGTTCTCCTATCATCTATTCAACATACGGGAACATTTTGTGGACGTCAATTTGGCGACTTAAAATTTACAAGATTCATAGTCATTTAGGTACTTTAGTCATTAATTTAAAAGGAGTCAATTAAAATCTTCTCTTCTCTCTGCCAGCTCCTTTACCGCGCTATACGACATGACATGAGAAGATTAGAAATTACTCCACCAATAAGAGCAGAAGCCCTTGCCAAGATGCACTACGCTAACTAGCGTTTCTATTCGTTTCGTTTTTAAACCAATCGCATCACTGGTAGATCACGTGACTTTTCGTATCACGTCATCTACCATTGACGCGATTGGTTTAAAAACGAAACGAGTAGAAACGCTAGTTAGCGTAGTGCATCTAGATAAGGGCCTCAGGGCTCTTAAAATTGGGAGAGAGACATTTGTAAAGACGCAAAGTCGTGGTTAAGCTGCAAAGTCTTTTTCTAGTCCTCTTCACTGATTCGATGATCTTCACAAAGTTTTATGGGTACGTCAAGAAAGATTACTATCGTTTTAAGGAGCCGTGTTCACCCACTTACTAAAAAGATAATATTGCTTGTTTCAAGCAACGTACGTTAACATAAATGTTTAAAAGTTTCTTGTTCTATTTTAAAAGCGTAATTAAAGAACAATCAATATTTGCCCCTTTCCGGGAGCACCCTTAATTACTGTGCGGTGAGAGCCCGTCGGCTGACAGATCATTTCCATTCTCGGACGGTTTGTGCACTCTTTTCTGTGCTCTTTACATAGTTTATTTGGTCGGTTAATTAATTTGGACTGGACCATTTCCACAATTAATTTGAATCTCGAATATTGTTTGCTAATTGAAATGGATCCCAGTGAAGATAGGGTGGAAAACTGTCAAAACATCTGGATAGATTCAAATTACATGGCGCATAGTTAAGTACCTCAAAGCGAAATGAAGATCTTCTTTTATTTTGGATCATGTTGACGCTTTCACTTTGAACAGTGCCAGCATTTGGTCCAAACTCTTCTTTGCCCAGCTATTCATAATTATTGAACTTTGCCGCAAAAAGCCAATAATTGATAGGTATTATTTTTGTGGTGTTATCGGTAAAACACAAGTCCACGTTACAACGCGTTGATTCGGTGAAGTCTGAGACATAATCACATGAGCACTGCTGCTGTGATACCTAAAAAGTTGGCTAGCTGCATAGTAATACTCGTAGCTACCTAAAACTCTAAAAACTTGTTGATACATTCTGTAACCACATTTTGCACAATCAGGCTAAGATGTTTACCAGCGTATTAGTGACAGGTTGCAAGCCCATCGCCTAACAGTAGGTATACGCATACGCATTTTATATTGAATGTCGTTACCAATAGAGTATAGAATGCTTCGACTACAACATTGCATATGCCCGCCTTCTTTGGCAAACAGCAGGATGGCTAGACGGCCGACGAGCCAGCAAATACACTGGCAAGAAAAAAATAAGGGGTCCCGTTATTTTTGCTTGTGAGTAAAGAAGGCAATACGACATCAAGACAATAGTAGAATAAACACAAGGCACAGAGTGCAGCGGTCAATGCGCTGGCGGAGCTCCAGACTTGCATTCGTTTTGTTCCCGTGGTCCGGTGTTACTCGAAAATTCAATTTATTTACGTCTCTCTTACTAGGCTTGGGAAATAATGCGAAGGAAAAAGACGAAGCCTGTCTGGTTGACAAGTACTACGCACGTTTAAAATTCTGATCTACGAAACTCGCACGTTCATTTTCCACGAGCCACTAGACAGTCTAATTTAAATAGTTCAGTTGTATTATTAGGTAGGTTACCTAGTTCAATTTATACGAGTATTCTAGTGTGTTCCTTGAGATAATACATAATTACCGCCTGTTTCACAATCGACAAGTAAAGGATATTTGACGGATAAGTTTAGCCCTTTCTTTGTCGTACACTTGAAAATAGACAAGGAGAGAGACAACTTTATGTGACAGATAAATTTACTTGTCGATTGTGAAACATGCCCTTACTTAAATAAAAACTACTTATTTACTTATATTTTAAAGGATAGTCTTATACAAATTGACCTAATCCCAAATTAAGCTCTACGTTTTGCTTTTTAGTTCTATATCCAGCAGTCATAGACCGGACCGAAACTTGATCTAACGGATCTTTATAAAACCCTGCCAGGGCCCATTGTTTGATCCGTAGTTAAATCAAGTACCTACTTAATTGATACAATTCGAAAAAAGAACCCGACTTAAAACAGATTTGTTAGGTAATTTTCACAATTTTTTTTACGTAGTAGAGAATTTTCACATAGCGTTCTTTCATAATATCGAATTTTGACATAGCGCTCTTTCATGATCGCAAATTGTATTATTCGTCTTCCTTCATGCAGCAATTTTTCATAAAGTGTTTTATGATGTCCGCGTTAATTTTTTTCGCATATTTTACCAGTAGATTATTTGTTAAGTCGCATTTTTTCCCAACTTAATTTCACAGAGTCGCCGGAGCTCCACATGGCGGAGCTCCTATTTCTGGGTTATTTAGACCCTCCGGGCCTGATATAAAAACGAACCTAGTCTAACCTACCTACGTTTTAAGATGTAATCACTAAGGAAAAACTGCGAGTTATTAAATAATCTAAAAATATATAAGGTAAAATGTGCGCAGAAAACGGACGCGAACATTATAAAACGATTTATGAAAAAGCGTTACATCAAGAAAGACGAATACTTAATTAAATTAGCGATCATGAAAGAACGCAATGTGAAACTTCGCTACGATGAATGAACGCGATGTGAAAATTCGCTCTATGAAAGAAAGCTGTGTGAAAATTCGCTACTAAGAAAAAAATGGTTTTGTGAAAATAATCTACAACCTGCATACCTCAGCCTGTATTGTCTTAATTATGAAGTGGGAGGGCGGTCACTCGGCACCGTGCCTGGCATTGCTCCAGCGCTTCTTACCGTTCATTTTGTTTCGTAGTCTCAAGTCTTGCACGCACTTCATTCTACAGAAAGGTG
Organism: Acleris laterana; assembly: GCA_963966035.1. Classification (NCBI taxonomy): domain Eukaryota; kingdom Metazoa; phylum Arthropoda; class Insecta; order Lepidoptera; family Tortricidae; genus Acleris; species Acleris laterana. The sequence goes on from OZ014457.1 coordinate 8,843,922, forward strand.
TTTCGAATTGATTTCAAGCAGTAGTATATGTCTACACATTTATTACTTCTAGCACTCCACGATTAACGCCTGAGTATCATGTGGGTAGTATCAGCCCAATGGAACTGACACACCAAAGAACTGTGTCACAGTTACGTTATGATTCAAGCCGTAAGAAATGGCGAATAAATTGTTTTATGATGTCACTGTGATACCGTTTTACCGTGGGCCAGTGTTCCATTGGGTTGATAGTAGGCCTAATGTGTGTCAAAGGACGAGGAGGAGGACGGGCAAAAATGTCCCCACAAACAGAGATGAAACATGTCTCAGTTTATAATTATAAATCATAATCGTATTGTATGGAAATTGTTTAAAACTAAACACATGCTTGCCTTGCTTGGCTCTTGAAAGGTTCTTTTCATTAAAAATCCCTATCAAATTTGCTACTAAAATAGATATTTTGTATGTTTTTGGCTTTAATGAACATATGGACCTGATTCCCGTGACTGTTGGAGGGTGTGGACGGGACCCATACAAAATCGCCCATTACCCTTTAATTTGACTCTTACAACACGAGCTATGGTTTGGGTTCTTATCACAAAGTATTCCGGTTACAAATACATTATGTTATTATTACTATGTATTATAATTGCGAAAGTTTGTATAGATGGATGTTTGTTACTCAGCAACACCAGAATGTGGATCATGAAATGAAATTTGGTTCAGATATATTATAGTCTGGAATGGCACATAGACTACCTTTAGTCCCAAACTAAATCACTGTTCCCGTGGGATGGCAAAATTACGAATTCTACGCGGACGGATTCGCGGACAGAAGTCATTATTGCATATTGCATGAATTTTATTAAAAAACTCGGTTCTCAATTCATATTTTCGTCTTGCGTTACAGGTGTTTTTCCAAGTTCTGTAACAAAATAAAAACAAACTTCAGTTTCGTTGCACAGTATAATGAATTCAACCCATAGCTGTTCCTACGTTTAAAAAGTCTACAAAGCAGCAATTTCAAGCGTTATAAAACTACACGTGTAAACAATAAAAATGAAGGAGTACGGGGTCTCGCAGCGCTGAAAATACTCAAATAAATGCAACCGCTTTGCCTTTAATTAAATTACAACAAAACCGCACAAAAAGCTCCCTCGACCGCTCCTCTCCTTTGGGCTACCCTTAAGCGAATATAATGCTCCGACGATGTATAAAACAGGAACTTCGACCTGTTTTCGTGCACAGACTTTGAATGTCTGAATATTAATTATTTATAGGTATAAAGGGTACTTCAAGTTAGTATAATTCAATACAAAACACTTGATTGTGGCTCAGAGTTAGTGACGAATAGTGTATTAGATTACTCAGTTGTTTAAATTAGCCTTCTATTTATCATGAATTTTCTAATGTAACTAATAATAAAATTGCTAAGCTGTGGGAACCCTACATTTAATACTCAATTCTCATACCATTCACTGGAGGTTATCAATCATATTAAACATATTTGTAGGGTAACTTAAAACTAGGAAAATAAATCTTTTTCATTAAATTTGCAGCACGAGACTTAGGAGAGGGTTTTGGGAAGATGTGCGTAAAATATTGATTTTGTATTACGAATTTTAAGTTACTCGGTATTTTATACACAAAGAGAAAATACCGTACAAACCGTTACTGACGGTCTTTACAGGTAGGAAACTTTATTTTTATTTCTCTTTCGCACGGTGTTATTTGCAATACGAGTAGGTTTGATTCTAAAGCTCGTCCAAGTTGGAATGACGCGCCCCTTCACCGCAATTTACATGTAAACTTAATGTAATTCTCGGTGGAGGTGCGCGTCATTTGAGATTAGATGAGCTCTACACGAACGCGTTATCCCTTTGTCAAAGAACTTTGACTTTGACTTTGACTTTGTTATCCCTTTAAATATCGCACAGAATCTAATACATTTCGGCATAATCATACTTGTGAGAACGACCATTTTGGCAATAAACTCTAGTAGGTACTAGCTCATAGTCACCGGCAAATTTTAACCACATATTGTGTAAACATACAATACGAGTACATACTAGTCGCTTCTTCATACTGCAGGTTTAGGCTATAATATATTTTTAGTAGGTTTTCGCCACGACTTTCGAGACTTTATAGCTGTTCCCGGAGGGGAACTAGCGCTCACTTTACGACGAACTAGAAAAATCCATCCATTGTCTTTTAAACTATTTGGCTATGGAACTATATTGCATTTTTATGATATTTACACAGCTAACCTTTGCTGCCAAGTCAATAAAATGTAATTTGCATTAGTAAATGTCGAATAATGGCCTACCAACATGAGGCTATAAGGTTAGAGCTGTCATACAAACAAAATAAATAAAGGCTCTGTAACTTAAATAAAGGTTCCGTTTTCATTGTTTGGTACGGAACCCTAAAAAGTAAAAGCGGTTTTCTCGACCCGGATAGAATTGTCTACAAAAATGCTCAAGGTAGGCATTTAAATATGGACTAAGCCACGAGGCATAAAAAATTTACACACAAATGGAGTCTGAAAAGGCTTTACGCAGAACCAATATCTACACTAAGCCTCTTTGATATTCTGCTCGTTTATATCAGACGTTTTATGCTTTCTGAATAAACTTCAATATTAGGTACTATTTCAAGAGTACATTTTGCATTACGCTTTGCCTGATTTATTGGAATTTATCGCGTGGGATCGTCTCTAGAGTCCCTGGACACAGAAAAGACGAGCTCCGTCGACTGAGCTGGTTTTTAAGAACGATATGTGCTTCTCTCTTTGTAAACAAACTACGTATATCTATAGAAAAATAACAGTAGTAGGACGGGAGGTTTAAGTCCCCTACTATAGGGGCTCGGGGGGGTATTGAAAATAAACCTATAATCACCCCTCTACTTTCACACGTTTGCACCTGCAGGGCTGTCAGATGAGAAATAGGATCGTATACCAGCTTTCAAAAATTTGTTTTTTTTTTTTTTTTTTTTTTTATGGCATAGAGAAGACAAACGGGCACACAGGCCACCTGATGGTAAGTGGAAACTGTGACCCATAGACATTTGCATTCACAAGACTGCCATGCAATCCTAAGACTGCAAATGCGTTGCCAACCCTGAGGACTAACATGGAATGCCTCTATGCTAGTCATTTCACCGGCTGTCTTATCCCCAAACCGGAACACAACAATGCGAACACTGCTGTTTGGCGGTAGGTTAATGGATAAGATGGTGGTAGCGATCCGGACGGACCCTGCATAAGGTCCTACCACCCGCAAAACTCGCATTCATTTGATAAATAAATAATTAAAGCGTACATTCAATCATGGTTTAAGATTGTGAAAATTAGTTGATGCATGATGTTTATATTTATATGTGTAATAATCTGTGACAGGATCTAGGGTAGATTTCACCATCGTTGCATTTATACGAGAGTAGTCGGCTGCGCTAAGCTAAATTCAAGTATGTCTAATTTTTTCGATTTTTCTTTTTTTACGCCGTTAGATTCCTATTAATTCGGCGCATAATTCTACATCAAAAAAACCTCATATTTCCTTTTAGTTTTAGAGCTATTGTCAAAAGAAGTAGGTATTCAAGTATCTTAAATCAGACATTATTATCTATAAGATTTCAAAAAATTACATCGTACGGCCTATTAATATCGGAGATAATCGAATTTAAAGCAAAAAAAACGCTTTTTACGCTCTCCTGTAAAATTTGCCAAAATAGACTTACTTGAATTTAGCTTAATGCAGCCGAGCAGCTATCTTAGTACTTTAATCTAACGATTGACACGATGGTTGACTTAACGCTACACCTATGGATATCTTACTCCCGTATGACGTTGAACGAATGAATGGGATGAAAGCGTTCGCACCCTAGATAGTTTGTCTCGTGATTTAGCAATAGTGCTGCGTATTTTTACATTTGACCGGGTAACATTTTAACTTAGTTTATGACAATACTAATCTACGGAAAACCTTTTACTCGGCGAAAATCGGCGGTATAAGAATTTACTATAGTATAGACATTCTATTCTTAGATAAATGTTGGTTAAACGTAGAATCGGGTAACTCGCTGGTATTGATTTATCCTTAGAATAACACTCATACTACGTTGGTGAAATCGACTCGTGCATTTGCTCCAGATTAGTATAACTCCACTAAAATATAAAATTTCCAAAACACTTACCCCCTTGCTAATAAACATTGAGTAACGATGGTATAGCTATACAATGTTTTGTCCTTATCTGACATTGTGACATTTGAATTTGACAGATAAGGACAAAACATTGTATAGCTATACAACCGCTACTCAACGTTTATTAGTAAGGGGGGTTAACTCCACGTGACTGTGGCTCCTGGAGGGGTCAGTGGCACAGCAGACCCTCAGCCAAATTGTCAGCGACTTCAATAAACCCCGGGAGCCCTTAGCGCTGAATACCAAGTAATAAGCTGTGTCAGGCACTTTAGCCTGGAAAGCTCTCCACGAAAGCTTTTTAAGCTTACTAAAACTTCGAGTTTGCACCAGCGAATCCAAGTTTTTAAAATAATCTTAACTATTTCGTGTAGCCTTTTATAAGAAAGTAAAAAAAAAAAAAAAAAATCTCGAACAGTGAACCCAATCGCGGAACGCCTATCTTTTTTTATGCATTTTTTTTATGGCTTGATTCTGTCATTAGAGAGCTTCGGTGGCCTAGTGGCTAAGGGGGTCGACTTGTGATCGTAAGGTACGGAGTTCGAACCCCCGCTGTCACCATGTACCAATAGGTTTTTCTAACTTAAGTGCATTACCCGATGCTCTTACGGTGAAGAAAAAACATCAAGAGGAAACCTGCACATTTGAACAACTTAGTGTATAAGAGGGCAATTGTACAAAAGATCCAAAGGTTCGAAGTGTATCCAAAAGGGCCCATCTGTGAAGATAACATAAGATAAGATAAGTAGCTCTAGTAACTAACGCGCCTAAATAACTCAGTAGTCATTAGTGTTAGCTATATATTTTAGATAGTTGCATGTTTGGATATGATATTATATGATATTTACCGAGGGCGTCTACTGCTAATGTAACCAAGCTCTAAGTTACGTAGAGTTTTATTAAAAATAAAAAATAAACTGTTCTTGATACGGAATCGGGTCCTGTAACACAGGGAACCCTAGCAAAGGACCCACTGTATTGACTCTACTTCTTTTACGGTTTTATTTATGCAATAAACACATTCATTTTTTTTTTCATAATAATAAAGTTATTTTTTATTTTCATTGAATCACAGAAGTTTAAATAAAGTATTGTTAATAATTAGTGAGTTAACCGTGATTTAGCAATTTTTTATAGACATGATATAAAAAAAACCTTCGGCGAAAACTAACCATGTGAACGACAGAAATCAAGGTAAACAACATTGGTATTTAATACACTTCATAATGTGACAAGTAATAATGTAATGTAACCCATCCCCTAGCCGAATGTAAAGGGATATAACATTCCTCACATATAATATTTGATATTATGTAGTGCATAAGTAATGCTCGCGCGTGGCCCAGAGTTTCTGTTCGCCTAGTCCAATATTTTGACGTCAACTTACCGCAGCCATTATTGCCAGGCCTCTGACATGACTTCTGACAGTGCTCCCGAGCCTATTTTACAGGGCTTTTTGGAAGTGACACGGGTCTTGACAGGTTGGTCACGTTTCTTACGACAATTCCCTTGATAGAGGACAGAGAATCTTAGTAATTGAATATTAAATTACGTGTCGGCTGTCGCACGCAACGATAAATGTCAGGACGACAATAAAGAGAAAACTCTGCCTGGAATCAATAACAATCTCTGCGAGGTGTCGTGATTGAAAGTTAATTAAAAATTAATAATTGCTGTCTTATGTTTATAATGAACCATGTGTCTTGAAGTGAGGGAAGTGTAGTAAAGGATTAATTAAAAGATTGTATGTGAAAAATAACATAACTAATTTAACCCGCTACTAAACGCCTATTTCCAGGATAAAGTATATTTATGCTGGTACATTGATCATCTTTGACATACTTATAACTATAATTTTAGTTGTTGTGTTCTTATTAATGAAATATATTAATTACTAGCAACCCGCCCTCGCTTCGCATCGGTTTATGTGAGTTTTCTGTTCCGAGACATTTGCACATAAAAACCTTCCTCTTGAATCACTCTATCTATTAAAAAAACCGCATCAAAATCCGTTGCGTAGTTTTAAAGATCTAAGCATACATAGGGACAGACAGACAGCGTGAGGCGACTTTGTTTTATACTATGTAGTGAAGTAGACTTATAAGGTAAATATTGATTGTGTCCGATCGGCACATTGCTATGTTTTGTGAGTTTTTTCATACTCTTTGCAAGATAGGGTAAGATAGAAAGAGACTAAACAAAGCAATATGGAAATTCATCGGAAACAATACCTATTCGAAAACCTGAGGCATATCACTGTACCAACATAAGATTACATTTTATATATTAAAAAAAAACAATATGAAATATACTCAGCAAGTTATCGAAAAATCCCAATATACCTATCTCCAATATTGACTTACGAGTATATGAGCGTTGGAGCGTTATAACATAACATGCCGGAATTCGTTGGCGTGCAAATTGTAACTTTACTACGTTGACTTTACGAGCGTTATCCGTTGCGGCGCTCAAGAGAGGGAGCGGTACAAGACGTCATAAATATCGTGCGCGTGATTATTGTTATATTTCAGGATTTCCAGGTTTCTAGAGGTTCTGGTGCCAGTAGGGACGTAAAATATGTTGTGTTTTTTATGATACGGAGAAGGCAAACGCGCTGTTAATGTGCTGTTATAGACGCACGCAGTTAACAAGAATATACGAGTATAAATGGTAGAATACATGCAGCACATTATTACAACATTGTATTGTAATAATTCGCACTCAATTCGCTTTCTAAGAAATAAGTTAACAGGAATTTAACTATCATGGCATTTGTAGCTGCGAAATATTGCCCTAGTTATACATGGGTGTGACAATATAAAATTCTTATTGAGTAAAGAACTAGAAATTTCATGTAAAAATTCCGGTTTTTTATTACCACTACAATAAATTACTAAGCAATCATAAAATCGAATACTTATTAATAAATAAATAAACATGCATGACAATACCCGGAGGTCCAGGCCGAAAGATTTTGGGCCGTTTCTTACTACCTAATTTAAATAGTAATTTAGTTAAAGGTGCCTAAAGCTTAGTTTCTAGGGCTTAGGCCAATTTTTGTGACATTGTCCCCCGATACTTATTTATTTACTAAATTTGGGCAGACAGCGTCCCTCGTAGAAGTGATTTATCGCTATTCCCTCGGGAACTCTCAAATTTTTCGGCATAAAAAGTAGCCTAAGTGTTATCCCAGACTATAATAGACCAGAATATATTCTGTGCTAAATTTTATCAAGATACTACTTTGACATTTATAGTATTATGTAAGTAAACCGTTTATAGTTTTTGTATAGCGAGAGTTTGAATTTAATATATTTAAATAAAAATATATTATTTGCATAAAAGCATTTGTCGACGTATTTCGTGTCGCATTTAGCCGTCGTACAATCTGCACACCCAAGTGCCACGGCCACGGCACGGCACGGGCAGGTATCGGGACAAACACGCCGCGGTATGCAACGACACATAAATCGGCGCCGCGTGCTCCGCCTCGCAACGAGTAGCCTTTATCGATATTTGCTGGATATCAAACTTCTGTTTGAGAAAAATCTTGAAGCGGTTTTACATTACGCGAGTTAGCGCGCGTGGAGTCGGCCCTGGAAAAGCAAGGGTAAAATTAAACAAAGCTACGTTTAAAAAATGCTGTCGATTTTACTGAACTGCGTACTCGTAAAGTTGTTGCATTCTTTCAATTTATGCTTAGGCTCGATTTTTTTGGTCAGTTAACTGAAGGAATGATTAAAAATCGTAACCAATTATTGCATCTGAACCAAATAAGTCACGTTTTCGATTAGATTTGATTATCGTATTTTAAACATTAGTTCAGTCAACTACTGGTCATAAATCGGCTTTTAGGCACTTGTCCCACCGCAAAAAATGAGCGAGAGGCGAATAGAGCCAGCCATCAACTATTAACATTTTATTTCGACAAACTAGTGCAGAGAGGTCTCGTCGGCAGTGTGAAGAACCAGTAATAAACTATTAATATATGTGTCTCCTTTATTGACACGGGATCTTTATCTTTTGTTCGTTTCTTGAGCGAGAAAATAGTCTATATCCAATCGCTTCCTCGCCGGCAGGTGGGACAAGTGCCTTTCTCCAAGGACCTTTACTTTCTCAACCTCGTATCTGATCGAATAGTAAGATAGGAAAAGCATTTATGTTCTCTAAAGAATAAAGACTACTTTCCTATCTAACTATTCGATCAGATACGACGTTGAGGAAGTAAAGGGACAATATAAGGTCGTAAAAGAGCGCTTTCAAATTAGCCGTTTTGGGTGAGCGTCTGTAGCGCTACAACCGCGCTATTATTTTTATACAGTTCCTATTTTCCCAGTTACCGCAGCGCCTTAGCCTTAGCCGCGTGGCTGAGCAGCTTAGGTAATACGAAAGCGCTCTTATCTCAGCGTTGAATGTGGCATTCTCGCAAAAATAAGGATTATTAGACGCAGGCACACGGGCAACGATAACGGCCATGTTTATTCGTCGGTTTGCGGGTAGAATAATCGTGTCTATTATCCAAGACGCCGTATACACCATCCTGATCCAATACACATTGGACATTGTTCTTTCGGATCCCTCGCAATAAAGTATTGCAACCTTCTGCGGAATAAAAATCTATAGAGGTCCTTAACAGAATAAACCTAAGTCTAGGGCAACTTATGAGAGAAAACGTGTGTTTCCTTGTAATTTTATCTTTTCAAAATAGCCGAAAAGGCCGAGATGGATTTAGATTTTTTTTCATGTAGAAAAAGGGACTTTTTTCTGGGCTACATTTAGAAAATACATAAATCTGCGCCGAAGGAATCGAAAGGAGAGATTGGTAGAGAGTAATTTTGCCATTCACTTAAGTTATAAAGTTTAAGTACAGTTGGTTTTATAAGTAACTGCACACTTTTGTACCTTGTCACTTTGACACCTTTGACAGATTAGTGCGGCAGTTCAAACATGTCGTTAAAGTCACAAAGTACTAAGTGCGCTACTAGTTATAAAGTCGACCGTACTACGAATTAGATAACGACGCCTCTGACCTACCTTTTGTCACTCGAAGTGTAATCTCGCACCTCGTACTAAAGGAACAATCGTTTTAATGCTCTCTTTATTTAATAGACCGCTTGCTTAAACTAGCAGTTTGTAGCTTACCCATTTCGGTTGTGTATTTAAGAACTGTTAAGGGCGGGTCTGAGTGGATATTACGTCTGCGGTTTAGAGCAGAAAGTAGTTGATATAAACACAGCAGGCTATCGAGAGGAAATAAGACATCAGGTATGCATCAAGACACTAAGGGCCTGTTTGATCAGTAGTTATACTACATAATCGTTAAGAAACGTACCAATGGTTAAGGCTTGGAAAAATTTGATTCCTTTTTCGAATTTTAACAATTGACAAGATTTCATATTTTCAAGACTTTAATTTTATTCGTTTTATAGATACTGTTTGGAAAGAGAAAGACACCAATAGTTTTAAATTTTCTCTAGAATGAATAATTATTTTATTATTAATTTATTAAGATGTACTTATTCTAAAAGGGCGTAACTTCATTTCTACGACACAATGGACATATTACGTTAGTCCAATCTGTATATAAAAAGTATCATGTCAACCGATAAAGGGCCACTTGCACGAAAAGTTTAACCCTGGGTTAAGACGCAAGTGGGCGTTAGGCCCACTTGCGTGGACCAGAGTTAGCGTCTTAACCCGAGGTTAGGCGGCAAACCACGTACAAAAGTAGACGCTTAACTCTGGGTTAAGGGCTAACTCTGGTCCGCGCAAGTCCGCCTAACTCGAGTTAAAATGACAGTTATCGTATGAATCTGACGTCTACTAACTCGAGTTAGTGCCTTAACCCAGGGTTAAATTCTGCGTGCAAATGGCCCTAAGGGCCACTTGCACGAAAAGTTTAACCCTGGGTTAAGACACTAACTCGAGTTAAAATGACAGTTTTCGTATGAATCTGACGTCTACTAACTCGAGTTAGTGCCTTAACCCAGGGTTAAATTCTGCGTGCAAGTGGCCCTAAGTCTCTATCCATCTGTCAATAGTGTCAATGTCTAATTTGAAGTATGACAGCTTTTTTTCTCGTGAAAAAGGCAATGGTATTATATCTATTCAGGCATAGTATTGGTGAAACTCGATATTTTTATTAACTTACTTGTAATTTTGAAAATAAAGAAAAATAAATCTAAATAAATATTTTGCCGTGTTCAGGAGGTAAAACCCTTTCGATTCGTATAGTAATTTGCAGGTGTCACCAAAATGAAATGTTGTCAATTGGTTTAGTTAACTACTGATCAAAGAACGGGCCCTAAGAATAAAAATTATATCTCCCTAAAAATACATTTTATACATTGTATAAGTGAATTGGAATTTTCGTAGATTTTTCGAGGGTTTCTATAGTACCTATAGAACAAGCAAGCTAAGTTTTAAACAAGGTCAATACGTGTAAGATCGTCCTCTGATATCCATACTAATAATATAAATGCGAAAGTGTGTCTGTCTGTTACCTCTTCACGCTTAAACCGCTGAACCGATTTTGGTGAAATTTGGTGCAAAGATAGTTTGAATCCTGGGAAAGGACATAGGATTGTTTTTTTTTCGAAATTCATCCCCTAAGAGGGTGAAAACGAGTTCTACGCGGACGGTGTCGCGGGCAGAAGCTAGTTTATTATAATTCATCAATTTGTAAACGCTTAAATATGTATACATGTATAAATGCAAATGACAATCTGGGAGGTTGTTGTGACATATTATGTAGCTATGCAGTTTATTTTACGGCAAGCATAAAAGACAGAGCTATAGCATAGCAGTTGTATAGCTCCGTCCTTTTTTCCCGACTGCCGAAGGAGGAGGGTAATGTGTTCCTTTGTGACACTAGAAACTAAACGCGGGACCAATTTTGATGAGTCTTATGTCAATCGATTTGTCTTAATCTTATGAGGGTCACTAAATATGACAATAATCAAAATTCAATATTGCGGCAACCAGACGCTATAATGGATAAAGAAAAAGAGTAATGTCGACGAACTATGAGAAGCGGGGTATGATTTAATAGGTATTTAAAATAATCTTTGTTTCTTTCATCATTTTATTACGATTTAAAGTTGGTTTGCAACAGTTGGGTTTTTAGAGCTAGCTTTTTTTCTCAGCGTAAATTGAACTGCATCACTATGTCATATTAATAACCCCCCTGAGTAGAATAACCGGCGGCGTGCTGTCAGCCTCTCGCTCGTGCGGGTCGCAACCCTCACAGGCTGTGCCGCCATTGTTTCCGCAGGTGGCGTTCCGGAGCTAATTCTAGCCGTTTCCTTACTCATTGCTAACATCCTCATCTACATTCTCATCTTCATCCTCATCCTCATTCCTAAACCTAACACATGTTATCTGCAACATTATGGATTTACGCGTATTTATATTAACAATAACTAGTGAAGACTTATCCGCATAATTCCTGCTTATAATAAGCTGGACGGATAGATTTTTTTATATAACTAATCTTGCATTCGACCAAACTAGAATAAGGTCTTATAAGTACCTATATTAAACGCCAAATTTGTATAGACTAATCTCGAAGTCTTATTCTAAGTTTGGTGAAATGCGGCCTAACGAGCCCTCGTTGTTAGTATGACGATTAATTCCTTTCTTAATAACGGTTTTTCAAACACAACTTTGAAAAAGGAACGAGTTAATTGTCTCTGAGTGCGGCGGTAAGTCTCCGCTCGTCCAGTGCGATAAAGATGCCGAAGTAGCGTCTGTAATGTAACTCGAACTAAGAGCAATTTATTGTTGAAACTGCAAGAAGACCATTAGGAAAACTACCGTCTTATACTTTTTTAAGTGAAGAGAAACCTTGTATTATTTTATTTCCGTGATATTATTCAGTTTTATTCGTCTAGTTAAATAGATTCTGTACTTTGTCTTATCATGATGTACTTATTTAAGAAGACTTTGTTTACGGCGTAAATTTTGAAGTCTGGTTTCGTTGTTTTCTTTATTAGCCTTCGTTAAAAAAAGATATGTATACGTGTACCAGTATATCTGCCTATGTCATCGTAACTCCCGAACGGATGTAGTCCAATCCGGATGATATTTGACAAGGTTTCTATGAAAATCGTTTGGAGTGTTTCAGTGATATCGATAACCTGAACGGAGGGGTCATCGTTAGTTTTTATGATTCATCATGAATCAGAGTCATTTATTATAAATTAATTAATATCAAGGAATCTCCGACCCAAAGTAAGCTCTAGGTTTTGACTGTGGATACTAGACAATGATACAAATACTTATACAGAGAAATAAATACTTAAACACATAGAAAACATCCATGTCTCACAAACAAATACTAGTGTTCATTACACAATTATTTGCCCATAACTGGAATCGAACCCAGGACCGCTAGTTTCGTAGGCTGGGTCACAACCAACTAGGCCAACGCATCGTCAAATGATTAATCACTAAAACCAAACCCCAAATGATTATGATTGATTACTATAATTAGGTACCAGGAATACAATGACACTCACGATTTCATAATACATTGTAGGAATCTTTCTCACTATAGCTAACTAACTACCATCTCGACCTATAGAAATGATTTAAAGTATAAGCTAAGTTACTACATAATTTTGTGATAATCGTGGGCAGGCCATAGCGGGGAGCGCAGCGGAGTCGCAACAAAACACAGGAAGTCATGATCATACATCAAATCCATTGCCAATTTCCTCAAAGCCCTCATAACTTTTACCCTACAGGCAAGTATTCTTTCATCCCTTTAACCTCTTTTAATATCGCAGAACAAAGTCTAAAAGGTTATCTATTTGTCTAGTTTCAAAGCCGTTTAACGATATTGAGCACAACTTTAAGCGCAACCGTTTTTGCTTTCATTATGAAGCTATAATGGCCAAATGAGGGCCCTTTTGTAATTAAACAAATTATGGTAACGAGCCCCTAGACGTCCATTTGGAAATTAACTGTTTTTTTAGGCAAGTCTATTAGGACATGATATTAATATTGAACCCTAATATTCACAAGGAGACGAATGTCTGTTGACGCATATCGGCAGTGACGTCAGACAAAATCGCACGACTTCACATGATGCCTTGCTCTTGAGACATCGCGCAACAATCGTTATAAAATTTATGAGTGACTTCAGTCAAAACCGCGTAGTTTCGATACATACAAATATTGTCAGACAAGTCGAGCGATCCGACAGCTCTGTGATTCTTCGCCAGACGACGGTCCGGGGATATTTGTCCACCATTGAACTCGATGCGTAAATTAACAAACGATCTACAATATCCGCATTTGCATAATTCAAACACATTTGAATATTAGGTACAATCGACGTCAAAGATATGTTTACTCTTTAGTACCTCGTCACTTTACCCGCTATGACAATTTCAAATGGCAGTTTAAACATGACGTTAAATAGACAAGGTACTAAAGTGTAAACATATTTTTGGCGTCGACTTTACTAATTAGCCTTTTTTAGTTCTATTATGTTTTGCGCCCTAAGTAAAAAGCACTTTTGGCTTTTACGAGTATGCACGTAACTTCTCAGACTAGTCAGATTTTCACGATACCGTAAAAAAAAATCGTGGAACATGGTTGAATAGATAATTGTATGTAAGTTTTATACAGTTAATATCCTCCTTTAAAAATGATATCGCATTGTCTGAGCTGTAACAATAAATTTCAAGTTGGTTAGCGATCTTATTCCTAATTTGAATCCCTCCTATCACTAGTAGCAGGACCGACAAACTTAGGTGGTTATTTTTCACGGTCAATGTAATGATAATAAAGTACCAACCGCAAATAGTGAAATCAGGTACCAGGGCCAGGGCAGCAAATGGGGCGAGGAGCATTAGCGCAGACAAATTGCTCCATCATGGCGGCCGGCGCATGGACAGTTCATTGCTACAACATTTATCTCCTCGGTTTTATACGCTTCTGGTAGCATTTTCTTGTAAATAATCATCAACAATGTGTAGGGTGCTGGGATTTTTCAATTACCAAACTACCCAAAAGGGAGGGTAATGTTTTAAAGTGTATGTATATATGTATCAATATTTATGCGTGACATCTTAAACATCTAAAGGCATTTTAAAGTGCGTAGTATCGTTTGATATAATAAAACCTCCTCAAGTTGTAGGATGGCAGGGGCAGTCGGATTTTCAAGCTTGCGTTTTGTTACACTTGTTAGATTATAAACCAAATCATATTATCAGCATAGATATGTGAACTAATGCACACAGCTAGGCCTCCTCCTAAGCTTAGCTATAATTATAAGCTTGGTAATGCAACTGCCACATAATGAAGGCTCTTGTGATACGAGTGGCGAATAAACATTACCCGGCATTAAGTTTTCTTAGTGTAGGTAACAGCCGCACTCAGAGACGCCAATTAAATTTAAAGCTTGTTTAGTGACGTGGTTGTCATATTCTATTGCTATAGCAAAGAATGTGACAGCAGCAACTTTAATCAAGCATTAAATTTAATTGACGTGTCTGAGTACGGCAGTACGTATTTTTTGTGCAATACAGACTAAACAGACATAAAAGTTTTTAAATAAAACTTACCTATCAGAGACAAGCTAGTCTTTCACTCATTTGCAAAATAATTTCAGCACTTATTGCCAGACATTTTAAATCAATGAATTAAATACGTCTTTTCTGTCGCCTATGAAACAACGTCTACTATTCATATGATAATACGGCCGTACAGCGTTTTAATTACGCATGGAGGACTCCCACACATTTAATCATCATACTCGTACATAGCTTTTAACCAACAAAGGCTTCTAGAATTAAACTACACCAAACGAAAATCACCGGGAGCAAGCCCACTGAAACCACTCAGGGCTTTGTGTGATTTATGAATTACCGTTCCGCCTTTAAATATTTATATCATTTTAAACAGCCATGATTCCACTAATTATGAGTAACGATGTTATTATTCAAGAGAGGACTTTGCTACGGACGGTTTAGATCGGGATTCGGTTGCGGGGAGCCTTAAATTATGCAGCGAGCGGAGACTGAGCTCATGAATACTGAGGTGTGTATACTGGACGGCGCAACGACTGGACAGTGTTCTTTATTCTTTTATAACGAAACCAAAAAAAAAAGTTTCTTATCGTACCGAGAGACCAACCTATCTCTGAGACTCCTTAAATGATTGTGTAAATATACTATCATCAAATTGAAAGAACTATCAATTCACCTCCAGCATGTTTTACTTGACTTTTTGCTGTGGCTACGAGTATATCGTTGCATTGATAATATCACATGATAACTAAACTTCGTAAAGCAAAAAATCTTCATCGAAATTATGATAAGACAGGGTGTCCGAAATAGACGCTTGCGAAAAAGAGTTAAATGGGAGAACCCCCCTCCTCATCCCATTGTTTTAGCGTAATTTTTTTCATCCATTGAAACAGTTCACCGAATTTCACTTGATTAAAAGCTATTTTCTGCTGAAGTGCAACGTAATTACGTACGTTAGGTTGGTTAAACTCGTGAAGTTACGACAAAATTTAATCTCCTGCGCCTAGTGAAGCGGTTCGTTGGAATGAAAATTTTGCGAGACTCATACGTGTGTGTATGTTTATATGTGTGCGTGTGTCCAAGTAGTCTCCCACACTCCCATATTATCCAAACAGTACTCTAGGCACTGTACAAGCAATCTTCACGGTTCTAAGCTATCCCAATTTCGGGAAGTTTTCAAGCCGAGTTTGCATTCCGCTCATAAGGTCGTTTGTTGCTCAGCCTATTAGCTCGAGTTAGTTCGTCAGCGCTAACAGGATCTCAAGACTGACGGAAGCCTAACTTCATAAGTGCAATGTTAAACATTTTGAACAAAGGGTTATGTTTCACCGTATTTTAGAGCAGCTTATATGTTGCTAAGGTTAAACTGTATTTATTTGTGTTAAAACTTCTTTACACGGTACACAGTATTCATATAAATGGCGGACTCAATAACTTAACACATTTTCTGTATTCATTGTATTTTGAAGATAGTCACGCGGATCTAGGTGAACTACACAGCTTTTAAAACGATCTTTGTGGTTTCTTCACTTACCGACTTAACCTGAGTCCGAAACACTTTAAGTGCTCCTTGTACTGTACATAGGTAATATTGCACAATATTATATGCAGGTATACAAATGAACAAATCCGGTATACGCTGGCTCTCTATTAGTTTTTAAGAAATATCTCTCGCAAAATCTAAAATATAAACCTTGAAAAATAGAACTCTGAGCAACCATAAAACTCTGTCACTGTGACATACATTATGTTTAACAATTCTTCCGATTTGATTTTTGACGACAATGTGACACAGTTTTATTGCTGAGGCGGGTGTCTTTTGGCCCTTTATGTATACACACACATCCCTGAAAGACAAATGCAATGTTACTGAAAGAGGATCACAACATAAAAATAGCACGCGAATAATTTTAAATAAACCAGGACGTATTATACACAAAAAAATAACGCGCTATAAACGTCCGGGAGCTTTTGTCAGTAAATTCAGCCTTAATTAAGGCCGTGTCTCCGCGAAGCCGAATGTTCCGGATATAGTGCTGTAAAGCATTTGCAACCGTAACCGGATAAACCGGATTGGGTGCGAGCCACGAACGATTACGCTTTTACGATCATCCTGTAGAGTTCCGGAGTTAGCGCGTTTTAGAGGTCTGAATGAAGATAGTGCCGTTCTCATTTTAATTTAAGTCAATAAAACGTTGAACCAATTTTGATCGGAATTCTTTTATTATATTACTAAAATAACGTCAAGTCACGTCGTTAAATCAACGTTTTAGTGGCGGTAGGTCATCACAAAACGTCAAAAGCACCTGGAAATCTTTGCAAAGCGTAAAAATATACAACTATTGTTAAAATTTCCGGGAAATTTATTACCGAGAAAATGTTGAGCCAGGGAATTATTACTAATTGAGAAATAGGTAGGTATATTTCATGAAAAAATTACGTATTTAAATAAAAAAGTTTACGCCATACTTGTTCGTGCAACACGAATTAATTTAAACAATAACCTTTACCGTTAATGTTTGAATTACATAGTATTGTATTTATAGTCGGGCAGCCTTGTAAGGGTATAACTAAAGGGCTATGACAAAATCCTTACCAAAAGCAGACAAACTCTAGGTATCTGCCATAATGAGAAATCAAATGAATAAATAACGTCGTCCGCACAACCTCTAACTTGAACCACAGCGCACAGACACTCGTAAACAGCTAATCCTGTCCCTGTTTCGCAACTACACGCCCCTAGCTCCCGTGGATCTAACAGCTATAAAAAAATACTTTATGTGGTAACTGGCTTAGTTCTAGAAACAGTTGAGCAAAAATCTTTAACGGGTGTTAAATAAAGAGAAGTCAATGTTCAAACACAAATTGTTTTATTTAATGTCCTTGATTTACGGTACAGAATAGGTAAAAGGTTAAGTGACCAGGTGGGCGCGGAATTACCAGCTACTTAAGTTATTTGACTGTTTGTGTCGAGAGCTACGAAAGGACTGGCCGCCGTGAGCGGGCCGAGCATGTATATTTACCTAAAATGCTGACGCCGCTAAATACGTCAGGGGTGTCGCCACAATACTCCCCCTCTTTAAAAAAAAATGAATTAACGATTTTCTACCGTTATACAAAGTTAGTTTAAAGAACTAGTTGCAAAGGACAATAACAAACATAGGTAGTTGGACACTATGATTACGCAAGCTGAAACTTGCCCGTGACCTGATCACTTGTTATTACAATGTTGCTGACTTAGAACTAAACACTATTACACTCACTTACATTGTTATTGGTATGTTTGCTGTTGTGGCATAGCTGGTACTCCTTGTACCGTTATACCCGTGGGCGGCGCGTTGTTGACAGTTTTGCGCACCCAATTCCTTGCGCCCTTTTTACATCTTGTTTTAAGCATGTAACCTAGTACTACTATTAATACTATTCCGAGTACTAGCATACCGATGGCAACGTAATTAAGCTTGGATTCCACTTGACTGGATAGGTTTTGAACTTTCGCAATTGCGACAGTATTATGTGAATTTTCATCTGCTTCTTTACTTTGCCCGTAACCCATTTTTTTTTTTTTTTTTTTTTTTTTTTTTTGCGGATTGATTCGACTAAACACTGGGGCAGCTATGAGACAATTCTTACAATACGAGACATTCTATATGCTCTAATTTATATGAGAACACGTGAGTGTAAAATGCGTACTAGCAATACGTGGCACAGTACCCGTATCCTATCAGTATGTTAATTTAAGTTAACCTAATTGCAGTGTTCTTGTTTTCGAACCTGACTTGACATTATACTTAAGACTATGATCCTTATGAACTAAACGATTAAGGGTAGTAGTTGTATAGGACGTACTCTGCAATACTAAATCAAAAGGACACCAAACAGTATTCCTGTACAACCACGCCGAGTACCTATTTGGTAACAAAATATTGATGCTGTTAACTTACTGTTTTAAAACTATTTATTGTGTAGCATACATTGGTCTTATTCATCAATTAAAAATCTGACTGGCTTTTTTACAACTCGGCCACTACGCGTGGTACGGATAATGGGCTTAAGCGTTTGTGGAGCTGATGGCGATTGTTGCATATCAGTGTCCTTGGGATCGTTGTCCTTATTTGGAACCATGTTGTTGCAACTACTTTCATCCTGATCTGTTAACATAAATGCTGGTTTTAATCTGTCTATAGAAACTTCTGTCTGCCTATTAGGTAATTGTATTTTAAATGTTTTAGGTCTCCTAGTTATAATTCGGTATGGGCCATCGTAGTTAGGGGTCAAAGGTCTCTTAACCATGTCGTTACGTATAAAGACATGTGAGCAGGTATCTAAATCTTTGTGAACAAAAATCTTCCGTGAATCGCTCCTCGCTCCTGCTATGGGCCGAAGGTTACTGATTGTTGCTCTGAGATTTTCTACATATGAGAGTGGGTCATTGAAATTGACTGTCGAGCTTGTGTAAAAATCGCCTGGTAGTCGTAAAACTTGACCGTAAAGCATCTCTGCCGGGCTGACACTGTGGTCTGCTTTACAAACCGATCGGAGTCCTAACATGACTGTAGCAAGCTCGTCTACCCAGTTAGCATTGCCCGCTAACCTGGCTGTTAACGCAGCTTTCAATGTTCTGTGCCACCGTTCCACTAAACCGTTACTCTGTGGATGATACGGCGTTGTACGAATTCTGTGTATTCCTAAAAATTTCATTAATCTACTGAATAAGTCGCTCTCGAATTGTCTACCCTGATCTGTCGTAATAATATTTGGACAACCGAATCTGCAAATCCAATTTTCGTAAACTATCCTAGCTACCGTATCCGCTGTAATGTCACTTATTGGTACGGCTTCCGGCCAGCGCGTACAGCGATCTATCATTGTAACCAGGTAACGGTATCCATAGTTAGAGGTAGGTAATGGGCCTACGATGTCTATATGAATGTGCTTTAACGTTTCCGCCCCGTTGAACTGTCCTAGACCTGACTTAGTATGTCGTGTAACTTTTACTTTTTGACACTGTAAACATGTTTTTGCCCATGTACCTACATCTTTGTTCATTTCTGGCCAAAAATATCTTTGTGCTACCATTTTGCGTGTTGTCCTAACGCCAGGATGACTAATGTCGTGCACGGCATGAAAAGCAGTTTTTCTAAATGTTTCCGGCAAATATGGTCGTGCGTTATTTGTTGACGTTTCGCAATAAATTTCAACATTCGATCCCGGTATACCTAAGGTTTTAAATTCTGCTGAACTATTAACAAGGTTTGTAATCTGAGCGTCTGTTTCCTGAGCCTTTGCTAGTTCGACGAAATCGATGACCGTGGGACATTGTATGGACTCAACACGTGATAACGCGTCAGCAACTTGATTCTGTGAACCGTTGATGTGTACTATCTCGCTCGTGAACTCGCTAATGAACATGAGTTGTCTCGCTCTACGTGGGGTCTCTTTAGCTGTGCTAACTTTGCTTAATGCCGAAGTAAGCGGTTTGTGGTCGGTGTATACTATCAAACGCCTGCCTTCTATGACATTTCTAAAATGGCAAATGGACATATAGATTGCTAGTAACTCTCTGTCATAGGTGCTATAATTTCTTTGCGTCTCTGAAAACGCTTTTGAAAAATACCCTAGAGGTTTCCACACGTTGTCTATGTACTGTTGGAGAACGCCACCTGCGGAGGTGCCAGATGCGTCCGTCATAAGCGCTAGCGGAACGTCCGCGAGCGGATGAGCCAATGTAACAGCGCTCTTAAGGCTATCTTTACATTGTTCAAATGCCGCGATTGAAACTGAATCCCATACAATTTTCGTTTGATCCTTCTTTTTGGAGTTATGCAAGAATTTGTTTAAATGTGCCTGTTGTTCTGCAGCTTTCTGCAAGTGTGACCGATAAAAGTTAATCATGCCTAAGAAACGCCTTAACTGTTCTATTGTTTCTGGACGCGGGTAATCTGAGATGACCTTAACCTTTTCTTCGCGCGGTTCCAAACCGTTTTTAGACACTGTATACCCCAAAAATTCTACTGTTGGTTGTCCGAATTTGCACTTACTAAGATTTATTGTCAAACCGGCTTCCGTGAAAA
Organism: Acleris laterana; assembly: GCA_963966035.1. Lineage (NCBI taxonomy): Eukaryota > Metazoa > Arthropoda > Insecta > Lepidoptera > Tortricidae > Acleris > Acleris laterana. The sequence goes on from OZ014457.1 coordinate 8,864,716, forward strand.
CCCGGAAAAGATGCTCTAAGTGTTCCCTATGTGCGGTTACGCTCTCTGAAGCTACGATTAAATCATCTAAATAACAAAACAGGTTGGACTTGGTTCCGTCGCTGCCCGTGTGTTTTTCTATATCATTGATGATCGAGTGCATAAATCTCTGAAAAGTTTGCGCCGCGTTTCTCAACCCGAAACACATTCTGGGGAACTCAAATAAGCCGAAAGGCGTTATTATCGCGGTTTTTTCGATATCTTCCGGGGCTACCTCTATAACGTGGTAGGCACGGTTTATATCTAGTGTAGAAAATAGTGTCTTACCTGCAAGCCCATAGGTGAAGTCTTGTAATCGGGGAATAGGGTACCTGTCGGGCTTCGTTACTGCATTCAGCCTCCTGTAGTCACCGCACGGTCGCAGCTGACCGTCCTTCTTTGGCACCACGTGTAGCGGGCTGGCCCATGGACTCTTGCTGGGTCTGCAAATTCCTAATTCTACCATATTACGAAATTCGTCCCTAATTTTTACGTATCTGTCTCGCGGTAATGGCCTCGCTCGCGCATAAACCGGAGGTCCAGATGTTTCAATGTGGTGCTTGACACCGTGTTTAGCTGGGTCCCTAAAGCAAATGGGTTTCGTTATCTCCGCGTATCGCTCCAGGATGTCACGAAATGGGTTATCATCCTGAATGCTTTTTACGGATGGTTGACCGTAACGTACGATGGACCCATATGCACTAAATTCTGTAACACTATCAACTAATTTCTTATTAAATAGGTCTACTACTAACTTATGAGTCTTTAGGAAATCTGCACCAATTATGGGTTGTTTTACGTCACACACGATAAACGACCACTTGAATACCCTGCGTAGGCCTAAATTTACTACTAAGGTTACCGCACCGAAAGTTTTAATCTCTGAGTTATTTGCCGCGTAAAGTTTGTAATTCGTTTCATTGCGACCGACACCGAATTTACTTACTGGTACTACCGAGACATTCGCACCTGTGTCCACTAAAAAACATAAACCACTTGTTTGGTCGCAAACGCTAAGACGATGACTGTCATCCCACCCCGCACACTCCTGTACTGTGCCGGGTGACGCCGCCAGTCACCAGTTGGATTGCTGCGACTGCATGCTGCCGGAGATCGATGGGGTCGATGTTCCCGCACGCTGCTGCTGGTTTCTGTCCCATGCACAAGGTTGTATGCAGTTTCTCGCATTTTCCCTGAATTTAAAATGATATCTGCATAGCCAGTTAGGATTCCTCGACGGGCTTCTCGCGCGAGACCGGGAACGTTCTCTCTGCCAACCTTGATTGGAGTTTTCTGTGGCTCTAGATCGCAATTCGTTAACTTCTCCTCGGAGCTGCCTCAGTTCTATGGCCATGTTCCTGAATTCCTGGATCAGTTCTGCGTCACTTGCTGATTGCATGGGTGTTGGTGTTGCTATTTCTGCTACTACACCTTGCCTCACTGACTCCATTATTTTATCTGCCATGGTGGCCAGTGTCTCTAACTTGGTGTCCTCACTGACTATTAATACTGTACGTACCGCCAGCGGCAGCCGCTGTAGCCACAGGTTCTTTAGCCTCTCGTCGTCAACGCCCGAGTTCCTTGCTGCTTCGGCCATGCTGCGGAACAACTGTGATGGTTTCTGATCTCCCAGCTCCAGCTCTCTGACTAACCTGTTGAATTGGGAATCTGCGCTCTCTTGATAAACGGTAATTAATCTGTTTTTTAGTTCCGAGTACTGCCTGCTGTCCGCACTTTCTAGCAGGTCCTTCACTGCGTTTAATTCGTCTCTGCCTAGTTTTCCGATAACCAGGTCGAATTTGGCTTCCTGGCTCAACTTCTGCGGAGCTAGTATCGCATCCAACTGCGTGAACCAGAGTTTGGGCATGTCCTTCCAGAAAGGCGCTATGCGGGATGCCACGGTAATCGCCGCTAACTCGTCTCGTGCGTGATCGTCCGTTGGAGCTTGCACCGGGGCCGCCGCTGAGGCCTGCACCGGCACTCCAAAAGCCTGCTGCATTGGTACGGTTGGCATCTTCACTAACGTTCACAACTGAGTCTAATTAATTACCGGTACAACTCGACGCTGTCCGCACCTGGCCAGATCACGTCGGGGTCACCAATTATTTAACGGGTGTTAAATAAAGAGAAGTCAATGTTCAAACACAAATTGTTTTATTTAATGTCCTTGATTTACGGTACAGAATAGGTAAAAGGTTAAGTGACCAGGTGGGCGCGGAATTACCAGCTACTTAAGTTATTTGACTGTTTGTGTCGAGAGCTACGAAAGGACTGGCCGCCGTGAGCGGGCCGAGCATGTATATTTACCTAAAATGCTGACGCCGCTAAATACGTCAGGGGTGTCGCCACAAATCCTAGCAAGTCCACATTAACTACTAGTTCAAATTGACAGAACCGGGGTTATTATGACATGGCTATGCAATTCATTTTATGGCGAGCGTAAAGGACAGAGCTATAGCAGTTATATAGCTCTCTTCTGAGCGTAAACTGAACAACACAGTTCTGTCATAATAATCCTCTTGGTCTGCGTCGGTACTTCGATATAGATTTATTTATACTAAGCGTATCTGTGTAAATAACCTATACGAAGAGTTTCATTAAATAATACACGATCAAAGATTATAAAAGTCACCAGAAAATGGCTCGTAACGTCATTTTTAACTATTAAATAAAGTATTACGATATAAATTCGAAAAATTCTAAAACAAAACAGGCATCCATTTGGCCAGTCCTACGTGAAAACTAAGCGAAAGCTTAAAACTCTAATCCCAGGTAGGTAATGTGTGGGTGTCTAAATTTGAGTTGGACAATGTGTTATTTTGCAATCTTGAGTGCGTTGTAGGTGCGAAGCGTTCCTACAATCCTTATTCTCTTCGTGCTGAAGTTATCTTAGAGCTGGAAAGGAAATACCATGGTTTTTATAAACTTTTTACCGATGGTTCAAAGTGTGGTGACAAGATAGGAGCAGCTTTTTTTGATCCATTTAATGGTAAAAAGGCACAGTTTAGGATTTCTTCTGGTGTATCTGTTATGTCCGCGGAGCTTTGTGCAATCTCTGAGGCTTTGTTATATGTGGAAATGTTGAGTTATAGTAATATTGTGATACTTACTGATAGCAAAAGCGCCATTCAACATATAGCTCGATGTGCTTCGGGCGAAAGGTGTTTTTCATTGGCTTACAAAATTTTAGAGCGTATTTGTGTTATACAGGGATCTGGAAGATGCCTGAGATTGCAGTGGATTCCGTCACATATCGGCTTGGCAGGAAACGAGGAGGCTGACCGCCTGGCCGCAACGGCCGCTTTTGATGGTGCTGAGACTGTGATTGCTCCTGATTTCTCAGAGGTAGTCACTCGGTACAAAAGCAAGTCTTATGGTCGCTGGAAAGAATACTTTGATGAACGATCTCGTGACAAAGGTATTTGGTACAGGACTATTCAGTGTCAGCCTCCTCGGGTGCCTTGGTTCGACTGTACTCGGCTACGCAGAGCAGAGGTTGTCAGCGCGCATAGGCTTCGGTCCGGACATGTTCCTTTAAATCAGTTTGCACATCTCATGAGGAAAGTGGAGTCGCCCAACTGCGAAGAGTGTGGGTCAGTAGAGGATGTGCAACATTTTTTAATGGAATGTGTTCGGACTCGTGCAAAGAGGGAACAGTTGTTTATACACTTTGGTATTAATTGTTCAAATGTTGGCATCTTCCAATCCATATTGGCAGAGCCTTTGTCAGAGGTGGCTAAATTTGTTTATGGTTTTTTTTCTAAATGAGCCTTTCCAAATTTGGTAGCCTTTTTTTTATCAACCTTTTTTTATGTGTTATTTTGGTTAGTGTTGTAGTATTTAGGCCAGCTGAAGCTGACATGTTCAAGGTTGAACAAAGCTTCTAAATAAATAAAGAGAAAAAAAAAAAAAAGGTAGGTAATACTCGTACAAACTTGCATCGCAAACAGAACAACTGATATATATTTCCACAAAAGTTACTAGAATCTCAGAAACTCCAGAGGTACAAGCCCAGTTTAGCCTCGCATCCAGTGCAATACAGCTTTCGACGATCCATTGTCTCAACCACTTGAGAATCCTGTTACAACAAGCGTTCACTCGTTTACCGAGCTCGTCGAGTCGCTGGGCGAATGTTTACTTCCCCCTCTTATTGTATGTCGCAGGTACATCTGACTACACAACTGACTGAATTCTACAGCGATCCCAAATTTGAATATAAAGAACCTAGTAGAGGAACGTGTCTTGAAAATGTTTATTCCATTTTCTCTTAAAATTTTAAAATTGGGAGCGTTTTATTATTAACATAATATATAAAAAAATCCAGTTTCAACGTCAAACGTGCACGCCCTCTTTCACATGCAGTAAAAATATGTACACATTTACTGCACATACATACAATCTAAGGTCACGTGAATTGGTTTAAAAACCACAGATTATGAGTACAGGAAATTTTCGTCATAACACTCTGTATTTGATATTTAGGAATTACCCAAAATCCTTAGAATAATAAAATATAAAAACAGTCCATGGACCAATGTGATGCCAGTAAAACCAGACCAAAGGGCATTGGGTAAATTTGCTTGAAGAATATTGTCATTTTTATTTTCAGCGGCCACGGATCATTTTGACATAATTATTTAGAGGACCTCAAAATACACATAGATATATATAATTTATGTCATTTAATAATATCTGAACCGAGATATTTAAAATTGAAATGTTCAGTTTTTGGTACTAAAAGTAAGCCTAGGTAAGAATATTAAATATCTCGGCTCCGATGCACTTAAGAGTATTCCATTACATAACAAAACATGTCTATTTTGAATAATTCTATCATAATTTACCACTTTTACTAATGGCCGCTCACCTTGAAAATGTATGACTTTTACAAATGACAACACTTTTACCCAAACCCCTTTGGTGAGCTCATACAAGAAGATAACGCCCTCATGCTTCCATCTGTGGCTTCAAGTTAGACGCGCCGTCGGTATAACACTATCATTCGACGTGATCATTCTAAGCTCAAAACCTAACATACCTACCTACCTACATATTTTTAAAGCGGCACCTCTTTGGTTGTCAGATGCTCAGACAGTGAGTGCTATTTCCTAATAAAAACTATTACGATTTAATTTTTGCTTCATTTCCTGTTCAAAATAGCTAGGAGCAAAATGCTCTTGCATTTTCCTTAGCACGTGGCTTGAAATATAAATTCCGTAATCATATAACAGTGACACAGCTGTTACAATTGTGAAATTCGAAACAACTTTCAACTATTCGCCTCAGGGTACGTGTTTAGTCACCCCATGAATGCAGAATCTCTGGCGCTGCGCCAAGCCGTATCTGATTCGTTAATAGATAAATCGTATGCTCAGGAGCCCTGGTAGATTAGATAGTCTAGATAGCGGCTGTCAGTGCAGCGCCGTGCTGCGCGACTGTATTATTAATACTCGCATCACTTATGCTCTTCTGGGAGCCTGGTTGTGGGCACAGCTGGGACTGGATATTTAGTTATATTATTGTGTTTTTTTTGTTTTTAAACCGCAGTTGTAACTTTATTTTGATAGGTAGATCAAGAGAATTACGAGAAGAGATATCCCTCGCTTTACAATTGGTTGAGAAAACAAAACGGAGCGGAGCTAAACTAATTAGGTACTCAAGACAGATAGTTTTATAATTGATGACGGCCGGAGTATCGATTTCAACAACATTCATAAATATTCATGACGTCATAATATTATGACATAGGGTATACAACTAAACTACAAAAAAAAAACATGGGACTATGTCACAGCAATTGACCTAGTCACACACTAAGCTCTAGGCTTGTACTATGGGTACTAGACAACGATATAAATACTTATATAGAGAAATATATACTTAAATACATAGAAAACACCCATGACTCAGGAACAAATATAAGCGCTCATCACTCTAATATCTGCCCTTACCGGGATTTGAACCCAGGACCTTTTATCTAGCTTCGTAGGCAGGGTCAATACCAACTAGGCTATCGCGTCGTCAAGGATACATATAGGTACATAAAGGAAACCGATTTAAATCTTGAAAATCATTGCATTCAATAGATACTTTACATACACAGTTCTGATGATATAGACGGAAGGTGGCTATAAGAACTATTAAATGACTGCATTGTATACATAGAAAAGTAATTCGGCTCCGGGCCTTAAAGATTTTCTGTTACCTATTGCCGCTCGGGCGCAAGGGTGCGCGTAGCTCGATACTTAATTGATATATTACTTAATACGCATGCAAAAAAATACGGCGATGGAGCGACGCCGACTAAACCGGCTTGGTGCGTCCTATTGAGTTTGCTTGTGGTGGCTCACGGCACGTACGGTCGAGCCACGCACATATGGAAACCGCGCGATGTTCCTTTGTTCGAAGACGAACTACTGTTTATACTGTGACTGAGGGAATACCAAATGTTGTCTTAATAAGGTTTTTGCAAACATAATATTTCCAATAAAACTCGAGGTTCAAAGGACCGAAGACAAATAATCTTTTTTTAATATAAATGTTTACTTTGTAGAAACGTATCGCGAAAGAAATACTTTCTTCCGAAAATACCTTCTCTTATACGGCACGGACTAAGTAAGTTAATGGTACATGTTTGTCAGCGCTGGGATAAATACTTGTGATTTACTTCGAATATTATTCGTAGTTGCGACGCGTCAGACTAGTTGGTAGTGACTAGCGGTCCTAGGTTCGATTCCCGGTATTGGCAAACATATGTGTGATGAGCGCGAGTATTCGTTTCTGAGTCTTGCGGAAGTATGGTTGCGTTTTTCACGTGACAAAATGTGGATAAAGCATCCGACAATCTCGTACTGAACAAAAAGTGATGGACGTTTTATCCACATTTACATGTCACGCAATAATACGCAGCCACCCCTACAGTTTTCTATGCATTAAATGCTTATTTTCGCGACATAGGTATATTTATCGTTGTCAATTACCCATAGTACAAGCTTGGATTGGTTTGTGTGTTAATATACAAAATGAAAACAATTGTTCCGCTTTGAAGCCAATTGAGATTGCGAGTGCGTTAGGCAATAGCGACGCTGGTCAATTTGTGTGAGATTGTCTCCCTGATAGTTATGGTTATCTATTTATTTTATAGCACGTAGTATTGTATAGTGTTTTATTGTAGTTTGTAAATATTATGTATCATCATCATCAGCCCGGGAGCGTCCACTGCTGGACAAAGGCCTCCCCCAAAGAGCGCCACAAGTCACGGTCTTGAGCCGCTTGCATCCAGCGGCTCCCCGCGATCCTAACCAGGTCGTCAGACCACCGGGTGGGAGGCCGTCCAACACTCCGTCCACCGGTACGGGGCCGCCACTCGAGAACAACAACAACAACCAACTCATATTATATATGTTAACATTTAATTATACTGAGAGATCTCTCACAGTAAAATTTTTGGGCAAACCCTAAATTGCGTTTATTACCTATATGAGATCAACATCAACGAAAATTTAAGTACTAAATACAAACACAGGGGCGCTATTCCGCTCACCACACATTTTCTCGGTGACATTAGGTACGTTACCGTACTTTTACTCGGTAGGACAAAGATCGTGCTCGAGGCACCTAAAACGCCAACGAAGGCAAACTATCTACTTACTTAATTTGCAGTAAAACAATAGTAAACTTTTACTCCTACGCTGAATAACATAAAAACCGTCTGACAAAGTTAAAAAGAAGCTCCACATTTTTTTAATTAAAAAGCAAAGTGTTTTTAATTAACAAAATGCCGAAACCGCCAAATATAATCGAGCCAACATCAGGTGTTCTTAATAAACGCTTTTTACCCGACTTTATCTCAGCAACGAGCGAATGTAACGCTCGCTTGGACGCGGGCTTTATTGTGTGGCCACCGCACTCGTTACTGCGATCATTTAACTTTGTGAGGTTGTACACAATTGGCGTCTTTGACCAATGGAAAAGACAAAGTAAGTATAGTCTGTCTATTGAAATTGGCAAGATGTAAACGAAAACAAACGAACCAATTTAACATTATTACTCGATTATCAAGTACTTTTAAGATTAAGTGAGGTCTTTGCAATAATTTTTACACTTGATTATTACTTTTCTTTTACTTTTAGATGAAATGATGAGAATGAATGAGATGGAACTATACGTTGTTTTAAATAAAAACACATTTTACGATTTTTCGAGCTTATGTGTCAGACAATATTCAGTTGTTTACATCTTTGCCAATAACAATTGATAGACTATAAGCTTAGTTAAATATATGTCATAGCTGTATAAATGAGAATAATAATAATTGTGGTGAATGCCTTTAGCATGATATCGTAAAGTTGACAACGTTACGTTATAGCTTTTATTTACTTAATAGTAAGGCGGAACCCAGTACTATAGAAGAACTGAAGACGTGTCAATGTTTCCCTTAGAACCTGGAGTTCTATTTTATTAGGTAAAACCATATAGAGCCTGACATGTTATCGTTTTGTCAAAGTTACTATTTTTTTTATTTCATAATTAATAGCTTTCACTCCTTGTTTTGACAAGGTTTATTTCGCCAATGTTAAGTTTTAAACTAACAATATGGACTTCATTGGACTTACGAGAGAAACAAGTCCATGCATATCACGCGCGAGGACAATTGTTTGGTCAAAGAGTATTTGCTCTTGAGGACAAAACAGAAGCACATGGGGTATTTAAGCTCCAGGCGCTAGAGCGTCGGTGGACTAGTTAGTGGCTTAGAGGGTCGACTCGTGATCGTATAAGGTACTGCGTTCGAAACCTCACCGTCACCATGTACCATTGAGTTTTTCTAATTTAAGCGCATTATCAGATACTTTTATGGTGAAGGAAAAATATCGTGAGGAAACCTGCACATTCGAACAGCTAAGTGTGTAAGAGGGTAATTGCACAAAAGATCCTAAGGGATCGAAGCGTATCTGAAAGGGCCCATCTGTAAGATAAGATAAGATAAGATAAACTTCAGGCGCTTCTTGCCGGAGGACAACTCTTATTAACTGACAGTAATCGCGACTGAGTTGACAATAATACGGACATATCAAAGATATTTTGCTTTGTCGAGTAGAATAGACTATCTGTGGTGTTAACGAAGTGTGCGTACACATTTAACGTAGGTAAATCGTCAGTAACTGGCCACCCCCCGGTAACTGGCCACTTTGCAATAAAATGAGTTAAGAAAGATATTTGCTCACATTTTTGCGATTAAACTAGAATACCTAGATCTTGAGTTATTACCCGGAGTACTGTCCAAGTATCTTTACTAACAGCGTCTGTAAGAAATTTGGTGGCTAGTAACTAAATGACTCTTTCTAAAGTGGCCAGTTACTGACGATTTACCCTAATTTATACTAGAATTATTTCAACTTTACCTAGCTGTAAATAATTATTAATCGAGTACAAACTTTTGCAGCATTATATGGATTTGAACTGAGCCTGACTGCCTACGCAATGCAACTTCCTACCTCAACTAAGACCACAGAAGTTTAACGACTTAGCGATATGTTACAAAGCAGTTAGATACGAGTGCAGCAAACGGCCGGGCTAATTCTGCCACTTGGCGCATGCATTAGCGGGAACAATGCGCCGCGGAGACGTAACTGCTCCACGCTTCTGCACTCCTGGTCCCTAATGGAGTTTTCTATATATGTGTACATACACATCTGTTTAAATTATTGGCCATTTTGTTTTATGCCCCGTATTCATAAAATCAACTTAAATACATTACCTCTCACTATAACTGGTAACATCTTATTGGTAACCTAATAGAATTGTGCAAAATGTGGTTATAGAGTTATAAACAAATTTTTAGAGTTGTCAAGTTGGTTATTCTGTAGCTCTGTCTATCCCCACTCAGGGGATGATGAAGGAGTGAATGTGTGTATATATGTATTTATAAACGTACATTTAACCAATTAATTAGTTTTATTATGGGTACCTAATCCATAATTATATCAAATTTAGCTTGATGTCGAGAATCGCGAGATACATATAAAAAAAGGAAAACACAGGCAAAGGTAGATGATTTCTGTGAGGATAAAATCTGGGTATCTACCAACAATTTGGTTGCAAAATGCGTGAAGATGAAAAATCGTCATCGAAAATAGTAATTCATTTCACCACTTTACTGATATATAATTCATACTTAGTACGTCGATGAATTATTGCCTTCCAGCATTGTCGTCAGCTGCAGGTCGTAAATATTCAATAATTAAAATGAATTCCCCGGTCCAATACGCTTGATTCTGTGAATTCCATGTGCACAAATACTCGCGAGTTGGAAACAAACAGTATTTATTACAAACAACAAGAATGAAAAAAAGGGATTAATTAGTGGCAGTTTTCCTTGCTTCATTTTAATAACGCATAAACTATTTGCGGTTTCGTTTTGATGCTTATTTCAAATACCGCCCTAAAATAAACGTCAACATGGCAGGTGAGCCAGAATACAAAGGCAAACTAAATACTATATGATAGTAACATTTGCATAATACGGTCTGAATGAGCCATTATTGGAAATTAACCTTTCTAGCTTAATTAGTAAAGTTGCTCCTCAACCGAATGATACGGTTACATATTTCCTTTCGTTTTCAACTGAGGATTTGCGGTTGGGCTTCGCATTGAAGTACAATGGCTTTGTTGTAAAGGTCTTAAAGCCACTTGTAGCTTGTTAAAACATATATCTAGTTTAAATCTTAAGTTCAGTAAGTCTGTGTCAAACAATATTATGAAACTCTTAGTCGTAAATCTTGTCTCGGGCCCATTTTTCAAAGCGTATTAGTTTAACAATATTTGTGTTTTGTCTCATTAATAAAACTACAAAATGAGACAAAACACTAACCCCCTTACTTATAAACGTGAAATACTCGTAAGCTTGGAATAGTTTATGCCACGCTTTGTCACTTTCTGTCAGATGCAATTATGTCACAATTACAGATAAGGAAAAAGCATGGCATAAACTATTCCAAGCTTATTCCACGTTTATAAGTAAGGGGGTAATACTACTAGACTAATACTTTTTGCGAAACGGGCCCCTGGTTTTAAGACTAAAAATAAGAATCGTGTTTTTCGTAGAAGTATTAATTGTTCACTGAAAGTAAATTGAGATGAAATATAACACAGTGTAGGTTTAATAACTATGAAATAGAAAATAACCTCCGGTAAAATACTTTATTAAATATACATACCTATAAACCCTCAGCAAAATTCTTTGTTAAACAAATTAAAACCCAGGTAAAACACTTACTTTATTAAATACATAAAAACCCCTGGGAAAATTATTTCAGAGCTAGTATCTCTTAAACGGCCCTAGCGATTTATATGAAACCTAGCTAAGAACTAAGTTGATTCAACTAGCTTTCTTAAAAAAAAACTTCGAGTCGCTCCAACCGTTTGGGAGCTACGATGACACATGCAGACACACAAACGCACACGTTAAACTTAAACCCTCTTTTTTGTCGAGGGTTAAGACAAAGCAAATGATATTGTGCTTATTGAATTTGTAACTCTCGAAACAGTTGATTAACATATTCACCAAACAACTGGGGTGACAGACAGTTATTTTTTACAGCCGGTGCTTTTTTGGAAAATTCATGTTATCGCGAGCATAACTCTCAATCAGGACAACAACGAGCTCGCCGCGCTATCAATATTCATTGCTCACGTCATCAGTCGACCGGCAATCTGCCGCCGCATATGCTGCCCTGGTACAATTAATTGTGTTTTTAATCAAACTGCTACAAAAAACATGGTTAAAAAATAAAAACTAACAGTAAAACGCGTACAAGTTGGATGATTTCACTACTTTTTCTCGACTGCCGCTGTCCAGCAACAAATTAATAAATAAATCAGGGGACAATAAACTGAGTGGCAACCTTTTTTAGCAAATTGTTAGTTGTATCCTTAAGAGTTTTTTTTGTATGCTAAATAAACTTATTTCATTCATTCATTCATTCATTCAAATCACATTCAAATTCACCTACTCCCGAACTATGTTCAAGGCTTGTACTATACGTGTAGGTACAAGCCTTGTTCATAGACGGTGATAAACATATTCGTACTTATAAAGAGAAATACATAAAAGTATGTACAAAATCTCCAAGACTCCGGAAGTCGCGCTCTTCACACAAATATTTGCCCATACGGGAAATCAAGCCCGGGTCCGCCAGCTTCGTAGACAGGGTCACTACGTCGTCGTAATGTTTTAGATTTTTACGCACGGTTCCATGTTCACTCGTTGAAGCAGAACGGATGGCCGGATTTCGACAAATGAGGTCGTTGGATTCGCTGAAATTGCCAATTTGTTGAAAATACCGAATATAACAGTTTTGTTAGATATAGCCGACAGCATCAAACATGTTCTTGAGGTTTTAATGCTTTTTTTGTTAGACTCGTAAAAGTAAAGTTGTGAGAATGCAAATGTATCTAATTACTCGTAATTGAAACAAATGTGTGGGATCTAAAGAAGTGGAGTGATATAAGCTTTCAAAGACCGAAGAAGAAAGAAGAAGAGAAGAAGAAGTTTATCGTCTAACATAACTAGTTTAAGTTATTAACATCTCTAATTCTTTGCTTATAATGATATACTACTTAGAATGTAACCTAAGTCTTTTTGTTCACGTGTTAACTGATTCCCCGCGATACAGCGTTTGGGGACCCCTGGTAATGATAGCAACAAAATTTTGCTTAAATGAATGATTATTATTATGATCATTAAACAACTATGAGTGTTAAAAAACCGAAAAGAGACAAGAAAAGGTGATGCATTAGGAAATTTATACTAGTATTTAACGTTTGACAAAGTTACCACAGATCCGATAGTTCAAATTTGAAATTCAGCCTTTTCATTGAATGCACTTCATTACCTTGGATTAAACTGAACCGCCAGGGTTTGAGATTGAATCGTAAATTAACCATCGCTTGAGAGCGTCCCGCAACTCTCGCTAGTTTTCTCGAGAACTCAATTCAAAGTTGGGGAATTCTACGAATTGAACTAAAGGAGTCTTAATTTAGACTTCAGAGCTCGCTCCTGCATAAGTCCAGTCTGTAATAAGGCTTTCGAACAAGCTGGCTGAATTAGTTTGTGTATAAATTTCAATTATATTTGTCTACCGTATTCAGCAGTAATGCTTTAGTTGTGCTGAATTGGTATCACTATCTGAGGCGAGAATTAACCTATAATGTTTTTTTTACAACGAACGAGTTGCGTGGTTGACAGGTTAGAATAGTGCCACTCCATGTCCTCCCGTGCATGTCGTAAGAGACGACTAATGGCCGGTTGCTATATTCAAACCGCGGACAGATAGGCTTACTTTGGATTAAATATTGACACATTTGACATGGGCAAATGTCAAATTTTAACCCGAAGTAAGCCTTGTCTTTCCGCGGTTTGAAAATTGGAACCCTACATAAGGGAATAAAGGCTGTGAGTAGTACTGTTAGGCGATGGGCTTGCAACCTGTCACTAATACACTGGTAAACATCTTAGCCTAAGTGTGCAAAATGTAGTTACAGAATTATTAACAACATGTAAGAATTGTTAGTAATTCTGTAGCTCTGCCTACCCCACTCTGGGAATAAAGGCGTGAGCTTATTATATGTATGTATGAGTTTACTTTAGTGTACTCAAAGGTTGGTTATTGTTAAAAATGATCTTCGTTTCTAGATATTACGGATCCTTTAGTAAGTTTTGAAAGTACTGAATAAAAAAGACGATAAATATTATTAATAAATATATATTGACGGGTTAAAAATGGAGTACGGTACCCTAATAAGTTTGGACAGATAATCATCAACTAAGTAATGACTTTGACTAGCATAAATAAAGTAATTGCGAGGTAGTAATGAATAACATTACGAGCTCCAATTAGTTCTCTCGTAGCTAATTCTACGAAATGCGTAGCACCTCTACGAATATTGTAGCTCTATTCATTAAAAAATATTCTTGTCACAGGAAATTAAATACAGACAAATCACGATGAAAAGAACTATAGGTCATTTTGTAATAAGTATTTACTTAAATTTGGCATACAGAAACTCAGTTGTACTTTGTTTTAAGCCATATCATTACCATATTGTTTTGTTAACGTTACGGCAGATCTTTAATTATTCCGAAGCTTTTTATCTGCCAAAGAACTGCACATTTATTGCGCCGTCTTCTTTTTCGTTATCTTCTCTTATCTTACAGATTATATTGTTTGCCAATTGACAACAAGAACATTTGGAAAAGGTGTTCTGGTAAAAAACATGTTTCTAGAAGTTTGTTTCAATTGCATTTTTTTTTCTATTATTTACTGAGAAAAAGTACTGAATATTATCAGTGTTTGATGCGCCGCCCGCTTTGGACTGGTCGGATGGGCAGGTCGGAATGACGTCATTTTATTTGTTACCGCGTTTTGTTTTTTTATTCTAGCACTAGCTGTGACGTAAAAAAGACCATGTGGCGTTTAAGCTCTTTAGCCATCAGCAGTTATTTGTTTATTTATTTTCTCAGTAAATAATGAACAAAAATTCGAAAAATATATCTATGCTTCTGAGACAAACCTCTATAAGAATGTTTTTTAGATCACATTTAAAAAATGTTCCTATTGTCAATTTACCTACAACGCCTAAACCTCTGTTAATGTAAGCATCCGTCGTAAAGTATGTCAGTTTATGGCGGCCATATTGGTCACGTCTCGGCGAGCAAGTAATTTGGTTAAAAGCTGTCCCGACACCGTTTAATAACGTGTTATAACCTGTTATGACGTTGCGGTCACGGCGCTAGGCTATAGTCGGCTAGAGTGGGGTATGTTGCGTTTTATTAGGGTTGGCTACTATGGCGTGACCAGAGGGGCTATTGCCTAACGCACTTGCAATCGTAATCGACTTCAAAGTTTTAATTGTTTTCATTTTGTATGCAGACAAGCCTTCGATTTTCAAAATGAAAACGATTGCGATTGCGAGTGCGTTAGGCAATAGCCCCTCAGATCACTTTGACTTTGCCATTTCGAAGGTGTATGTGGGAGTGTTATGTAATGATGGCTTAGTAAGATGTATTTCAATTTTGGAACAATTTCTTTGGAAATTAAAATGTCACTCAAGTACACTCTTTAAATTGATTAATGCACTTTAACGACCTTGTTTTAGTAGCATAAAATTATACTTACGTCTTACCGTGGAAAATTAGGGTAGATGTCTGCCGTTTTTGAAATGATTCATAGGTCATAAATGTAAAAGCCATTTTGAACTATTTGCACAAAAAATGTTCTACATTATTGTAAAACCAAGCAAAAATGGTGTGTTCCTATTTTACAAAAAATCCCATGACCTTACTCGACATGAATTATACAATGTTAAACATGTTATCCCCTTGTGACATTATCGGGCAAGACAGGGATGCATGCTTACGCATAAACTTAGTATCCTAGCATATACACAGATTTAAAAAAAAGGCCAAGGGCGAGTCGGACTGATGAAATTAAATATTTTTTTATTTTTTTTATATTTGATTTGATTTCAAAAACTACTTACTAGATCTCGTTTAAACCAATTTTCTGTGGAAGTTTGCATGGTAATGTACATCATATGTTTTTTTTTAGTTTTATCATTCTCTTATTTAGAAGTTACACACACATTTTACCACTTTGGAAGTGTCTCTCGTGCAAATTATTCAGTTTAGAAAAAAAATATATTAAAAACCTCAACATAATTTTTGAAGACCTGTCCTTAGACACCCCACACGTATGGGTTTGATGAAAAAAAATTGTTGAGTTTCAGTTCTAAGTATGGGGAACCCCCAAAATTTGTTGTTTTTTTTTCTATTTTTGAGTGAAAATCTTAATGCGGTTCACAGAATACATCTACTTACCAGGTTTCAACAGTATAGTTCTTATAGTTTCGGAAAAAAAGTGGCTGCGACATACGGACGGACAGACAGACAGACATGACGAACCCATAAGGGTTCCGTTTTTTGCTATTTGGCTACGGAACCCTAAAAATCAACATTTAAGAAAAACTAGAGATGGCCTTCGTGTAAAGTTTCCTTTTTAGGGTTCCGTAGCCGAATGGCAAAAAACGGAACCCTTATAGATTCGTCATGTCTGTCCGTCCGTCCGTCCGTCCGTCTGTCCGTCCGTATGTCACAGCCACTTTTTTCGGTAACTATAAGAGCTATACTGTGGAAACTTGGTAAGTAGATGTATTCGGTGAACCGCATTAAGATTTTCATACAAAAATAGAAAAAAAACAAATCATTTTTGGGGTTCCCCATACTTGAACTAAAACTCAAAAAAAAAATTTTCATCTAAACCATACGTGTGGGGTATCTATGGATAGATCTTCAAAAATTATATTGAGGTTTCTAATATCATTTTTTTCTAAACTGAATAGTTTGCGCGAGAGACGCTCCCAAAGTGGAAAAATGTGTGTCCCCCCCCCGTAACTTCTAAAATAAGGGAATGATAAATGAAAAAATAATATATGATATACATTACCATGCAAACTTCCACCGAAAATTGGTTTGAACGAGATCTAATAATTAGTTTTTTTTTAATACGTTATAAATCGTAAACTGCATTTTGTGGTACGGAACCCTCCGTGCGCGAGTCCGACTCGCACTTGGCCGGTTTTTTTTATACATAGTTGGAATGTTAATTACAAACATAACTAGATTTCTAGATTAGTGAGTGTTATCATTTTAGAAAAATATAACTTAAAAACTTGGAACGTCCAATAGCAGGTTTTTACATGCACTCATGATGCATTGGAGTTTTATAATCAAAACTAACCTAACACATGATCCTGCTTTTATTCAGATTAATAGGAGTCTAGTTATCTGTGATCAATATCTTTACGGTTCTTTTATTTGCCTTAAAGGTACCTTTTCGTTGCATGTTACATTGCTTAGGTTAGGCTAGTGATTGATACCTCCTGCTTACCCAATCAGATTTCGATTTAACTGCAAGATTATAGACTCTACTAAATTGGCGAAAAAGATTGAACGTATTTTGATTTGGCTACTTACGTAAGCGTAAATTTAAAACGTTCCTTTTTGACCATTCTTGCCGTATAAGTTCAATCACTTTGTTTACTTGCAATTGTTAGGCTTTAAGTAATAAAATTGATAATCAGTAAAACTACAGTGTTAAATAGAAGAATAAAATCTGAAATGAAATTTTAGTTTCGATTAGTTTTGCATAGTTGGTCGGTGAGGTCAACGACGACTCGGGCGAACTATAAACCACACACTCGTAGACATACTAATCACTGCAGTTTCTAGCGCATGCCGGGTCAACTAAGGCTGGTTCGATGAAGTCGACATCCTCGCCTATTCTTTTTTAAGTGCAAAGGAATACAAAGCCCTTGACGTCTCTAAACGTATTCTGTTTGTTCACAGGGTGCTGGAATAAAGCTGTCGAGAGAAATATTTCGGTAAGTAAGTACTATATGTACGTATTCCCTTATCGCCGCCCGTTATAAATCTTATCAACGCTTCGGAAGCGCAAATTTTTGCCGACAAAAGGTTCAAAATACCTGCGAAATTATTATAAAAGATAAATTTACGGCCGAAAAGCGTTGGGGTTTTCGGAGAAAATTAAAATTGCACCCGCTAGGGATGTTAGTGGTGGGAAAAACGGGACATGGGAACACTGAAATTAAATGCTACGCAGTATAATGACGCCTATCTACCAAAGTATAATTAAAAAGATACTTTGGTGTTTCTGGAGGTAGGTAAAATTATAATATTTAACAAATATTTAGTTGACAATTATTCAAATCCTATGTTTAAAAACTAAACAGGGCCGAGATTCTACATGGTAAAAACCGTATTGTCTTTGACCTGTTAATTCTTATTTACTTGACAGTAATGGCGGCCGAGTTAAAAGCAATACCATAACAGATCAAATACGATTTAGATTTCCAGCCTAGAATAGAGGCGCGCAGGCCAAAGACCCGTAATGGTTTTTACCGCCTAGAATAAAGGCCCATAATGTCAGTCACACAATCAGTACATGAAACTATTGCATGAAGAAACAACTACAAATGTCCAACTCGAAAACCGGTACATGCAGATGGTAACCGGGACAAAAGGCAGTACTAATATTCGCACCATTTACGACCAAGTAATTTTCCCTTAAAACATATATTATTTATCACCTCGTCCCATTGTTAAGTGGAAAGTCCGTTTAAGCTACTCGTAAAATATTAAAACACAAATAATAACCACAAAATGTCGCTCTTGTTAATTTAACAATAGTACATTGTGTATTAAGCTCGATTCATTAAAGCCCTCAGCCTTCGGCTTCGGGCTTCTAACAGACTCTCGTTTGTATTTCCTTTACCACCCGTGTAACATACAATGTTTTTCATCACAATTGCGAGGAAATGAAATAAAATCAGACAAAAGATCATATTTTTAACTTATTAGCGGCAGACTACGTCATTGTCTGTGACTTACCACAGATAATGTCAAACGTGTTCGGAGTCCGATTCTAGTGACATATGAGATCAATAGTTTATTATGCGAGATTGTTAGGAAATAGTATTCAACTGACATTTCATCTCGAATGAAACTTCATATCGAATGGCACAAGAATTGGGGTCCTGACGTATTGTGATAGTTCGAGTCCACGTATAATATTTAAAAAAAAAGCTATTACGCACTTAAGTAACGTAATGGTAAAAAAAAGGCCCGCGGGTATTATTTTGGATTTACGGTCGATTTTTCTAGCATGTTAGGACACTATTTACGAGCAAGTGTGATGAAAAGATCTTTTCGTGGTTATTGGAGTTGTAAAACATCCATAATATGATTCAGAGTTACAAAGTAATGAACGGCTGCCATTACACAAATAAACTGAAATCCAGCTGTCAGAAAAAATACGAACAATCATAATAAAGCGGTCTAAGCACAGGTAGTTTCCGAACGTAATACATCTTCCTTGGTGTTGCCAGAGTATGAACGATGATAGATGTTGCCAGGCAGGGGGAAATTACCTTCGTGGAAAATGCACTTTCAAGATGGCGGCTATGAAGATTTATGTACACACACGGTAAAAACCTTCCCTTTCCGCTAGGTAACAGTTTATTAATTTTTTCTTTCATTTCTTGACAGTCAAGTCTTCTATAGATACTCCACGGATGTAAACAAAAGGAGGCATCTATTTCCTAAGCCTTATGTTAGCCATATGAAATTAGTTTGTACTAGGATCGCATATAGTGCAAGAAATATCGCTGCAACTTCGGTGCTATGAAGCGGGCGAGAAGACAGTTTCATAACATGCGGGATTATTAAGCGCGTGTATTACAGGCGGATGACACACTCGAGACGCTCTTAGTTCATCTACTATGCATGTTGCCATTATTAACGTTGACTGCCACTGTAAATATGGTGTCCTGGTACCACATGTTTAGAATCGCTTTTAAAGTGCGACATCCATTTTGCACGAAATAGCTAAATCTCGTTATAGTCTTCTACCCTCTAATTCGTAAACACGCAAAAGGTAAAAAGTTCTTGAAATATGCTCTGCCCTTATCTGTCATTATGACATTTGAATTGGATAGAAAGGGACAGTTAATACTTTAACTAAAATAGTTGCGTAGTGCGTTTATCAATAAGGTAGTTTAAAGATTTAACTAAACTCAACATAATACTTAAGTTAAATAGTTTCATCTTTTCTGCTGCAAGTGGCGTTGGTCAAAAAACAATAAAATACAGTAAACTACATTTTGCGATTAAAGAATAACAAGACGATACACATGTTCTAAAAAAATATACGTATTTATTTGTAGGTAATTAAATAATGACGCTGATAAGGTCCTTTCGATCATTCCTCAACTGTTTGTGCAGCTAAATACTGACGAGCGCTGTTAAATTATGCTAACAGATTGAAAACTTCGGCGTTCAATGAACATTTTGGAATGGACGGCCGGACCCAATCAAGTTAATTACACGTGCGAATACATTTCGACTACTGATTTGAATTAACATTCGCAATTCAAACGTAACACATTCTGTGCACTAATAAATTGGTTCTTTGACGATCGTGAATTAAAATTTCCGATGGTTGCTAGAGGTACTTCTAAAAAGTATGACACTCAAGTTTTTCGAGTCAATGTTTATTTAATACCTCAGAATTACCTTATCAAAACTTTTATACGATCAAAATTTTAATCTGTCTAAATGTACGTCATTGTATGGACCACTTGCATTGCAGCAAAAATATAATTCTAATTTTAGGTTCAACTATTTTAAAGTTATTAGGTTAAGACTGCACCGAGCAAACGTCGAGCGTCCAGTGGCGCCCTCATTACTATTATTGTGTTTTCTAATTAACTAAAGAATTTCCTTGCAATCAAATGATACGTTTTTGTAGCGCAAGTAAAAACACAATTTATGGGATACGTAACAAACTTTAATAACAACCCTTTGAGTAGTCAGCTTAACGGGAAAAGGTGTCCACTTTTTTTCGTTAAGTTGATAACTCGAAGGTGAGGTTTGTAGAACAAGAACCTATTGACCAATTTCAAGAAAATAGTTTAATTTATTAGAAAACACAATAACAGTAACGAGGGCGCCACTGTACATCCGGCGTACGCTCGGCGCAGTCTTAAGTAATCTGAAAATGAATAGAAGTGTCAACTAGATTTATATTTTTCGTGCCAGCATCCCTTTGAGAAAACAGATTGCTAAAATATGTGCGAACCTTCGCATACATAGTTAGTATGGGACCCTCGAACTGTCTCGATTGTTCCACCCACGCGTACAACGCTACTGGGCCGTCTGCAAATATGTACAAATGAATTTTTCACCGGTACGTAACAAAGAGCCTTATTTGCTGACCGTCTGGCTGTACGGTCGACGAATTAATAGCTGATGAAATTACCTCCTGTGATGCGCGGCACATTGTGGAGTAACTAGTTTGTTAAGGGTATTTAATATGGTACAGTTTGGTAATGAAGCAACTACAGTTTCTATTATAATTTAAGATAAATTTATATGCATTCAAGTTTTAATGAAGGAAAACTGAATAATAAATCATCTTTGCCGATAATTTTCTTAGTTACAACATTTACAACTGAATTTAAACTAACGAGACCATTAAATGACGCCATTTTTTTGTCAAGCTTTGACGGATCAGTGATCTGCTTCTATTGGCTGACGCACTGACTGAACTGAACAGTTTCTTTTGTTTAGGTACATTTCGCGTAGACAGAGTATTAACTGTACCCTGTTTTTTAGAACTTGTATGGCGTAAGTACTTTATAGCAACACAAACCGATTATAGACAAGCTGCTCGCGTATGCCCTTTGAGATAGCAATACAGACAACCCGACTAAATCACCCTGTCACCTTTAGCAAGCAAAGTTTTTGTCATTGAGTCCCTATCTTATTAAGGCGGTTTATCATGAGAAATTATTACCGGTGAAAGGTTACGTTTTCATCTTTTCGAACACTGGTGTTTTTGCAGCCTAAAATACAGATAAAAAAAGATAAAAGATAAAAGATATTTATTCAGTAAGTAGGCCGTACGGGCACTTTTACACGTCAAGAATCTACCAGCGCTTCCCAAGAGGAGACACTGCTGAGAAGAAACGCCGCAAGAAACTCAGCAGTCAGTCATTTTTTAAACATATTACAATGGTACTACTTAATCTAGCATTACCTATATAAAGCAATAAATATTAAATTCAATATAATATTAAATAACATGCGTAGATCAGCAGGAAAACATGCCAAAAATGTTACGTGAGAGATAAAGGAAGAAAAAGGAGAAAAAAAAAACTCGCTTACATTTGTTTATAACTTATAACACGGTGCAAGATGACCACATAAAAGTTTCGATACGTTTTCCTACATCAACGGTGTCCCCTAGACAAGATAAAGCTTTTGCAATTGATCAAATTATTATTGACTATGTTTCTGGTTTAGACCATGCATTTTTGTCTGTTAGACAGTCCTCGACCCTATAATACGCTTTTGACATTAACGACTTTTTCAAGTAATTTTTAAGTGCTGGAAATGGTAACTTTAAAACTACGTCAGGTAATTTATTATATATGATCAAACGAACTTCGAAGTGAAGTTCGATCATTATTATATGAGTAAGCTTCATTCGAAGATATAATAACAAAGTAGTCCTTTAATCTACCAGGCAACCCTTCGCACGTTTAGAGTAGTAAAAACCATAGCTCAAACAGTTTTATCCCTACTCAGCTTCTCCTACCCAGCACCTTGGGACTTGGCTTACTACCGTGTCTCATTCTTTTCAGAGTATGTTTAATTATATCAGACAAAACTTTCTTAACGGGCTTAGGGCGGGAGGGAAATTATATCTTCGAATGAAGCTTACTCATATAATAATGATCGAACTTCACTTCGAAGTTCGTTTGATCATATATTATATTTCGTAGCTTCATTCTTCAGATATAATAACAAAGTAGATGTTTAGAGATGGAAGTTTTGCTGTATTTCGTAAATAATAAACGAGAAAATTATAAATGATCATTGTATATTTTTCGTACCATATTCATCGATACAATTAGATATCCTAAAGTACAAACATCAATTTGCTTAAATATCTATTTATCTATTCGAAAGGCAAATAGACTTGGCAAAATTTCCTTCGTCGATTATTTGACGGTGATAGAATTTTGCAAAAGTCTCTGATGTTTTCGACCATCCAGCTGCTTTTCGGATAGCATCAAGCGAGACGCCCGCGCGGTGGGCGGCGGACGTGGCGGCACGTCTTGAATTACATTAAGAAACATTTTGTCTAATCCGGGAGTGACTAATTTCATTCTCAATTGTGAGTTTGAATAGTGCAAGTCTGTCAAAATTCGACATCCATCCGATAGAATTTTTATCGCCTGTACCTTACTTTGTTTGTCTTCAGTTGTTAAAAGAAGGCTCATGGCTCTGTTCATAGCGGATATTCCGACGCCCAACTGCTGTTGTGACGACTCAATTTTCTTGTCTCGGCCTCTTGCGATGTCTGTGACCGCCGCGGCAATCTCGGCATTTAAGGATGGCGCTCTTAATAATTTACAGTTTTCTGGTATGAGATACTCTTTTAAGAGTTTATCTTTGTTTTCATTTGTCATACCTTTGCGTAATATTGGTAACCACCGTTGTGCTAAGTCAGGGTGAATATTTTCCCCATATATTGGGACGTCATCCGTCGCCTCCCCTAGCGCGGTCAATAACTCAGCATCTATTACAGGGTTTTCGTCTAATGGAGCAGTCTGTACTTCATTCGACTGTGCCAGTGGCGTTTCCACGTCATCGTTGGTCTCATTGTCTATCGTCGCCGTTGTGATCTCATTATTCTGTCCTTCGTGGTCTGTTAGAAAAATAAATTATTTTTAATTTGAGGGTAGACCATACATGTAATAGTAAATATGGATGTTTCGAAAGTGGTTATCGTGTTGACTCACGGCCAACCCCCGAGTATATTAAGCCTTCGTGACGACTCTCGGCCGCCCCCCAGGCTTTTAGTTACCATGCGTGGACTCACGGCCCGTGCGCGGTCATAAATTTCATTTTGAAGGTAGGACGTAACAAATGCAATGGAAGGAAAAAAATATCCATCTTAACGGATCCAGATCTTATTTAATTCTTGGATCGGTTTATTGAAATAGCTATCGTGTTGACTCACGGCCAACCCCCAAGCGTATGTGCCTTCGTGACGACTCTCGGCCGCCCCCCAGGCTTTTGGTCACCATGCGCGGACTCACGGCCCGTGCGCGGTAATCAATGCATTAAATACAAACCGTTAAGTAAATATTTGAATAAAATAGTTACATTTACCTGACTTTTCTTCAGCCTCAGACGAATCAGACAGAACAATTCGGCGACGTCGTTTATAATTCTGTTCTTGTAACTTCTTGATCTTTGAAGAGTAATACTCCATCTTCTCTTCTGCACTGCGTTTCGGCATGGTGAAAATAGTTATTATTTGAAACCGTGCGTTCGTTGCCTCGCACAAATAAAGAATGAGACACGGTAGTAAGCCAAGTCCCAAGGTGCTGGGTAGGAGAAGCTGAGTAGGGATAAAACTGTTTGAGCTATGGTTTTTACTACTCTAAACGTGCGAAGGGTTGCCTGGTAGATTAAAGGACTACTTTGTTATTATATCTGAAGAATGAAGCTACGAAATATAATAGAAATGAATGCATTGACCAACAAATTTTAATGATTTATATACTTTACGGACGCGGAATTTTCGAATAGCGATTTTATTTTTATTTCTAGTACCTATTTAAATTATGTATATCAGAATTCTTGGTGAAAGAATCTAAATTCTTAATAACATAAATAATATTTTCATAAATAAATTGAGACGCTACAGTTAAGATATTAATTACAATTCAGATCTCAGATGTCTACAAACCTACATATAAAATACAACTTAACACAAACAACACAAAATAGAATAGTTTAAAGCAACAATTCACACTATATTTCCTAATTTTTCTGACAGACAAAGTCGGCCTTGAAAAAATGTACCTACACGTGGAGTGAGAATAGTGAGATACAAAGTAAAGATGCCGTCTTTTTGATTTATACATATCCGTATAAATGCTTCTCTTTTACTCGATGTATTATGTTTCCGTGGCCCGTCTAGGTAATACCTACTCTGTCTATGAAATTTAATTAATTATCCTAATTAGATAATATACCTAGTATAATGTACGAATACTGCGAAACAAACAATTACAACTACAGAGGTAGGTAGTTGCAATTGTTTGTTTCGCAGTATTCGTACATTAATATTAATTAAACTTAGGTATTAACACTCATCGATTTCATGTTTCGAGATGGGAGTGAGCGAGTGTGATAGACAGATAGCGATAGGCCATTAAGTGCTATTAACCAAATATCATACGACATCGTTTTTTGTGGGATATACCTATTCGTATTCGTATTGCTTTCTCAATTACCTTTTTAGAGATCAGTATATTATATACTGTTCTCAATAAGAAAATAATAAGTAATATAAATTTATACTACAGTTTGGCTATTCTAAGAGGGACGATTTGACAGCTATCATCTTAGTACAAAATATGAGTTTGAGGTTATATTTTGTACTAAGATGACAGCTGTCAAATCGGCCCACTTAGAACGGCCAAACTGTAAGTAAATCTTTCGGCAAATCTTTCGGTATCCAATCACTTGTTATACAATATTTCACGAACTGATTCATTTTACAAACATATTATTTTGTAGAACCCCATAGGTTATGTTAAAATATGTTCGTAAACCGTTTATTCACTACATCTGTACAAAACCAATGACATGAATGTACGAGTACACCAGTCCCTAATACCCAACCGCGGATTGATTAGGTTACATCGAGTTAAATTTACATTAGCCACGCACAAAATGTGTTAAATTATAATTTGGAGTAACCTAATCTATTCGCGGTTGAATATTGGGTACGCACCTATTAAATTGATGCTTGTTTAAATGTTCTAAACTCTTTTCATTTTCGTAAAACCTCTTTGCTTTTGACGTGTTATCGTATTGTCGACGATTCAATTGCTCTTATTTACTCGACAGTAATGGCGGCCGAGATAAAGAAAATATCATAGCATGATAGTCTAAGGCAATATGGTTTTACGCAGTAGAATAAAGGCCCATGGAGGAAGTTCTTTATGGAATAGATATAATCATTAGACGGCAAAATAACTGGTATATACACATTCATTATCAAAACTAGCAAAACAAGATATCTCCTGTTAAAAATGCATTCCTGGTATCCACCACCCAAGTATCCAATAAACTATGTTAAGTGAGGGAACAGCGAGTAACTCAGTACCCTTACCATGAGTTACAATAACCGTACTCGCTAGCGAGTCGGATGCTCTGTCCCTCGCACTCTGTAAGAATACTGCGAGGTCTGCGAGGGACAAAGCATTCGATTGGCTATCGAGTACGTTAATTGTAACCTTATTGTAACTCATGGTAGGGGTACACTTCCCGAAACAAACAAGTACAGTTATCGAAGTAAGAATCAATGGCGCTGAATAATGAACTAGCCGAGTTCCAGGGCATCAGCAACCGCCAGCGATCCGGAAATAGAATTAACCTACATTAAGTTTCCTTTCTCGTGTATTGAAAGTTTCTAGAGTACAGTTCGATTGCAATTAAGAAATAAGCGGTGAGATCCAATCTGTGCCGATTCTTGTCTTTCATTAGGAATAATTCATCGCTTTTAAACAAGGTGCAGACTAGCAATAAAGATTACAGAAGTTGACTGCTGTTTTAAGTTAGAAAAAGGCAGCAAAAATTTCTCTAGAACAGAAGTTAAAGTAAGGTAGCAGTCAAAATCTGCGATGATTATTACTGACTGCGCAGAAATCAACACAGGTTCAGCAGAAAATAGCTTTCTCTGAATCAAAAATTCTGCGAAGAACGTATCTATGAAATGAGTGTCCGTGAAACAAGGGTAAACCATTTAATTCAATTTTAGTCTTTGCCCAAAACTTCGTTCGCTTGTATTATAAATATTTTCCAGGATAAAACAGTGTATCATGTAAACTACCTGTGTGTCGAAATCCGTTCAGCTACATACACATACATACATAAGCTCACGCCTTTATTGCCAGAGTGGGGTAGGTATAGCTACAGAACTACTAACCTCTAAAAACTTGTTAATAAATAATTCTGTGACCACATTTTGCACAATTAGGCTAAGATGTATATTAGTGACAGGTAGCCAGCTCATCGCCTAACAGTAGGTACTACACGCTTTTATTCCCTTAGTCGTCTCTTACGACATCCACGGGAGGACATGCAGTGGCACTATTCTAACCCGGCAAACACAAGGGGAATCCGTTCAGCTGTCTATGCATTATTGTAAAATCAATATCCAGACAGTTACACATCCAAGGCCCTGTACAAACTGTTATGGTTTGATCGTCTATAATCGGCACGATCATCGTGTGAGCATCCACACTATCGCCCATAGTAGTTTGTCGAACGGCAAGCGTACAGGATGGACGTGGATTATGTTGCTGCTTTATTATTTAATTAATTCGTAATCGTCTCTATTCACCGATAGTGTAAAAAGCTCATTACGTTGAGGTTAAACTCAACTGCTTTCTAAGGACGCCCACGTTGCTCCATCCAATCTGGCCTGGAACATATCAATACCGCTAAAGACTTATTTAGACAGCGCGCCAAAGGAGCGTGGTTTGAATTTTAAAGCGGACATTTTTGTCTCATGAATGAATCATGAGGGCACCTGGCTTGTTGAGTGGGCTTGGAAATTAGCACCGGCCGCGATCACACTTGGGTTGCGGGTCATTGGAGGCTTGAGTGGCATGATGGAGTGATTTTTTGTAACAGTACCTATGACTGACTACTCACCCGTTAATAATTGACAAATATATTTATCGATAAGTACCTGGAAGACTGAGCGTCGCTCAAGTATAATGAATTTTCCCGAAGATGACGACTTGGCAGATCGATTTTCGCCCCATATTCCAAATTTCATCGAAATCGTTACAGCTGTTTTCGAGAATGTGATTACAAAATATACATATATAAAAGTTGTTGCGCGAACGCGATTTCACTAAACATATCAAGTGAAGTCACGCCATTCTGTCTGACACGTGTCGCGAGACATTTGTCCTCTAGTGAGTACGAAGCTTTATACCTAAATAACAGTAAGTAACAGTTATTACATTTTACACTAATCCTACGTGATTTCTCCTGGGGATTTGAGATTTCAAAGCAATAAATTTTGTTTATAATCAAGTAGCATTTGTAAGGATTTTGGTACACGGCGTTTTTTAAATCCCTATTACTTACCTACTACCTATTTAGTAAACAAATCATATTTATTGTCTGTGTAATGATCTTTCACCATACGCGTTAATAAAATAAATGAGGTTAATACAACTTCAATCAATCAATCAATTTGGTTTTATAGCGCCATCGAGACTATCGATTATTCCGCCAATTTATTTATTTAAATACTTTATTGCTTTATAAAATCAAAATAGTATACGAGAGGCGAACTTAATGCTACAAGCGTTCTCTACCAGTCAACCTTAAGGTGAAACAGAAATCAAAAAGTAGGTAGGTGTATAAAATAAAAATCTTTTCCCTTTAACTAAATCTCGAAAAATGTTGAACTATTATTTGATTTCCCAATGTCAAGGTTCCAGAAGCAACCACAGTAATTCATCAGACCACACACATTTACTGTTATTCTAGCTACGGGCTACAGACAGAAATAACACAACTTATATTTGATGTAAACGAATTCTATGCGGAGATGCGGACGCAGTTGCCGGCAAAACAGCAAACTGGATGTCAGAGCAGTAAAACTAAGTGCTAAACAAACGTCGAACTACCAGGGAGCTATAAGCTATCTGGAGTTCAGCGGAGCGCAGAGCAGTCACATAGCTTTGTCATAGCGCAGCTGACGGTGTTCAAACAAGGCGAACTTTTTACAAGTAATGCTAATGGATTCAGCCGGTCCCTTCCTCTCAAGTCAGGTTGGTAATGAACATCCCTGCAGCGGTTTATACACAAGACTTTGGTCTGTTATTTGGATCCGTAACCGTTTTTTTCTCTAATTTATACGATTATCAATTACTTATAGATTTCCATAAAATATTTAAATATTTTACAAACACAAGAAAATTGCACACGTTTTAATGAAAATATATCTTAAGAATGTTTTTGTATTAAAATGAAAACTACGTGTAAAGAAGGTTAAATAAATGTAATGATTTGAGGGCCTGTTGTTTGATCAGTAGTTAAACTAACTAAGTAATTGTTAAAATTTGAAAGAGGAATCGAAAATTTGAAGGAATCTCAAGGTAATGGGTTCGAATTTTAACGATTAGTTAGTTTAACTGCTGATCAAACAAGAGGCCCTTAGGCCGCCCATTATGTATATTAAAGTTGACTCGCTTTTTCTGAGCCCCCAAAGTGTATTCGTTTGAAATACAGACGCCGAGAGTTAATTTCACACAGGCAAGGTACATTCCAAATAATTGAAGTTTCTACAGGTTCGAAGTAGATCCAAAAGAGTCCTTTTTAATCTGTTCAAAATAATATAATAAGATTGCATTATCATGAGGAAAGATCTGATTGTTTGTATGTTTATTTGTTTGAATAGGCTCCGAAACTACTGGGCCGATTTAAAAAATCTTTTCCATTAGTATCCTACATTATCCCTGATGAACATAGGCTGTTTTATTTTTCTGCGCGGACGGAGTCGCGGGCAACAGCTAGTATAAGATAAAATACAAGCAACCAGGCAGTGCTCCGACCAAAGTACCTATAAATAGAAAAGTATTACGTCTCCCGCGTTTTAGGAGTTTCTGTTACCTATTGCCATTCGATACTAAATTACATTCGACGCAACCAAACGCGGCGAGGGCGCGGCCCCGACTAAACCAGTTCGGTCCGACTTGTTGAGTTTCCTCTCGTTGGCTCGCGGCGTGTACGGACGAGCCACGCATTGTCACGCACACATGCAAGCCGCACGATAAACCTTGTTTGAAGACGAATTACTCTTTATACTGTCCACCGACCGACTTCCCCGAGTGCAGATACTTGTAGTTGCAGCATGTTCAATATCGCCATACTCCGACTTGTTTGTGCCTCATCTAACGACTAGTGAGGTATGAAAATTCCAGAAGTTTTAAAAGCCGTTTCATCGCTTGCATGCTTGTGACTGTAAGGAAAAAGTTTTTTCATTTAAAATTTTTCATTTAGTTTCATTAATTTTAAATTGCTTCTTTCGTCTTTTACACGAACATTTTTTATAGGAATATAAAAAATGGCTTTTGCTTATGACTCTGTCTGCGCAGAAGTTATTTATTGCTTTTCCCTCGGAAACTGAACGATTTACCGAGATACAATAGGTAAAGATCAAAGTTCATTCAGAAGTCTACTTGGTAGATGGCACCATCAAAGAAACAAATAAACTTTCATAGTTTAACGCAAAAAAGGTTTTGCTAAATACTGATTTACTTCAGTAGTTAAATAACTTTTTCAGATCATTCATTCCCTTTGAAAACATACACGTTGTCGTCGACACGTTTTTGTGCGTTTTGTGCGTCCATTAATCATCGCATGGATCCGACAAAACATTGATGGCTCGTGTTAGGCGGTAGCGCGGAATCTGAAAATGGAGGCTCTCTCACATTCAGTTGTTTTTTTTTACATAATTCCTGATCCTTTCTCTCGAATGTATAATAACTGAGGAGTAGAAAGCATAAAAAAATATTTTTAGGCGCCATGATAATTAAAACAAATTATGTAAATTATGTATGAACAAATTTTGTAAAATTATACGTTTGTTAAACGTACTTTTGGTCAAATGAACTGCAGTACCACCACCACCACCAACCACCATACCAACCAACAAACCACCAACTAACAAACCACCACTACCTACCAACCAACGGACCAATTCGTGGGGTTAGTTCATTTGACCAAAAATACCTACGTTTGACAAACATATAATCTTACAAAAATTAATTTCCCAAAAATGTATTTGTGCTTACACCATTACATATAATATTACATAGGTTATATTATAATATAATGGGTTTATTCAATAAGGTAGGTTAGGTTCAACTTTTGACCACAAAAGTAATTAAAATTATGCGGCGGGAAGTACCTCGTTGCGGAATGAAAGTTGGTAAAAGATACTCGTATATTTTGCCAAATTATGATTTGGTGAAACCTTAGTGAACCCTAATTTATAGGTTTTGCTTACGCTTGAATATAATGCGTCTTTGTTGCATCAATAGTTATTACAGTTTACGAGTGCAAAAGACACCCCCGTGCCTGAGGAATGCAATTTAGAATGCGGATCGAGCTTGATTGGCAATAATGTGGTTTGATTGCGAGGCGGGAACAAAGCACGCGGCTCTGGTGTAATTAATATCGTTTGAAGCGGCGGCGGTAATAACGCTCCTTTGGTTTCTGCTCGCCTGGTACTTAAGACTAATTCAATGCCCTTTTCATCCTCATTCTCCCTCACAAGAGCCACATGTCAAAATGATCTAGAATATTTAAGCAATTTTTTATTAGTTTAGTTTGTGAATCAGTCTTAAATTTTGGTTAAAGAGTAAAATAGAATTCATCTTTTTCGTGCAAGTGATCCTTCGAAACCAAAATAAAATGGGGAATTTTCTAGTAAGTACCTAGCTCAATAAAATTATACATTTTACTTTGCAAAAGGTCGAGCGTTCTCCATTTTTGGAAATGTTTTACAGATCTTATTATCGTACATCCAAGTTTTCAACCTTGGGGCACTGTTGCGGGCTCTGCCGTGTCCATACATTCTCGTGTTATACTGAAATCCGTCGAGTGTCCCGGCTTCTGGCCGAAAGGTGTCGTGTTCCGATGATTTCGGGGCAAATTAAAAGCAAAAAAAAGTACCTTTATTTGCTTATTAGCGACCATGGCACAAATTTTGACAAAACAGGACCACGTGTCCTCTCACCGCGGTGTTAGTTTTAAATTTTATATTGTTATGTATATTAGTCTATAACGTATTTTTAATTATGGGCCTTGTTGCTCAAAATAAAAGTTTCATATTATTTTTTCTTATAAAACAACTAAATATAGTTGTTCAGTTTTCGTTGAATCCTTGTAAGTCCGTGCGTAGTTCCCTAATTTATAATTAAGTACAAATTGGTCTGTTTGACTATGTTGCTTTTACACCCTTACTAAAATAGATAGGGTCTTACGAAAACCTAAATATTTTGGAGCCAAGTTAATATTCTAGAGAGGAATGAACAGGACATGCGTTATTCTCAGTTTGCTATTGAATAATTTATATGTATACATAATTTGCAAGGCAGGTACCGTTATCGTATTGTTTTTAAATCGGCTGCCATTACTGTAAAATAAATAAGAGCCAATAACGTTGATGATACGATAACATGTCAAAGTAATATGGTTTTACCGGGCATAGCCGAGCACCAGTTTAGTTGTGACAACAACATGTGGAACTGTAAATCTTATTCTAGTTTTATAACTGTAACATTCAATTCAAACCTAGTTCAAAATTTTAAATAAACATGGAATCGTTAAATGAGACGCGGATCTGAAACGAATCTCATCTACCAGGGTGGCATCAATCATCGGCAGGCGCGCCTGACAGCTCTGGCGGGCTCGGAGCGCCGACACGCTGTGCTGGAGACGGCACCCAGAGGTTCTCTAGACAGTCACCCTGCAATATTATAAATACTTCGTACATTATCCTAGAAATTAAGTAACTTTGTGACAAAAATATATGATTTATTTGTTGCCAGACATGTTTGTTGTACAAAATTCTTCTGCCCGAAAAGCAAAATCATATAGTTTATTTTTCAATAAACAATGTTTTAACCGAAAAACGTTTAAACTTATTATAAGTAGACCCCGTTATCTTGTCGCATAAATATTGTTTTTCAGTAGAGTGTGAATGATTTTTTTATCGACCTTCTTGATATCGATGTTTATATTATTTATATTATTGTGTAAAATTTATTGTAATTATTGTGGGGAATATATGATTAATCCTAACTAACGTACGCTCTAGACTTTTATCGGTTGTGTCTCTCGTAAAACTCGTAATGTATGAAAAGTCCAAAAATGTTTTTGAGATTTCAGGGTTAGCCGCATAGTGAAAGGTGTTCAGTATGGCCACTTATTCACCCCGTTCAGGCTTTTCAGTGGGTCAGAAACTAATAAGTAGTACCTACTTACACCTGTTTGAAATTATCAGTGACATACACTATCGACATTTAGATAGTCGATAAAAAAAGCGTTCACGCTCTAGTGAAAAGTAATGTCAGTGCGACAAGATAACGGGGTCCAATTATAAGTAAACTATTATAAAACGATATTGCCGGTGATATTTGATTTTCGCTAATAATAAAAAAAAAAATTTTTTTACCGTGTATAATCCATAGAACTTTAATATTATTTAGACATTTACATAAAAACTCTATGATGATTATGATTGAAGGGGGTAGAACAGACGGCATAGCCAATTAGAACGATGCCAGCTCCAGTAGTACTAGGATCGCAAAAGTTCACTAGCGACGTACAAGGAAACAAAGAGCAATCATTACAGAGAGAGAACGTGCTGAAGCAAGCTCTATTTCGAGGAAGGCGGCCAAACGGGATCGATTCTTAAAAATGCAGTAGAAATAAATTATAAGCAATTAGAATTAGGTAAATTGACAGTTATGTTTAGATCTCGGGGTAAATTAGCTGTAATAATAGTACATTGTGCATCAAGGGTAGTAACAAGGGAATTACTAACGAGAGTGTTAGAAGCCCGACGCCGTAGGGCCTACGGCGTAGGCGATTCTGCAATCCTGGTGATTGGATCTCACATTCACTTCTAAAATACTTCCAAAATATATTTATTTAGGTATACGGATCGGATGAAACCACGTTACCTATTTTGTTTTATAACATATGCCAGTTGTAAATCATCGTAAACATTAATTAAATCCAAACTTATTACGTAAAACGTAATTTATTTGATTAAGATAATGCAAGGTTTAGGTAAATTGGCTCCCGATTATCATATCTCTAGAAGTTCTGCAAAATTAATAGGTTATTTTTCAGTCTTAATATTGAAAAAATAAAGCACTGTATGCATTTTACTGCATTAACCCCTTTCCTTTTCTACGATGAACTACATAGCCATGTCATAATAACCCTTCAGGTGGGTTCTCTCAGCGTAAACAGAATTGAAAAACTATGTCATAATGACCCCCCTGTAGTCCGGTCAATCTTGGGTGATTCCTGTGACAGCTCATATGAACTTGTGTTACACTAATATTATACTCGTACTTAAATGCGAAGTAAGTAGTATGTTTAGTTCACAGGTTTAGTTTATGTGTGTAGCTCTTTCACGCTGAAATTGCTGGACGAAAATCTATAAAATTTGAAATGGAGAAAACTAAGATAGATATTTAGGCTTCATGCCGTTTATGGTCTAATGAACGTTGCCATAATCGTCAGTAATTTTAATGTTTTTTCACTATTTCCTATTCTGTCTTGCTTGTTAACTAAAAAGTATTTTGTCACAGGGAAAATTCTAAATTAACTAAATTACAGACTACCGATTCGTTCAATTATAAAACGTTTCGTTAACAGGTAGTATAATAACAGACATATCAAAAACATTTCTGTCATAACTACAGGGTGAATACAAAATAAAACCGCGTGTTCGCTGCGAATATAAAAGTGCAATATTTAAGTAACGTAGAGAAATGCAGCTTTATAAATTTGTTGAAGCTGACAGCCACAAAGGCGAACGGTCACGGAACGACTAATCTTTAAAAAGAAGAGCACAACTATTTTAAAAACTCTATTGCAAACCCAACCCTATTCATAGGCTAGGAAGATTTACGCTGCTACGGCTTTAAAGTGGCAGATGGACGCATGAACCATGGGAGGGTAGAAATGTGAACTATTTTTACGGATTTTCCAACTTGTCTCACTTCGCTCTGACGTTTTAAGACTCGCTTCGTCAGCTGTTGCCGGATTCCGTTACCTTTGACTTTGATGTTTAGTGAAAAAAGGAGATGGAAAATAGATTTGAACCGTTTTGTTAATAAAAAATTAAAAGTGAAAGTTTGTTAGAAAATTTGTCTTTATATCACGGGAACCACTGGTACAGATACTTTTTGACCTGAAATACGAGTAAACAATGTACGTCTCTATATGCTACTTTGTATAAAACACAGGAAAAAAGTCCTGAGACATCGCAGATCTATGCAAATATTTTCTATTTTATTACTAAAAGCGTGTGTGAAATGTAAATAAGTACTGTTTTGATATATGATATGCTATTCAATTCAATTCATTTATTTCGTTCAAGATAACATTGGATCTCATTATTGTTAGTATAGTCTTAGAAATAATGTTAGTACTTAAAAACTAAATTGGATTTTACACATAATATTATTTGATTCAATATAGGACAACACACATGATCAGCAATCATCTCCAGGATGCTGTTCGGGCTGTCCCTCGTCCTGCCCAGCAGAGACGCTGCCTTCTTGCGCAAAATTGCTGCAAACCCGTCGGTTCGTGACTCCGCGAACATGGCGGATGCGCTGCAGAATCTGGGCAGCCCCATCAGCATCCTGAAGGCGATGTTATATTGTACCCTTAAAGTAGGTATTGTATGATTTTTGGGTATAGCAGACCCACAGGCTGCTAGTGTAAAAAGATGAGCAGTATGCTTTAAACAGCGTAATCTTGACTGCACTTGAACATCGAGCAAACCTGCGGGCCAGCATGTTCGCCCTCACACACAATGCTCTGCGCTCTCTCTCCATGTCGGCATCGTCCTTCAGATCGTCGGTAACAATGTGCCCGAGGTACTTAAAGCGGGTGACTCTCGCGAGGGCGATGCCGTTTAGTTTAACGGGGGGTACAATTGTGGGGCATTTGTTTCCGGCCTTAAAAATCATTACCTCACTCTTTCTTCCGTTATAAATCAAACCGTGCAAGGAGGCGTAGGACTCACATACAGCTATAAGTTTGCGGAGAGCACCAATCGAAGGAGCCAGCAGCACCATGTCATCCGCGTAACTAATGTTGTTTAGGCACACGCCACCAACATGGCAGCCGACATGCGTGCCGCCGAGGTATGATAATCTATAAAATAAAGTGGTCGGTTATTTTCTAAATTATACTTATAATAACCAACCTTCCACGTAGATATTGTGTTTTGTTTCAGGTATGTAAATATATTGTTACAGTATCAAGTAAGTTAGTATATAACATCGAATCCAAAAATGGGCTCAAAAATATCTGACAAGTTTCATGGTTTTTGTTAAAATTTGCATAAAATTCAAGTCCAATGTTAGCTAAGATATTATTATATTACCGATAACTGTATTTCATTAATAATCCATTAATGTTTTAAAAGGATCAATAATGGATATAATCTTTGTCCCCGTTGCTTTTGTACTATTCTTGGGCACCCATCAATTACATTTAAATGTTCGTCTGACGCTTACACAATAAATATACGATTGATTGAAACACCCTAAATGTATTTTTAATAACGCAAATCCGTTTAACACGAATGAGCAAGCAAATGGAAAATTCTTCGCCCAACTTATCTATCAAAGCTACCAGGACAACAGAAAAATGACGGAGTTATTTCTTCTCAAAGACGCTAATCTCGTTCAATGCGTCTACAAAGCCTTAAAGGCATTCTTGGCGGACTTGCCGACACCAAAGACAATTTAATTACTTTGATGACACGCAAAACCTTCGGGCGGCTATTTTCGGCCGACCCTTGTTTACACAGTCCCTTTTCGGGTAAGCTGACCCTTCGTAGACAGTGCAGGTGTGACGGAATATATTGGCGTATTTCAATTGTGAACACCTGTGTTCTCATGTAGCCCTGGTAGCCGGAGGTTTATTTATGACTACGCGTTGCGTAACTTTGACCGGATTTGACCGAATGAGATAGATGGATTTAGAATAGAAAGTTTTACTTACCATATTATATTAAATTGTACATCAGAAGACATTTTAGAAAAATTAAGTATGATGTAAAGTTATTTTCGCTTATAAGACCTACGTATTTTCGAGGAAATTACTAGTATTACTCTGTTACAACTTTTTACCGAAACCCCTTTCTTATTGTGTACCTACATACCTGATTGTTTGGAAAACTTCACGAATTGCTGATCTAAACGACTTTCGTGACAATAACCCAACTACAGCTGCAATTAATCGTTTTTTTTCGCAACGGTGTGGATACTTTTATAATATTCAAATCAAATCGCTTCGCTATTTCGGATTTGACACACGTTCGTGTAAGCATGCACAAACAGTTGACAATCTGGTATTCAATTTCAGACAAGCACCGTCATACGTGCGTCAATTTGGCTTAGAATCATAGTTATGTTGGTTTCACCATGCTCCCAGAACGCTACCCTAAGGTGATTTCTCAATTGTTATATTTTTCCATGTCGACATCTCTAGCCCCTGTCATTTGATACCTCTACATCCATTAGCGTCCTCGCTGACAGACGATAATGTCAACCTGTCACCGCGCGCAAACTCTGCCCTGATCAGGGTAATTAATAATATTAATAGCGGATTCGGTCGATAACTCATTTGGCTGAACTATCAAGTGACTATACTTACTATAGGTATTAGGTAAATTAATGAAAAGTGGCACAACAGAAGCGAACAACGGATTTCACGGATTGTTATGTAAGCGCCGTAATATTTTGCTGAGTTTTGTGAACTGTTACAATTTGCAGTCGAAGTTCGAATTTAAATCAGCCTGTATTGTGCTCGCGCGAATGAAAGGTACAGGGTGTGTTAAAATGGCACTAGTTTCCTATACAACTGTGACACAGGAAATAAAGGTAAGTACTTATATGTAAAATTGAAAATAGTGGTGCCGTCATAATGTTTGTCTTTCGTTTGCTCGCCTTGGGAAAAATGAAAACACAAAACATAGATATTAATAATACATCTACAAAACATACAAATACTACTAGTTCAAATACCTACTTACTATTTGGCTACTCGGTATGTAAAACCCAGAATCGTAAACTCTTACCCTACATATTGAATACCATTAGTCTTGGTCTAATAATAAAATGATGGCTCTGATATGGCCTATTGACCTAGAATATTGACTCGTTCATCGCAAGGTACACAGTCCACACCTCAGCGGTCACCAGATACGATTCGAGTATGTATATTATTATGTACCAATAAGTTTGGCACCACCCACAGACCAAAGAGATGTGGCGACCGATTATTTGACAGTAAAAAAGATAAAATATTTATTCAGTGAGTAGGTAGACCGCACGGACGAAATCAGCTTGTACATTTAGACGGATAATGCACAAAAGATCAAAAAACGGGTCTAATTGTATATCCATCTGTATCACATAAGATAACGCTGATGTATATTCGCGTAAATGCTAAAACCTCTGTGCGTTTTATGTCCTCCTGGTAGCAGCGTGGTGTAAAAATACCCGTATAAGGCCGTGTTCACACGCATGGCCGCTGATCAAACGCGATCGCCGGCGGAGCGTGCGCGATGCGGGACACTTCGCCGAGCATGCCGTGTGTACACACGGCTTTACTGGAAATTAAAATGTTTGTCTTTTTTGACTGACACTAGGTTATAGCGGCAATTGTATCCTCATTATTGTAGAGGAAAAGGAGTATCGATTGAGGAATTGTTTGACACAAAGCTACCCGTGAGCATCCTGTATATACAAGTGCGGAGGTGTAAATAGGACACTAACATTCATTCCCAATATTCATCAAAACGCGGATGGTATATTTGATACTTACTTCAGGTCAAAATTTAATATTTGCCTCGTACAAAATGTGACAAATTTTAGGCCTGAATTAACCAAACCTATTCGTATTCCGAATACTCGGAACGATCGAAAAGCCCTAGGGGACGTCTATCATTACTAGATATTCATGTTAAAAAGAGGGGGATGTCATCGAAAATTACCAAAATGGGTGGGGGAGACGGTAATCAAAATACATCACGTTAATTAATTGTGAATCCCCGTAGTAATAGCAATCATTATTACCGTAACGGCCTAACAGGGGCTCTATTCTACTCGGGAGATCAATATTGCTTTTGACATATCGTATTGTTTTCAACTCGGCCGCCATTATTACTGTCAAGTAAATAACAGCTGTCATAACGTTGACAATACGTCAACATATCAAAAGCAATATTGCTTTACCCAAAGCTTTAAAAGACATTTAATTATTTAAGTCTGGTACCTTTTCACCTAATACACGTTGTTCTCGATTTTCACTGTGGATAGATGTGGTTACTTCAGTTCAGGGTAGAAATTGACACAATCATTATGTGAAATCAAAGTTAATACCTTCCGTCCCGACCAACACCGCGGTTGGATCGTTCCGTCGCGGCTCCGCGTTTGTAATTTTGTTTGAATAGACTTTTACAAACAAAACAAGTGTAATTATACATCATTAGATTCCTAATAATCACACGTATAAAACAGTATTACTATATTTTAAATTAACACAGCCAGTGAACTACAACATCAACAAAACTTATTCAATTATTGATCCCAATCGATCACGAGAATTGCTGTCGACGCGCGTCTGCCCGCCTTAGCGCATGCGCGGTGAACACCTGACCAACGGTCTCAAAACAACACCTGCGTGTTACTGTGTTTGAAGCGATTGTGACCTTTCCGGATCGCTCTCTTCCTGGGATTCAGCAAACAATTCGGGTGGCAGACGGCACGGCTACGCATGTGAGTGTGCACAACCTATAGAAAGAGAAAAACTGTACTAATTTAACGCACAACACTATAAAAATTAAAGGACAGATATATTCCTGTCGGGTTCATCTGATCCAAGTGATAGCACTTTCAAAAGGAGGTCT
This sequence comes from Acleris laterana, assembly GCA_963966035.1. Taxonomy (NCBI): domain Eukaryota; kingdom Metazoa; phylum Arthropoda; class Insecta; order Lepidoptera; family Tortricidae; genus Acleris; species Acleris laterana. The sequence continues at coordinate 8,904,159 of OZ014457.1, forward strand.
AATTACGCTGGTGACCGTAATAAACGTTCGAAATCCTCGATCGCTGACCAATTGCCTGACCTCTAGGTTAAAGTGCACTATTTTAGCTCTTGTTTGCTCCTGATTGCCTGGTCCAAGCTAAAATAAAGTAACAACTTTCATGCCTTTACAAAACACTCCCCCCGCTGGTGGCCCCGCATTCAAGATGGCTCCTACAGGGAAAAGCAAACAGCCGCTCTCGGTGCCGCAGCCATGCGACTTGGATGCGCAGCCGTTAGAATGTAGTGGCAGCAGTAAGGCTAGCTCGCGCCCTAAACGCACACGCGGAAATGACGATGAACTTAACGAGCTGAGGACCGAGTTGAGAGGCTTGTTTTCTTCACTGTCTAATTCTATCGAGCAACGCTTTAATGAGATAAAACAACAGAATACTGAACTTAGAAATAGTTTGCAATATATGTCAGATAACTATGACGCCATTCTCGAACAGCTCAAGGACCTGGAAAATGACAGAGATAGTCAAAAAAAGCATATCTCCATTTTGGAAGATAAACTGGAATCATTTGAACGCAAAAACAAAGCTACCGGCTTGGAAATTCGCAACATCCCAAAGCCTCAAGATGCGAAGCAACCAGAGTCCAAGGAAAAGATGTGTGGCCTGGTCAAAAACCTAACAACTGCCATGGGTATTGAGCTTCAAGATTTGGAAATCAAGGACGTCTATAGAATAAATTCGAGCAAAGACGGTGCGAACCCCATCATTGTAGAGTTCAATAGCGTAATAAAAAAAGATAAAATACTACAAGAAGTCAAGAATTTCAACAAAACAAAGAAGAAGGGAGAAAAACTTAATACTGGGCATCTCAAAATAAGTGGCCCAGCCAAACCAGTTTTCGTTTCGGAGACCCTTACATTCAAGACTCAAAAAATATTCTATCAAGCGCGCGAATTCGCGCGAGACAACGGGTACTCATACTGCTGGACATCTAGAGGAGTCGTATACCTTCGTAAGGCGGAAAATCAACCTTTACTTCGGATGGACTCTACGGCTGATCTCGATAAACTCAAAGCCAAAATATGACTAAATATTGCGTTCTATATGATGTTGGCTGTATTAGTATCCAATCCATGTTATTTGATACTTAGATATTTTTTAGTTTTTTCTCATTTTCCTCACACACTACAACCTACGCAACTCACCACAAACATAACACCTACTTTTTATATTTATGGTCTAAATCACTCCGCATGCTCTTTATTCTCAAAATTACTTTTCAAAATGTTTTATAGCCAATCTATTTACACTCCGTACAATTTTAATATTTATAGTACTATTCGATTTTGTTAGTGATTTAAGTAATAATGTTGATGATTTGAGTGTTGCGAAATGTCTCAGATGTGCACCGGAAGATTATGATACCATGGTTTCTAATGGTAACCATAAACTAAAAATACTGACCCAAAATATTCGTAGTATATCGGCAAATATGTCTAGTATGCTGGGGCTACTTTTCAGCCTAAATTTAAGCCAAGATGTTATAGTACTCACGGAATGTTGGTTATATTGCAACCCCTACATACCGGTAATGAATGGGTATAACTACTACTCTACGAAAAATAGAATTAATAAAAATGATGGAATAGTTGTATAAACTCTATTTTGAATGTTTCAGTTACAGAACCAGAATTTCCAGATGCGAATTGTATTTTAGTAAAGATTGGTAATGACACGTGTATAATAGCTTTATATAGGTCTCCTTCGATAATAAACGGAAAACACGGATACCTTTCTAAAATCTCTTGACCACATTTTAAGTAGTTGCTCTGGATGCTGCAATTTAATAATAATAGGAGACATCAATATTGATATAACACCCGACAACAGCGATAATAATTCCATTGAATATCTTAATCTCACTGCTAGTCACGGTCTTCTGCCAGCACACACTCTCATAACTCACGGTAAATCGTCCATAGACCATGTCATATTAAAAACCAAACTTAATGCTACGACTATAATTGTTGACTCCACTGTCACTGATCATAACGCTGTCGGCCTAATTCTAAGTAAAAATGTATCGTCCAGTACGTACACCACAAAAACTAAAATTGATCACACTACTCTAAAAAAGGATCTAATTAACATAGATTTCTCTTACATCTACTCCTGCACAGAGGCAAATGAAGGATTTAATTTTTTTGTAAATTTGCTTTATAAAACTTTGCAATCAAACTCTAAAAGTTATGTGGTGCCCCATCGCCTTCGAATCTTTAAACCTTGGATCACCCCAGGTATATTACGATGCATGAAGAATAGGGACAGAATGTATAAGAAACTTAAATGTACACCTAATAATGAAACTCTCACTATAACTTACAAAAGGTATCGAAACTTTTGTAACAATTTGTTAAAAAAACTTAAAAGACAGTACGAAAGGAGCGAGCTAAACAAAGCGAAAACTAACCCAAAAAAACTGTGGAGCGCTATAAAAGAAATTACCCATACAACAAAAATAAACTCCTTAGCTGATGAATTACTGAAAATTAGGACAACTACGAATGATTCCATCAATGAGATCAACAACTTCTTTGTCAATGTAGGCAAGAAGCTGACAGACAAACTGGCGTTCCCATGTGTAAGTAACAACACCATAGAAATAGAAATAGATACACCAACTTCTCCTTTTTGTAAATCTTTTGTTTTCTTAGGAACTGATGAGACGGAAGTGGAACAATTGATTAACTCATTGCGCACAGACTGTGCTACTGGAGTTGATGGCATATCATCTAGTTTTCTTAAAATGTACAAATCGATCATAGTCCCTCCCTTGACATATTTAATTAATATTGCTATTTCTTCAGGCACATTTCCTGATATACTGAAAAAAGCCTTGATACATCCGATACATAAATCTGGGGATAAAAGTTGCGTCAATAATTACCGACCTATATCAATTCTTCCTGCCCTCTCTAAGGTTTTAGAGAAAATCATGAACAATAGACTTAAACAATACCTTGAAAGCAACAATATGATTTCAAAAGGGCAGTACGGTTTCCGCAATAATAAGTCTACAAGCGATGCTGTTTATGATCTCACAAATCATATTGTTGAATCCTTGGACAAAGGACAGAAGTGTGTTGCGATTTTTATTGACCTGGCCAAGGCTTTTGACACGGTTTCCATTCCCAGGCTTATTTCTAAAATGGAAAGATTAGGTATCCGAGATCTCCAGCTTGAACTTTTTAAAAGCTACCTAACTAATCGCACCCAATGTGTAAAGATTGGGAATTATCTTAGTGAAGACCTTCTAGTTGAGCATGGCGTTCCCCAAGGAAGTATAATCGGCCCCACTCTTTTCTTAGTCTATGTGAACGATTTGTGCAATTTAGAACTAAGTAATGGTAAATTAGTCGCATTTGCAGATGACACTGCTTTAATTTTTACCGCCGACTCTTGGGACAATACTTTTAATGCCGCTCAGCTAGGATTTAATAAAGTTACAAACTGGCTATTAAATAATAAGTTATCACTAAATGTAGATAAAACAAAATTCATAAACTACTTCATTAAAAAGCCATTACAGGATATCAATCAACTTCATATTACAGCACATAATCATCGGACGGATGGAATCTCGAACTGTGATTGCCCAAAGCTATCAAATGTACCATACATCAAATATTTAGGAGTGACAGTTGACGAAAAGCTCTCCTTTGTGCCTCACATTAATATACTTACAGGGCGAGTTCGCAAACTAATATATGTGTTTAAGCATTTAAGGCACGTGGCAGATGCTGAAATCCTTAAACATGTATATTATGCATTAACCCAATCTCTTTTGGTATATTGCATCCTGTCCTGGGGAGGAGCGTCAAAGAGCCACCTGATTAAGTTAGAGCGAGCCCAAAGAGCCATTCTTAAGGTGATGACATTCAAGCCCTTTATATTCTCAACTAAGACCTTATATGAGAACTGTAAACTGTTATTTGATTTGATTATTTGATTATTTGGTCAAAAATTTTACATATTTTTGGGACATTTCATTTACAATCAAATAGTAAATAGACTGGCTATACATTTAACAAATAAATTCAATTGCAAAAGAATTGTGACCGACTGGCTAATAAAACTTACCTATGAGGAGACGGAGATTATTCTTCATCCCATTAAATGAGTTAAATAAGAAAAATAAAGAGCACATACACACACACACACATAGACACAAACACACACACACACACACACACACACACACACACACATATGAAAGCCCTTTTTTATGGGTTATTAATTTCTTTTAAACAATTCTTATACTATTATGTTAATCTAATTTTAGAGTTTTTATTTTTTCAATACATCTACTTGTGGTATCCTCTACCAAACACTCACCAAATACTATGTCACTGGAAGAGTGCTGGTTCTTATGGCACAGGGTAATCCTAATTTAAGATCCAGCTGCATCAATACTATTGTTGTTTAATTTTTCTATGTACAAACTTTTTTGTGATACTTAAGTATGATTTTGTAACTGTCTTATTCAATAAATTTTATTATTATTATTATTATTAATACCAAAGGAAGCAAACCTATTTGTGATTTCAACATTAGGAACGGGAATGATACCTACTCGCATGTATGCACTTTATTAAACGGGCAAAGCTAGCAAAACAATAGCAATCATAATTATCATTTCGACATACCAGGGCAGCATAAAATGGCAAGCAATTGTCTACATTGTAGCGGCGTCCCAATTACTGTCACACGCCGGCACTAGGACGCGATAAGCCGAATTTGCAGCCGCAGATACGGTACAGTCCCTTGCGAATTAATTCAATCACGTTAACAAATTTAATTCAATTCCCTATTCCACGTCATTTGAATGCACAGGCAATGTATTTTGCGTGCTACCGAAGTTATGCTGACATTATGAATCCCAAAGTGTACCTGTTATCAGACAATTAATGGAATGTAAAAATTATACTATGCAATAAGTCATTGGCCCTTTTTACTAATTTGCAAACGATATTTCGTAATGTACTAAACACAATTCGATGACAGCACAGGAAGGGGCACCGCACCTTTGAGCCTTTATTCGTAATAATGTCCCCATAAATTCACGTGTGTTTTGCATTATATTTTTGAGCAATAATATTTAGGGCCTAATCACAAATTATGCTTTATAAGCACGAAACTTTTTCCTCGTAAAAAATGTGTTTAATTAATTGTGAAATAACCTTTATAAGCATGAAACTTTTTCCTCGTAAAAAATGTAATTACGAAATAATTAACTTTCCTTTCTTATTTTTCAGAAGGTTACACATGACTTGAGTTTCTCTAAGTTTACTTTTTGCTGCTACTGCACACTTCATCCTCGGCCGTATGTCATGATCAAATCTGTGGCCCTAGTTATAATGGATACAGGTTCACTTTGCCGTAAATAAGAAATAATAGATTAACGTTTTTCACTTGATCCACGAGAGACTTGTATGTATCCTATGTCATTAGGGCCTCAGATTTCACAAGGCATTATAGTCCTTTTATCCTAACATAATCTTAATATCCAATTTAGTATTCGGGCTGCTGGACAAAGGTCTCCATTTCATCCCTCTCATATATATTTACCAAATTTTACCTGAATTTTAATTTCCATCATGTTTCGATCTGCCTTAATTCAGGCTGGCGTTACTAGTATTCAGTCAGCTGTACATTTATGTATTTTTAAGACATTTAATTACTTTTTTATCGTTTGCAACAAACGAGATGCATATATCACCAATGTCAAATTAATATCCGTCTCCGAATGTACTCTTAGCACGCATTCACTAACGTATTGGTCTCTAAAGAGTTATAAGTAAGTAACGCAGATAATGTTTGAACCATTTGTAAACAAATACGCAAATATAGACCCTCGGCTTCTCTGCACAGATAAAGTAAATGGTAGCAGACGCGTCCACCCGACCGTGCGGTATTAGGACTCGTCCCGAGGGAACTACGCTTTTACCAAATCAAGCCCGCCGACTACATCGCGCGGCGATGCGTGAAATACGCCCTTATTTTTACGCCCTTTAGAAGTAAAATTTATGTCGTAAGTGATAGACCTAGACAAGACGCAAGAGAACGTCGTCGAAATCTAAAATGTATAGGATTGACGTAAGCTGTCAGACGGTCGCGCCGAGCGCCTAAGTCAATTCCATAAGTTTGGTCAGTTTTCGAAAATTGTTTACGTTTGCGTTAAGCCACTTGTCTAGCCTCATAGTAGACCTAGACGACAAACTTGCTAGTATTTAACTAAGGTATTATTAAGTCATGCGTATTTACTTAGGGCCTGTTGTTTGATCAGTAGTTGAACTACTTAATTGTTAAAATTATAAATGGAATCGAAAATTTGAAGGAGTCTCAAGGAAATGTGTCAAATTTTCAATTCTTTTTCGAATTTTATCAATTAATTAGTTTAACTACTGATCAAACAACAGACCTTAGTGAGTATTATCTCAATATGGACGTTATATGTATAGAACAATCATGATCATTCAGGTTGGCTGTACATATCGGTAGTACAATTAAGACCCACGCTGTAATTTCGGTTTGTACTGAATATTAATTAAAATAAAATGTTAACTTTGCTAAAAATTCAATAAATATATCTGTAATTGTTTTAAATCAGCACCTACACACAAGTACACCTTATTTATTTATTTATTTATTTATTTTAAGAAACAAACAGTCGTTTACAAAAAAGCTTACAGACTATTGCTTAAAATTAGACCTGGAGTTTCCTTAAAGTACAATAAATACAGTCTGTGACCAACGAAGATCCAAAAAAAAAAGGAAATTAAGATATTTAGAAATTTGATAGATATTTTTAGTAGATATATGTTAACGAAAAGCATTTTTAAGAGCAATGATAGTGCAGTTAAATATATCAATGTTTTCAAGTTTTTTGTTGTCGTTAAATAGCTTGCAGACACGCCTCATGAATATATTTTGTGCATAACGTGTTCTCCGACGGGGAATAGAGAACAAATCTTTTTTTCGACATTGGCGCAGACGTCTACTTGGTACTCTAAAATGGATTTGATGAAGTAGTGAGGGGACATTTAATTTATTATTTAAAATTTTGTATAGCAAAACTGAATCCACACAGTCTCGGCGGTCACTGAGCGTTTGGAGTTTATGATGAGTCAGTGAATCCCTATAGCTAGTGTGAGCATATCCAGTTCTGAAATCGAGAGCTTTTACAAACCTTTTTTGTAAACTTTCTATTCTTTGAATATGAATAGCATGATAAGGTTTCCAAACAGCGCAGGCAAATTCAAGATTGCTGCGAACAAAACTGTTAAAAAGAATTTTGTAAGTGAGACTATTTTTGAATGGTTTTCCAACTCGCAAGATAAAACCAAGTTGCTTATATGCCTTTTTTAAAATATAATCAAAATGGGGTTTAAATGATAGCTTGAAGTCCATAATAATACCAAGGTCACGAATTTGTGTTACTCTACTAAGATGACTGTTACATAGGGTAGGGTGTATTTAAAATTAAAGTTATGTTTTTTTTTTGAAAAATTAATTACAAAACATTTGTTTAAATTTAAAAATAACTTATTCTCTTTACAGAAAAGTTCAAAATTTACTAAATCTTCTTGCAATAAATAACAATCTTCGATAGAATTGATGGTTTTAAAAATTTTCGTATCATCTGCATAGAGCAACACGTTACAATTTTTAATATATTTGTCTATATCATTTATAAAAAGCGTAAACAATAGGGGACCTAGATGAGAGCCTTGGGGTACTCCGGAACTAATGGACTTGAATTGTGAGGTGTGACCAGATAGAACTACACATTGGCTTCGATTTTCAATATATGACTTGATCCAGCGGAACAGATCGCCATGTATACCTAGGCGCCAAAGCTTAAGAAGGAGCGTGTTGTGGCAGATTTTGTCGAATGCCTTGGCGAAATCTGTGTACACGGCTTCTACAGAAGCACCTTCGTCCATCGCGACTAGGATCTCATCGCAAAAAGTCAATAAATTACTGTCCACCGAACGACCTCTGTAGAAGCCATGTTGATTAGGGCTAATGTGGTTTTTAAAAACTTCAGAAATTTGGTCTGTAACAATCATTTCGAAAATTTTATTAAATTGGCATAGTTTAGAAATAGGCCTGTATTGCTCAATGTCCCGACTAACTGAGCCTTTGGGGATAGGAGTGACAAAAGCCCTTTTCCAAATGTCTGGAACGCAGCCATTTTTGATGGATTTTTTAAAAAGGATAGTAAGTGGAGACGCTAAATTTGAAGAGCATTTTTTAATAAAATAAGGATGAATACCATCAGGACCTGCACCTTTGTTAACATTAATTTTATTTAATAACTTAAGCACTGTGGCACGGCTGATTTCTATATTACTAATATCGATTAAAGGTTCACAAGGTGGTGTTAAACTGCTAAAGTCAAAAGGTATGTTATCAGATTTCTCAAATACAGAGTGAAAGTGAAGGTTAAAAAGGTTACATATTTCTGCTCCATCAGAAGAAGTGCGATCTTTATAATTCATTGTTTGCATTAATTTATTTTTTGAGGATTTAGATTTTATATATGACCAGAAATAATTTGGATTTGATTTGATTTTTTGTTCCGTATAAGATATATAACTATTGTAACATTGTAATTGCATCTTATCCGCCCGTTTTCGTAATATTTTATATGTTTCGTAGTCTAAAGGATTATTGTATTTCTTCCATAACCTATGAAATTTACGTTTTTCATTTAGCACCCTTTTTAATGGTCTAGTGTACCATACCGGCACAGACGCTGATACATTCACCTTACGGCGCGGGATGTGTTTATAAATTAAATCATTAAGGAGATCGTAGAATTTTGTAACACTGCTTATGAAATCACAATCATCGAAAAACGTATACCAATTAATTTTAGAAATTTCCAAGTTAATTTTACTATAATCACCAGAGTAAAAATTTGAGATAATATTGGGGGCAGGCTTAAGAGTAGGCTCGAAGTTCAAGTTAATGTCTATAACAACCGCTTTATGGTGAATGTCTTCAGGCGTGAGTGGCTGGTCGCAAGCAGCGACTGTACACTCAGTGCTGCATATTATCAAATCGAGAATTCGCTTATTGACGTTATAAACCCAATTAAATTGTTTTAATTCTGTATATGATAAGAAATCATGGATTATTTGTGTTGAGTAACTGCTACTCGGCAACAAAAGTAACCCCGGGGAAGAGCGTGTCACCCACTCGGCCTCGGGTACATTAAAATCACCAGTGAGCAAAAATAAATCGTTTGGCCTATCTATAATTATTTGACTAGCGATTTCAAAAAAGGAGGTCAACGCTTCTTTATATCCGGTACCCTGAGGAATATAAATACAAGCTATATTGAAGAAAGATTGTTGTTGTGCATTATGAGCTTGGTCGAGCGATCTGTCCCGTGCACAAGAGTCCAGCGGAACAGAGGCCCAGACACAGTCGCAATAAGCGCGCGGAGGCACTGGCCAATCGCGGCGAAACGCTCGCCGGCGCGCGCGCACAGCCACTGCCGCGCCGCCGCCGCGCGCCGCGCCGCTCTCCAACGCCGACCGGTCGCATCGAAACACATTATAACTACGATCGAAAAATTCTCCGTCATAGAAATCTGGAGTTAACCAAGTTTCGGTCAGGCATATAAAATCGTAATCCCACTGAGCAACTTTAGAAAAAAACTCATTAGATTTTGTTCTCAATCCCCTCACATTTTGGTAATATCCATTGAAAATGTTATTAGTCATTTTTAGGTATTAAAATAAAATATTGCATTGGATAATTAAAAACGAGAGCGCCGCTTGAAATTGAGGAACATGCATTTGATTTAGAAAAAAGAGTATAGAGGAATAATATTAAATTTTGTTGATTTACACTATTTATCAAAGGCGTGAGTGCACAGTATTCAAACAAACAGGGTAACAGTATACGTTGATAAAAGGAATTGTTATCAGAAACATCATCGGAATCTACATCGAATAGTAAAAGATTCGAGGCTACGTACTTACGGATACAATTATAAAAATAACAACATCGCTCGGGTCTAAGAACAATAGAGAAAGATGTACAAGTTAAATAGGCAGACATTAAACTCAGTATTAGGAAAACATTATAATTAGTAATACTTATCGTTATCAAGTACCGTCACTTGATCTTTTTGAGATCAGATTCGGTATTTATAGTTATAACTTTACTTTGCTCTGTTTTTCGAAGGAAGATTTTACAGTCGCGAACCCATACAAAAGAATAGTTATGCTCCAGCTTCAGTTGCCTGGCTTGCTTAAGTAATAACTTATTGGCGGGGGTCAAGTGGTCGCCGACGTACACAGTTGCGGCCGGCCCAGGCAACCCGATGTCAGCTGTTGTGAGGCCGCGGCGCGCGCGCACCGCGGCGAGTAAATCATTTTTGCGACTGCGCTGAGTAAATTTAACTATAATTGCCGGAGGTCTGTTGTTCTGTGGCGAGTCACGTTGGCCTGTCTGGAAGCGGCGAACCCGGTGAATAATATCGACATCATTATCACCTAGATGAAATCCGACCTTGGTAGATATGCCACGAACAATGGACATTAAATTTTCTCCCTTACTATACGGTATGCCAGAGATCTCTAAGTTGTTGAGCATTGAGAATTGTTTGTTTGAGTTGTTTTCCATGACCAAGCGGTCAATAGTTTCTTGGGCCTCATCAAGAGTTTTTGATATTGCGGTTACTGACGTCATTTTCTTCTCCGCTAACAAAATCCTACTCTCAAACTCTGACAAACTGGCCTTAACTTGAGTTTGTACTTCCATTACGCTTTCTGATAATGATGTAACTACACGTAGCTGATCCCGAATTTCAGACCTTATGTCTTCTCGCATAGCAACCAACTTCTCATTTTGCGCTGTGGTAAAATTTGTGAGAAGGGACATTATATCTTTTCTAAATTCAGTAAGCTCGTGTTTAATATCGCAATCAACTTCCGGCTGTTTCCTCTTCCGAATGGTAATTTGATGGGCATCCTGGTCTAAATAGGTCGGAAGGTCAGGCTGTGAGCCACTTTTTGGAGGTGAATGACGAAGAAAACTCATCTTTTTGAGTTTATTGCGGGTGGAAGCACAACAAAATAAATTCCTTAACCCGTTTGCAAAATAGCGGGCGACAGCGGCACACACACACTCGCGAAATTTTTACTTGCGGGGGGGCGAAGAGCACGGTCACCGATGTAGCGTTAAGCGCAACTCAATAACTGCAGTTACAAGCGAAAGTTAACTTTAAAGTTTATGTTAATAAAATTTAGAATTAAATATCGTGAAATTTTAAAACTTGTAGATTCAACTAGTACACGACTGGTTTATAAGACAAACAAACGAGAACTGAAACCTTAAACGCCTTAATTAATACATGTATATGTATATATATTACTCATGGAGCCTTAATTACTAAAGCTATTCATAAGATTATTCATGTGCCTTTAAATAACTTGAATACCATTTCATCATCATAATAATTTCAGCTGAAAGACATCCACTGCTGGACATAGGCCTCCAAGGATTTCCATCTATACCCAGTCTCCTCTTCTCTCCTTCAGTTTAAGAAAGATTAACAATCAGAAACATCGATATACCCCAGTTTATTTGATAAAAAATAAATTATTTGAACATGGAAGAAGAACGCTCAACAATGTACACTTTGTTTTCAGCCCAATCACCCGTCTTCTTCCCACGCATGATTCGCGTTATCTTGCATCGCAGGCACGTCTGGGCATATATTAGGCACCTGTGCGATATATTTCGTAGTCAATATTTACGAGCGTTATCAAATTATGTTAATATAGTGCTAAGCGGAGGCATTGCTCATGTGTACGTACATAACGTGTATAAACGTACATAACCTGTATAAATAGCATACGCATTAAGTAAAAATTGACATTTCTTTAATTGCATAGTGAAGCCAAAGAAACACACAAGCCTGATAGTAAGTGGGATCTTTGACCTATAGACATTGTAAGCTACAATCTAAGACCGCAGATGAGTTTCCAACCCAAAGGATTAAGATGGAATTGTATGCTAGTAATTTTCCCGGTTGTGTTATCCCCACACCGGAACACAGCAATGCGAACACTACTGCTTGACGGTATGTATACTTAATCATAAGAAAACACAAAAATATATAAGCAATAGTGATTGTCAGCTCTGTTTTTAATCCATGAATCCTTTGACTAATTGAGTCCTGAAATTAAGCACTGAAGTTTCGCTCGAAACTATATACTGATGATCATGTTCGACCTAATATGAGAAGGAGAAATAAACTTGCTGGCTTAGGTATACTACTAGTCTCAAAATTGTAAGCGCGAGCACCCACCACATGGCCATAAAGATTTATAACAAGATACCACACTTAATTAAGAACATAGAAAAGGACACAATATTTATGAACGAGTTAAATAAATTTTTATTATTACACTCCTTTTATAATTTACAAGAATTCTTTGATAGTGATAATTAAATAATAAGTAAACTGTTTAATAGTAATTGGTTGTAGTTAAGTAATATTAAGTAGGTAAATTAAATTAAATTGCGATGCCCTTGCAGGGTTAGTGTTGAAGCATGTAATAGTTTTAAGATCTTTTGTACAACATTAAGCAATAAAGTATATGACTATGACTATGACTACTACTAGCTTCTGCCCGCGACTCCGTCCGCGTGGAACTCGTTTATATCGTAGCTCCATACAAATCTTCACCCTCTATTTCACCCCCTTAGGGGATGAATTTCGGTAATGAAACTATCCTATGCCCTTTCCCAGGATTCAAACTATCTTTGTACCAAAATTCACCTAAATCGGTTCAGCGGTTTAAGTGTGAAGAGGTAACAGATAGACAGACACACTTTTGTATTTATACTATTAGTATGGATTTTGGCTATAGGGTTTTTATCCCAATTAATGTTAAAAAAAATGCTGGTGCGCGAAACTCATATCAAAAAGACAATTTAAAATAACGCCAGTTAATGTGGTCCATTTCACTAGTTTCAATCGGCGTTATATTGTAAATGTCGAACGATAAATCTCCGCAGACGGTAACTAACGACTATCTGATAATAGGCGCCCGTAAATTGTCTATTTCGCTCGCACCCCTTCTAAATCATATTCCCTGATAAAATAAGAAACATAGTTTGCGGGTTTAATCAAAAAGTAACAGAACAGGGCCTCTATTCTAGGTGGTAAAATCCAAATCGTATTTGACATTGTTTTTAACTGGGCTGCCATTCATTCCTTTGAATTAATTAGGAGCTATCAAAAAGATAATACGATAACAGAGGGGCTATTGCCTAACGCACTCGCAACCGCCATCGTTTTCATTTTGAAAATCGAACGCTTGCCGTATACAAAATAAAAACAATTGTTCCGTTTTGGAGTCGATTGCGATTGCGAGTGCGTTAGGCAGGTCAAAAACGATTCGGTAATTACCGTGTTGAATAGGCCCAGGGGGGTGATTCTCTCAAGAAGCAAAGGTGAACGAATGGACGAGTGATCTTCAAGCGGCGAGATTAAGTAGTCCGGTCAGTGCGAACAAAACACATTGTAGCGCGTGCATTTTCAATTTAGCAGCATGGTTCCTGCCGATGGGTCGAACGTATAAGGCTGCTTAATTGAAAATGCACGCGCTACAATGTGTTTTGTTCGCACTGACCGGACTACTTAATCTCGCCGCTTGAAGATCACTCGTCCATTCGTTCACCTTTGCTTCTTGAGAGAATCACCCCCCTGGGCGTCTATTCCAGGCGGCACAAACCGTATTGTCTTTGAGCTGTTATCGTATTGTTAACGATTTGTTAGCTCGTATTTACTTGACAGTAATGGCGGCCGAGTTAAAAACAATACCATAACAGTGGGGTTATTATGAGGTATCTGTGCAATTCATTTTACGCTGAGAGAAAAGGACAGCGTTATGTAACTGGTATAGCTCCGTCCTTTGCACTCACCGTAAAATGACCTGCATAGCCATGTCATAAATGTCATAATAACCCCCCAGGTCAAGGACAATAAAGTTTTAAAACGTCTAGAATAGAGGCCCAGAAAGGCTTTGTGTCTTGGGGCGAGTTTGTCCGCATAATATATGATACTTTTGTGATACGATAGCTAACTTTCGCACGAAAACCGATTAAAAAAAAAGGACTGATACATAATATATTAAATTAGACCATAAATGTTAAACATTCTGAATAAAACGTTCCCAGATCGTCGAGAATAAAATTTCACTTTTATTTAATAACTAGCGACCCGCCCTCGCTTCGCTTCGGTTTATGTGAGTATAATATATAGCCTTCCTCGATAAATGGGCTATCGAACACTGAAAGATTTTTTCAAATCGGACCAGTAGTTCCTGAGATTACCGCGTTCAAGCAAACAAACAAAAAAAACTCTTCAGCTTTATAATTGATAAAAATATATGTATATCTTTGCGCCCAACGGTTCAACTTGAAACGCCATTGAAAAGCCATTTGCAGGCGTTACAGATCTGATGGAATTAGGATTCCAAATCACATACAACACGAGATGTTTATCAGATTTCAAAGCTCTCCGTATCTCGGTATCTCACGAAAATTGGCAAAAAAACGTGTGACGAAATAAACCAAAATGCCGACGGCTTCTAAATCCAATCCCGCCGTAAAATCGGGAGAATAATGGAGTTACCATTTATGATTGCCTAGTAGCTTGCTCTCATTCAACGCGACCGTATTCGCTGGAAACACCCTAAAAACTCGATACGAGGATCGCGGAACCGTACACTAAGTATATCACTCAAATTTGATACTTAGAAATGACGTTTAATTGACATAAATAACTTAACAAATAACAAATATTAGTAATTATGTATATGTATTGTATAGACATAATTAATTTATTTATTTATTTATTTGTTAACCAACTTATATTTACAGACATGCCACACATATAAGTTATAAGTTAGGTTACATACAGTACAGTAGGTATATACCTACAGGTTAAGATAATACAAATAAAAAACTAATTGTTCTATTTATAACAAAATATAAAATAGTTAAACTTAACAATATAGCCTAGAGTCTTGTGTCACCACCAGCACTGGGTAGATCACTTACACAATATTAGATATTAGTCACTATTTTGAATTACGAACGATTTATGAATTAAAATGACTTACTTACACCAAATATACAGGGTGTCAAAAAAATTACATCGTACGTTTTGCGGTTAATTTTTGTTTCGGTTAGTAGTAAAAAAACATAGCTTGATTACGTAACAATTGTTTGATATTCGTCGATTGACGCATTCGTGTAAGTAGACCATTCCCACAAAGACCTAGATCTAGTAGGCCTAGGCCTGCAGTGGCCAACATTTTGTCTTCACTCTTATTATACATTTTTGACATTGGGTATTTTGGAGATGCGATGTGAATGCGACGCAAACGGCAGCAGGTGTAAAATTACAGCTTAGCGGCTTTGTCACCCGGGGCCCGAAACATATCATACTGATCCCTCGGGCTCAACTGAGCCAAATATTAGCCTTCTAAGGCCCGGACGGATTTCGTCGGTTTTATTTCAATACCTTGTATCATGCCTAAAAGTCTCAGCCCTGTCTCCTATCAGGTGCATTCAACTTTTCCAAGTTGTACCCATATACAGGCGGTTTATTTTTTATAATGCCTGTAGGTATTCTTGAATGTTCTCTTGTTATATGTAGAAGTTAGCTTTGTTCTTCTAACATCGGGTAAAGTCTGTCTTCACTCGTATACCCAATACGTATTACTCGGTTAAATTTAGAAAAGTAACAAGTGGCTTAACATTCCCATGTTGTGACTGTATGTAGATAATAGGTTGTATTATAAACGAAATTTAGGAATTTTTCCGTTCCTGTGTGATTGATAAGTTGAATTCCTTCTATTGTACAGTCGACGCCATAAATATGTTTACACTTTAGTACCTAGTCACTTTACCCGCTATGACAATTTCAAATGGCAGTTTAAACATGACGCTAAATAGACAAGGTACTAAAGTGTAAACATATTTATGGCGTCGACTGTACCTGATTTATCAAGTCGAAAAAACAAGAAAAGTTGATTATTAAAGAAAGAAAAACAAAAGAAAAATCTTTTGATTTGTTTACGGTGATAATACGATTTTAGGATCAAATAAACAGCATGCTTCCAAACTAGACACTAATATTTTAATGATCCTTTTAATTCCTTTCAGTTCAATATCAAAAACTTAATTAAGAAAGAAGTACAGGGAAATATTCTAGACGTATAACAATATCTTAGTGCTATATAAGTAATGTGCATATGTGTATGCAAGACAATATTCGCCCGCTGTTGGTTTTCCATTACCTCGCCGCACTCTATTGCTTATCCTAAAACAATAGCACACCAAGGCACAACCAAGGTTTATTCTCACTCAGGTTAGACTGTGCAAACAGCAAAGTTAAGTAGTAACCTTTTTATTTTCAACTGTGCTATACTCGTAGTGTTGAACTGTTGAAATAGATTGAGCAACTAGAGATTAGAATATTATTTAATCTCTATCTCGCTCTGAGGGTTAAATAACAATGAATACTCGTTTAAAAGCATTAGAATTTTTTTACTGAATAATACACACAAATTACTAACTATTCGTTCGGTACTCCTATAAAAACCTTAAAACACTAAATAATAAACGAAATTACCGGTGAAGCATTCGAAAATCAAACGAAAAAGTCATTCCGAATTCAAACGTGAATCTCGTCCGGCGCATAATTAAAAAAAGACAGCAGATCGATTCGTGTCCATTTGAGTAACGGGGGAGAGGGACGGAAGCTGTCCGCAGATTCTATTTCCTGCCTGAAATGCGCCGACAGGCCTGTTAACCTCGATCTAGGACGTTACGAGCGCCGGCATCCTTTTATGTTGGTAGTTCTATGCTTTTGAATACGCTAGGGACGCAGTATGGGAAGGAATTCATGTATACGTACTACCGTATAGATTTATTTATTTTAACCTCTTTTCATAACACAATACGAGTATCACGTAAAACGTACAAATAGCAAATGGCCCAAGTAAATGTCATTCGCTACCAGTCTACCACATTCGTCTGGTTCCGGAAACGGTTAACGGAGAACAACAGAGATAATAAGGTTTTATAACTAAAGTCTGACCAGTGATTGACCTCTATCCTACCTTACTTGCCCCGCATAATGAAGATGAAAACGAGGGTAGGTAGAGTTCGGTGGTTCAATTTACTTAATCACTCTTGTCTTAAACTAATACGTTTCATCTCTACAGAAATACCTACAAATAAAGGAACAATAAAATACACCTAGCAATTTTATATTGTTAATAAGACCAGATGAAATAATACTCTTGCTCTAGAGAAGTCTATGTAGCTTCTGGCTAAACAATGACAGTATTTTATTAACATCGTTAGGCTGCCGGCACGATCTGCTAGCTTCAGCTGATTTCCTGGTATTTTTTCGTTAATGACAGAAATTGGTTTGACAAATTAAATTGAAAATACTTGGTAAAATTGGATAAAATTTTCATTTGTTGCTAAATGAAACATAATGTAACGAATCGTAGTCAGTTATTTAAGTGTTTTTATAGATATATGTATAGATACCTAATGATTTGCAGGCAATTACAAAATTATGTAAACGCCCACACTTTAGTCACACATTCGTTTTCTATGTAAATATTGAAGTATTGTTTTATATCTGTATATTATTTTTCAGCTCTTGCCCTTATTATAATAATATTTGTAAGATTGTTCTTATACTTTATTAACTGTTGTTTTGTTTTTATTTATTTCATTTATGTCATATTCTACGAAACGACCTAAACAGGCCATTGCTTGTTTTATTTAAGAAACCTACTTTACCTATTATTTCTTTCATTATGTATATCACAAACTATAACATATTAATATGACTCACCGATATATCATAATCTTTCTGGATCCACTACACGATTAAGAACGAACGTCCCAACTATTGCTCATGCCACAACAATGGCAGCAGGAAATTCCATACATTTGTCCAGCGGCGGGCGCATTTGTTGGGCACTCTGCTGATTAATGAATGGCGTATAAAACTAAGAACAACTCCATTACGTTCGTGGGATCCACCGCTGAGATGGAACGGCCTGTATGGCACGCGATCTCACTATAAAGTACTTAAGTAGGTACCTACACTCGAGTCTTAAGTATCTACGGCATGTTTATAAGAATTGATGTTGCGTGACTTTGACAGTATTCACAAATATTTAGTTAACTATGACGGTAACTACTAATAACTTTAGCTTATCTTTTAACCACCCCAATATCAAAAACCATTCAACTTCAAGTTAAAACATAAACGGTAGATATCGGCATAAATCGAGTATCGGCACGGTGCGGCCAGCGGGTCGGAATCACCGATACAGGGTGCTTGATTTCACAGCTTGGCTGAAATTGCCGATACAGGATATATAACTTTATACAGCTGCAGTGTCGGTCTATGTTTGGCTTTAAAGGAGACATCCAAAATATTCAAGAGATACGATTAAACTTTCAACCATGCTCTTGATAGTTAAGTACCTATTTAATTTCATTATTACACATCATAAAAGTAAATAACAAACATTACTTTGCTTTACAAAAAATTCGTAGCGTGCAAATTACATTACAAAAGGGTTTAAAAAGCGTTTACACGTTCCGGGTGTAATTATATTTTTACCGCCCGTAAACTGAGATGAACAATGTCAAACGTTTGTGCTACTGCCGGCTGTTTACGACTTGGAATGAAGGCTCCATTTTATTTATGCCACCCTAGTAACTTATTTAGCTGGCAATTGGAAGAGGGATAAAAAGATCGTTCATTAATGACTAGGTCAACAAAGTCGTCTACATACACAGTTTTATGAAAAAATAATAAAGTTTAATACAAGCTAACCAACGCCACCTATAAACGTGGAATAAGCTTGGAATAGTTTATGCCATGCTTTGTCACTTTCGGTCGATTGCAAATGTCACAATTGCAGATAAGGACAAAGCAGGGCATAAACTATATCAAGCTTATTCCACGTTTATAAGTAAGGGGGTTAGTGTAATGTAAAGAGCGCCTTTCAAAGTAGGTATGTTTTATAATTATAGAGAAGGCGAACCCGCACACGGGCCACCTCGTACGCTAAGTTGGCTTCTGAGGGCCATGCAATCTCAACTTTGCAAATGTGTTGCCATGCCTAATACAACAAGGTTAAGATTACGTAATTTCTAATCAGGTGCTCTTTTACTCTTCACTGTGACTCAGGAAGACATTCGGGTTTGTTCTGCAGTGTTTACCCTTCCTAAAAACGGGTTTGTTGTCGAACGGTTGTTTGAGGAACTTTAAGCTGAGAATGCACGCCCATTTTAGGGCGTTTGTTCGCGTTGGCGGAACAACTTAAGGTTAATAATACGTCCGTCGAGTTGTGAAGCGAGATGGTAAAGAGAACGATCTACTAGATTTCTCAATGGTTCATGCAAATCTTATCAAACTTAATCAGAACCTAAAGGTATTTTTTATAAGGTCCTGGATTACCTTCCTCTATGGTCTCTGTAGGTCCTGGAATATTATTTATTTTTAATATGTCAGTAAACCCGAATAAATAAACTAACATCACATTCATTACAAATGTTTGTCCTCAATTTAATTCCATAAACAGAAACACGAATTAATATAGGCTGTAATGTACGAGTATGGCAAACGAGTTGAAAAAATCGCCGCATCCACCAACATTACAATAAAATCCTCAGTTTTAAACAATTTGCCTGCAATTGAAATAAAAACTGATTTAATTCGGTCCTCGGCGTTACACTGTTATGCATATTTATAAACACTGCAGTTTTGTGGTGGCACCCGCCGCGCGCCGTGTTTTCAGCAGTAACGAGCGCTGTTCCATGCTATCTTGTTTACTCGCTGAAAACTCGTCTTACAAACTTATGAAGTCCTGGTCATAACATAACGTTACTCAAGAGATACGCATTATCCACTAAGCACCACTTCAGTGATTGTTACTTTTTAATTTCCGCCACCCAATTTACCAGCTGATAAGAAGTAAAAGAATCATCAATGTAACGATGCAAGAAACTACAAAGGAATGTTAAACATACAAGGAAATAAAGGCTGTTGTATTTTCTCCAAACGGCAAACAACAACAGTCCCCAACGAGTCCTGCGCGCCTGGTAGCTCTCCGCAAGTGTGTCAAGTGCACTCGCGATACTGTTCCGATGCAGCTTTGTTCGCGCTTGCTTCGACAATCAGTACAATCGGGAGCGCACGAGTAGGTACTTCAAGTGTAAATATGGTTCACTTGACAATGTTGTTAAAAACAGTAATAATAATGGCTTATGAACTTTATCTAAAATAAAGAAGCAAGCAAGCCGACACGAATGGAAGTGCCATCTGTATTGCGTAAGCGCAGGCTTATAAAAAGTTTGCTATTTTTTGCCAATTGCTACAGCAGCTAACTGCCCCTGGAATTTAAATCAGCCTGTTTTTGCATGTAGAGTCTCATGCTTTTGTCCGCATAGTTCGTTTCTCACCCTCCCACCGGACCAATTTCCAGGGATAGGTACATAGTATACTCGTATTACTTTTCGGCCTCGAACTTTTTATCTATCCCGTCGATCCGTATCAATCTTAATCGAAAAAGTGGACAAACAAAAGTGTCTATTCATAAAATAAGTTACGAAATCGCTCACATGACGCTATTCACTTTTCCAATCTACTTTACACTCCTACTTTTGAACCTACATCTCTTTGTAGTCGACTGTACTTTCCTAATTGCAACGGAAACAACATTGCACCTCTTGTTATATGTTACACACCTTTCGACGCACCAATCACTATACGCAGAACTTTAATTTCTTTTTCATCACACTTGCTCGTAAATAGTGTCCTAACATGCTAGAAAAATCGACCGTAAATCCAAAATAATACCCGTGGGCCTTTTTTTTACCATTACGTTACTTAAGTGCGTAATAGCTTTTTTTTTAAATATTATACGTGGACTCAAACTATCACAATACGTCAGGACCCCAATTCTTGTGCCATTCGATATGAAGTTTCATTCGAGATGAAATGTCAGTTGAATACTATTTCCTAACAATCTCGCATAATAAACTATTGATCTCATATGTCACTAGAATCGGACTCCGAACACGTTTGACATTATCTGTGGTAAGTCACAGACAATGATGTAGTCTGCCGCTAATAAGTTAAAAATATGATCTTTTGTCTGATTTTATTTCATTTCCTCGCAATTGTGATGAAAAACATTGTATGTTACACGGGTGGTAAAGGAAATACAAAGCTCGAGTCATTAAAGCCCTCAGCCTACGGCTTCGGGCTTCTAACAGACTCTCGTTTGTAATTCTTTCTTTACCACCCTTAATACACAATGTACTATTATACCCAACCGTGATTAATATTTAAAATGTTCTGAAAACATCATCGTTTCAACAGAAAATAGTGTTCTATGAAATGAAGTTCGATGAAATGATACCATCGATGAAGTCAAATTGGATAAAATTATGGGGTATCTACGTTATCTACCATATTAAATGGTTCCGTTACCACTAGGAACTGCCACGTGTCGCTGCTTTTATAACGCTTTACTTAATTAAAACTGAAATATTATTCTAATTATATTATTTTATGTTGTTTTACTTAATTAAAGTTTTTTTTATTATATTATAATTTTACTTAACCGCACGACGACAATATGACGGTCGGTCATATTGATTATTATAATTCCACCCCATCAAAAACCGATAGTTGCAACAATATCGCAATCAAGGTGAAATCCGGCCAATAACCTGTGTTGTGTCGGTCGGGTCAGGCAGGAATAGCTTTCAATCAATACTGAACTTATACATAGGGAATATTATAATATCAGAAGGAGGCATTTAACCCCTACAAAAAGAAGGGTGTTATGAGTTTAACGTATGTAGGTATCTGTGTGTCTATCGGTGTAGCTCCAAACGAATGGACCGACTTGGCCACATAAAAAAAAAACTGGTATCATCGCAATGGTTTAAACTAGGTTTCACGCAAATCGGTTGGACCATTTAAGGAATATCAGCTCCAAAAGAAGCGGTTGCCATTATAACGGTTTTTTTTTAAAAGATTGTTCTTGATTCTTTGAGGGGCGATGACGTCTTTGGCGCCCGCGATATCTTACCGTACACTTTGAATTAGTTTCCCGCTAGTCCCCTATTTTTTTTTACTTTACTTAGGGGATGAATTTCCATAAAAATACTTCTTAGTGCTTCTGTTGTTCTAGTCATTGCGCAAGTAGAACTTAAATTCACTAATAAGGTATTGCGGTATCAACCCACGACAGCGCTAAGCACTTAGGCATTTAGTAACAAAACTCGTGCACCAAAACCTAGCATAAATAACCGTTTGTTGACATAACATAACATGAACGTGGAGCAGGTTATAATGTTATAAAGTGTATTGTATAAACAAGTAAAAGTGAAACTAACCTCGATGTAAGTAACGTCACGTCCGTATTTGCATGTCAAACGGCAAACTCAGTCAATGTTATCCCAAGTCTAACTTACACGCATCAAGTTATTTCAACCAATTCAGATACATAGTAAATTTTACTTTAGAATGTACGAACAATCAGACTTTGTGTGCTTATTTTAAATTACCAGGTGAAGTAGGTATGATTTTAATACTTATTAATGTTATTAAACTTTAATATATGTTATTAATGTTATTAAACTTTATTTTCTTTCAAACAAAGCCTTTTTAAGTTGGTACTTATTATTGTATATAAATATTGTATATAAACACCTTTCAACGAACGTATCATTACGCGGAATTTGAATTTCATCGAAAGGCATTTCACGCCACTTGAGTTAATTTCTTTCGGTTCGGTAGTCACAAATCTAATGTATATTACCCAATCTACGTAATTAACGTTTAAGATATCCTGAGAACATTATGGTTTAAACAGAAAATAGCGTTGGATGAAATGATATATTCGATGAAGTGAAATTCGATTAAATGATGGGATACCTTTTTAAATACACTATAGCATTTAGGGTATATTAATCTATTACAAAATGCCCTTAATGAAAATGACACCTACCATTTAAGGCAGTTAATTATGTTTTCAATTTTGGTTCGAAACATTCTTCCTAAGTACCTTGGCTTGACCAACACTGAAAAATGCAACTCTTCAATTATTAATTGCTTGAAGTCCGGATTTCCATTGCAAATAAGAACAAAGCATCTGGCGTCCGGCATAGAGCCGGGCCGGACGCGGCGCCGGCTCCTGTGAATTACTGCAACAGGAAATTGCACTCGCAGACTGCACCGGACCGGTTCGTAAACAAAGCTGCCTTAGATATACCCTCTTATGAAAGAAAGTATAATTTTAAAAGAGCCGAGTGTATTTGAATTTTGTTTTATGAAAGAATGTTGCTAAAAAAGATCCAAGTAAGAGATTATTTTGTGGAAAGCCGGTAGTACTACGGTAGACTCGCGTACCGACGACTCAGTTTCGCTCAGCGCAGTAGGTATTAATATTTCAATTTGAATGTTACAGTAAAACGGGGTGAGTAGAGATTAAGGGGTGAATCACATGCGATGAACACAACCTAACATAAGTCATAACTTGTTACATATAAGGACAAGTATTAAATGGAAAATAACGTTACGTCTAATGAAAATAATTTCAGTCTAACAATTAATAATAATAATAATAATAAAAACGTTTATTTCACCTCACGAAGGATATATGGATGTAACTTACATAAGCCTAATAACTTAAACAAATAAACCTTTTGTGAGGAACTGGAGTCCGAACTAGGAGTGATCCTGTAACACAGATCTCCAGGCCCCCACCCCGGAAACAAGTGGAGTTAATAGCTAGTCTTACGTTTACGCTACTTTTTATTGGAGGTAAGTAAAATATAACATAAAAATAACATAAAATACTAGCTGTTCCCGTGTCCACTTCGTTGGGCAAAACATTTTTTTTGAATAATAATTTTCCCTCTAATTCCCGTTCCCGTGGGAATTTCGGGAATTCCTTTCTTAGTGCACCTCTACGGTACCTAAGCTACGTACCTTCCCAAGTGCCTACGTTTAGCCGTTTAGGCTGTGCGTTGATATGTCAGTCAGTCATTAGAATAAAAGGAACAAAAAGAGAATCAAAAATCTAAAATTATGCGCGCGGTTATGTGTGTTTGTATTGTGTGTGTGAATTAGTAACATATGCATGCTTCATTTTAGGTTGTGACCCTACTCACCCCTTAATCCCTACTCACCCCGTTTTACGGTATGTCTTTTTCAAATTAACTAGCATAGAGGCATTCTACCTTAGATCTCAGGGTAGCCAACGCATTTGCGGCCTTAGGATTGCAGTCTTAACATTGTAGTCTTGAGAATGCAAATGTCTATGGGTCACAGATCCCAATTACCATCAGGGCCTCTAGTCAACACGGTAAAATCCAAAACGTTTTTGGCATGTTATCGTATTGTCAACGTTTTGACAGCTCTTGTTTACTTGACAGTAATGGCGGTCGAGTTAAAAACAATACCATTACAGCGGGCCTAGTATGGCTGCGTCTATATCACGTATCAACTGTGGATATAGCATCCGTCACCTTTTGACACGTGTACTTATTCACCTGTCAGAAGGTGACGGATGGCTTATCCAAAATTTATCACGCGATAAACGCAGCCATATTAGGCCCCCAGGTCAAGTGCGATTAGAGACGAAGGTAAGGCAAACGAGCTAATACCATAAAAATAATCACAACCGCGATCCATAAACACTAGGAACACAAAAGAAATCGCAAGCACACTGCCTGCCTTTGAGAAAAGAGTAAGCTCGTTTTCCAAAGGTCCCTAACTGGGTTCGGTTCGGAAATACCGACACCGAGAGTAGATTCCACAGAGACGAGGTGCGTGGCTAGAAGGCTAGCGAGAACCGTGCTCACTAAGGAGTTATACTTATTGAAAACGTTAACCCTTAAAGTCGCAAAATTAAAAAATAACCTTAAATTTAACCTCACCTATTTACATAATTTTATTTAAATAAAAAATACAAAAGTGCACTGTAAGAAATGTATGGTATAAGGCAAAGTAACCAGTGGTCAGCCAGAGACCTGAAGTTGGCCTCTGCCTACACTTTGTATCAGTGGGAAGAGTACGAAAGATATATTTCCCACTCTTTTTACTCATAAGGTCGACTACTGGGATCTGGCTGACCGCGTTGGTGACTTTACCCTACTATACAAAATAACTTTTAGGGTATAACAACGATTGAATGGATAACCCCCGTAAAAACGGCGACCTCTACTTTTGGAACTGATGATAACTCCTAAAAATGCCTCACCCGATTTTCAACAAACCCGGCTAAAAACCTCCTTAATTATACTAGCTTTCTATTAAAAAAAACTCGTTCGAATACGTCCGTTCCGTTTCCGTTTCCGTTTCCGTTTCCGTTCCGTTTGGGAGCTAATGATGCCTCAGACACACACAGATACACAAAAGAGGTAAAGACAGCGAGCAAAGTCACGTGGGTTTTGCTAGTAAATAATATTGTAACTGTTATAAAAAGCTAAGACTTTCCAAGGTTATAATGTTATAAAGTATATTGAAAAGCAAAGTGAGTGAGTCTCCCGAGCCAGCCTGGTCATAATTCGTGCAAAACGCAGCCCAGGAGGGTTGTTACCCTCCACCTCTTATCAGCTATCCGCTTATTTCTCCCTGGGGAGGAGCTAACTCAAAGCTCAAACAATCCCAACTTGAACAATCAGTTTTTCTTGATTCTAATTTGTAGATACCATTTAGTTTTTCTTACATATTCGACTTAAACGGCTGTACCAAAGTACATATGGAAAAGTAGTTCGTCTCCGGCCCTTTAGGAGTTTCCGTTACCTATGGCCGCTCGGGCGCTAGGTTTGCGTCGATACTTGATACGCAACCAAATGCGGCTTCGGCGTAGCCCAGGCTAAACCGGCTCAATCCGTCCTATTGACATTGAGTTTGCTACTTGACAGTAATGGCGAGCGATATAAAAACAATACCATTATTATTATAAGTCAAAGATTATGTTTTTTACCGCTGAGAATACAGTTCCTGATAGTCTGTGTTCTTATACGATGAACTGACAGCCCAATATTGGCCAGCGGACTTGGTGCGAGAAATAAAAATAGCAACCAACAATGTAGACAGCAACAATAAAGGTACAGCACAGACTGCTATTACATTACTATTAATACTTAGTATTTACACACAAATCGAACAAGAACTTAGCTTTTAAAAACCACTCATTTCGCCACTAAATATATTAGAAACTGTAATAGAAACTATAAAAAACAGTGCTTTAATCTTGTTATAATGAAATCTGTATCGGTGTGAGTGATGGGCCCGATCGCTCATCCGGAAATTGGTTAAGATTTATCACTTCGGTCGACTAACAACGTTGACCGTCGACAACGACCGGCCTCGCTCGGCAAAATGAATCGTTTGAGCCAACGCCTCTATTCCACTTTGCCTTAACCCATATTACTTTTTACGATATGATCGCTAACCTGTAATTTTATCAATTTTCACTCCATTGATTGTATCATTTTATCGAACGCTAATTTCTGCTGAAACCATGTTAACATTAATTACGTAGATTAGGTTAGGTTAGACTTGTGACTACCAAAATAAATTAACTAAAGGGGCTTCTAAATGGGCCATGTCTTGCTGCAATTTGTGGTCGGCCACTAGTGCTATCTTACACTTATTTCCTATGTCAGAGCAAGATGCGTAGGTATAGTTGCCGGCCACACATTGCCGTGAAAATGTTGCTCGTTTAGAAGCCCCCTTATGCGGCGAGAATGGTTTTCTATAAAATGAACATTCGCGTAATGGTACGTTTGTTGAAAGGTGTTTTTTGAAGTAATTCTAAAACGTCATCGATGTTTCTAACGGCACGTGATTGATCCCTAGCGTCGAGAGTAGAGTCGCAGCAACGACGGCGACGCTGAAATAAAAATAGTGTTCAACGAAAGACTTAAATTAAAGCTGCTTTCAATGTTGGAATAAGTATACGTCGAAAACTTAATTGGACAATCGACATAAAATTAATACGTGATGTATAAAACAATAACTAAATAAAACGACTAGTATAAAAATACACTGGTATCCTGACTTTTTACCATTTGACAAACTATATCATTTTACAAACTTTCATTTAAACTAAACTAAAACATGAAATCTAAGGAAGGCCCCTGTGGCATTGTACCAAAGATGCGGCAGCATTTCCTCGTTGAATGACTAAACGACTTCGTAGAGCATGGAAACTGCCAGCTCTTCGGTCTCCAGTGACGTCAATGAGTCTCTTTGACATTTCTTTTGATATATAGCCTTAGAACGCTGTATGTTACATACACATGCATACACAAGTTCACGCCTGTCTCCCAATGGGGTAGGTAGAGACTATGGAACGCCAGGTGCACCGATCTAAACATACAACTTTTGCTTCCTCTACATTCATCAATCTCTTCATGCACCTGCATGCTGTATGTTACGTTTTTGGATATCCTAAAGCCGCCACTGACTCGCAGGCATTAGTATTAACTGTGATGGTTTGTCTGAACTCACGACCGACCCAGCGCCGTATAAATACAACAAAATTACAATCGAGTTCATTAATATGTGTACACTTTAGTACCTTGTCACTTTATTCGCTGTTGCAATTCATGTACGGCAGTTTAAACGTGTTTAAATAGGCAAGGCACTAATATGTACTCGTACCTACACACATTTATGAACTCGCCTGTACAAGGAACAAGTACTAAGGTATACCACCAAGTTGCGATTAGAATTACTAAATAACTTCATTAGCATAGAACATTATGCAACGAATGTTTAAAGAAATATAACCAATTAAAATGTAACCTCAAGCACAATATGCCTAAAATACTAAAGGAAGATATCGTAAAATACCAAACCTATGAATTTTTTCATGCATTTTAATCGTGAAATTAGGCATCTCAAGCCACTTGAAAAACTCAAGTTATTTTTACAAAACCTAAGAAAATTCCTCAAAGGAACAATGCCGTACATTTTTAAAATTTCATGAAGCAGCATTTAACTTTGTATCCAAAGTGAACTCGTGCGAGTTTCCAACTTCCCGGGGCAAGTTATGGTGCTGTACTAACGTTGCTATACATTCTTTAATCCCACTAAGCTAGGATAACTTTGGGATCAAAGTGAGATGAACTTATCCTTTTTTAGGAACAAAGTTGGTCGCCGGCATCATAGAATATGCTTTGAAGTAATATTGGTACATTTGTTTGATAATGTAATGGAAGATTTCTGCTGCAGATATTATGAACTGGATCTGCTTTGTTCGTAGCGTTTAAAGCTGATTATTCATGACAGGTCCAACTGATATTTCTATTTAAAAAAACTGAGAGTCAACCGAAAGTAATTTTCTCTTAATTTCCGCATACATACACACGTTGATATAAATTGAATAAAATAGTTGAGATATTCCTTGCATCAAATAACTTTTGAAAGCAAGTTTCTTTTGTGATTTTACATTAGTGCAACCACCGGAGACAATCTATGAAATGAGTTTCATATACCCAACACCGCTCTCTATCGGGTTGGGAATAATGATGATACGTTTATCTGTGCTCCCAAAAGTTTTGAGGAGTCAGAAAACGTTGATGTTACTCGTAGTAAACAACTAGCAACCCGCCATCGCTTCGCTTCGGTTTATACGAGTATTTGTACCACCTGTACATAAACCAGAATTTATTATAAAAGCCTTCCTTTTAGAAAACCGCATTAAAATTGCCTATTGCCGTTGCCTAGTTTGAAAGGACCAGATAGCGACTTTGTTTTATAAAACACTTTCGACACCCATGTCATGCCATGACACACGGGGTGTGCGTATGCATGTCGGCGTGGCGGCGCAATAATTACTAAAAGTTATCAAAAGACTTCTGTTGAGAAATCCCGGCCTTCTTCGAAAGAAGTTTAGGATCTTATATCATACATAACAAGGTGATACAATAGGCAAGTAAGATGGATGGATGGCCCAGTTTTATTTTTTGTGAGAATTAAGTATGGTGATGGAAACATTAATGGACAATGGTGAACACGATTCTTATTTTACAGTAGAAATTAAGATGAAATTGGAAAGAAGACTTAAGAGTCTATTACTGGCCCCTGTCAGCTTCCTATTGAATCTCTGCTTGAAAGCGTAACTATGGCTTGCACGATGACAAATGGCCGCCGGCACCTGCGCTGGGTGACCGATGGCCACATCCATCTCGACACTGGAGTCCGGCGTCCGACAGGGCCCATTTTTATGTACTGCGCTACTGGTTTCCAAACTCGTTTCTTCTTGTTCGAACCTACAAAGCGTGGAATTTAATTTAAAGTGTTTGAGATTAACTAGGAATAGTGCATAAAAGATCTGAGTAAAAACCATTTTTGTATTGGAGCCTCATTTTTTTGTCATAGAAATAAACACTCTGGGAAATTTCAACTGTCTACCTAATATACATACTTCATGAGCTAAGGCCCGCTGAAAAACAGACGGGCAACGGAGGCTTACACTAATAGGTCGCATTTTCCTTTGGGTAAGAAACCTTAATATAAAAAGACACCATCATCATACATACATACATAACCGTTGTACATAGTCTAAGAATCTTCGTGACTTGGTTCGGTTTCGTGCCTTTCGCATCCCTAGAGCCGGGTACCCACTAGCGAGCTGTTACTGTAACCGTAGTAGCAGTTACATTAACGAGCTTCTAGTGGAGAACAGAGGGGTTATTATAACATGGATATGCAGTTCATTTTACGGTGAGCATGCAGGACGCAGCTATGCCAGTTGATGTTGAGTGGGGACGCGGCCGAGGCAGACGGGCGGTCGAGTGGCTCTCCAGTCATTCCGCCCTGTAACATAACTTTGCTCTTTTCTGTCAGAGTAAAATAAATTGCACAGATGTATGTACGTCATAATAACCCCACAGCCGCGTACACATCACGATGCTACGTACAACAGTAACAGTAACGACTCGCTAGTGAGTACACGGCTTAAGCTTGATGTTCACTAGATCGTCGGTCTACCTTTTAATAATTTACCTAAGTAGCGTTTATTTCCCCTCATCAATGCTTAGTTCTATACAGAAATCCACATTAATTAGTTCGTAACCTAAATTTGTTTGTAACTAAGGCCTCGAATGAAAAGGGGGTTCGAAGTTTATATGAGAATTCCAACATATAACAAGCAAAAGTAAAGCAGGTTGCTAAATCATATGCGTAAACGGTTCTTAACAAACGTAAAGAAATAATTAAACAAGTTACACAATTGGAAGTTTTCCAAGTTGAATACAGTTTCGAGGAACGCTTTAACAGGCACGGACTTCTACTTACGACAGACATTTTCTACCCAAGCACCACACCACTTTAAGCTAGACAAATGAAACGTCGAAGTCAAATACTTTAATTACCCCAGTCGGATAAAGGGATTCTTTCTTTGTTTTTAGGGCATGGACAAATGTATCCAGCTACAGATACCTACATCGCTTCTGGAACGCATTTACGCGTGTGTGTAATAAACGTATGAAATTATAACGACTGCAATTGAAAGGTGCAAGGAAAGAACATGCCTAGTCTAATCTCTTTTTTTTCAAATGAGATTTTAGGAGCCCGTTTTAGCCATATATTTAATTTGGTCATAATGTTATTGTTGACATAATTGTTGATTGTCATAATTGTTATGTAGCTGGCACCGTTAACTTTTCAGAACTTCTTAAATATCTAACATGGAGACTAGGCTAGGTTAGGTTTGATTGATTTATAAAAATCCAAAATGTAGCAGATACTTAAAAAAATACGTTATGACTATGACTTGCAAAAAATATGACCTAAAACCCATTATGATTAAAAATAATGATGGCAGACGGTAGACCCGAGATTTTAGTTCAAAATTAACTAACTAATACGAGTATTAGTTACAGATATAAAATCATAACGTAACTAATTTTTTTTCGCTTTAACATATATTTATTAGATAATTAATTACGTACGAAAATACTGGTTACTATAGTCCGTTCGCGTTAAGAATGCAGTGAACCATCAATGCAACTACAGGGTAAAAGTGTATAGTGTGTAAAGTGTGTGTGTGGGTGTAGTGTAGTGACAGTGGAGATAAAATTAAAACATTTTTTTTTTTTAAAGATTAAGTATAACGAATATATATAAACCTTATTTGAACGACCTGATTAGTCAGGGGGTGTGTTGTGTCTAAGCCGGTGATTTACTGCATTCTTAACGCGAATGGACTATAATTCAAAAAATAGCTGAGGTAACTAGACGATATTTTCGTGTTCCCTTCAATCGGATATTCCATATAGCGACGTGTGTTTGTGTGCGACTTGTTCTAAAAACTGTCCATTGTGAAGCAAGGAACGATAAGTAATAGTAGAAAATCGCTAAAGTTTCAATGTATTTTTCTCATAATAAAGTAGTTCAACGTAAGAGCAAAGTTTGGTAAAAGCACGGTAGCGAGTTTACATGTATATAAAGTACTTTGGCACTTCATGTTTACCATAATTTAAGTAAAGTGAAAGTGCATTTGCTTTGTGTTTGTTTTCTTTTACTTTCACGTTAAGTTGGAGTTTAGTTTGTCCCAGGAAAATTAACATTTTTGGCAGGGAACAGCGATATGTAATTTTACGAAGGCGTGATAATGTTATAGAACGATTTATTGTTAAGACTGCGCCGAGCGTACGCCGGATGTACAGTGGCGCCCGCATTGCTATTATTGTGTTTTCTAATAAACTAAAGTATTTTCTTGAAATTAGATGATGAGTTTTTGTACTATAAACAAAAACACAACTTATAGGGTATATCACATAGTTTAATAACAATTCACCTTCGAGTTATCGACTTAACGGAAAAAAGTGGCCACCTTTTCCCGTTAACCTGACTACTCAAAGGGTAATTGTTATTAAAGTTTGTTACGTATCCCATAAATTGTGTTTTTACTTGCGCTACAAAAACTCATCGTCTGATTTCAAGGAAATTATTTTGTCAATTAGAAAACACAATAATAGTAATGAGGGCGCCACTGGACGCTCGACGTTTGCTCGGTGCAGTCTTAAGCTCGGTTTCGGAGCTTCTTAACCAGAGGTCGTAGTACCATCATGATGGTAGGTGGCGTCACGATCACGATTCATTTATAAGGATGACGTGCGCCTTGTCAATAAATTCTACTCCCACGGTTCTATTCGACAGGGGTGCATATACTCGAAAATCTAGTTTAAGACCAAAATCATAACCTCAACGGGCGCACATTCGCTGTGATTACTGCATTTTGGTTTAAGTGTAGGTATTTTTATCAATAAAACTTACCCTAATATTACTGGTTACACGAGTTCTCATTCATGTTTTTATGAAATAATGTCAAAATCAAGATGAGAACTGTGAGATTTTGGTCTTTAGATTTTCATCGGAATTGTATAAATATTCAAAATTCAATGTGAAAGTCAGTCAGGCTACCAACATTTTAAGTCACCTTCCAAGATTTGTCTACATAGTTACTTATTATTAGAACTGATATATGGATCATAAAACTGTATAGATTCAACGTATGGAGACAAACCTCTAAAAGCATGTTTTTTTAAAACACCTATTATAAAACATTTGTTGTCAATTGTATTATTGTTTATGTTTCTATTACCTTAAGTTTTTTTTTGATAGACTTCTTGCCTACTAGCCTTTACTTGTAAAACTGTATGTTTGTTTGTTGGTTCGGCCTTTGCAGTCCGACCCCTGCACCGATCGACGTGACACTTCGACCAGGTATAGTTGCTATGGTAGTACCCCGGAGACGTAGGCTATTTCCCATCCGGGGACAAAAGTGTTGTATAAATTAACACAATATGCCACTGAACAACATTTATTCACATCAAGATTGACTAAATAGTATAAATATTGGAGTGACAAGTATATTAGGCATCTAACATTTACATGTAAATATTACCATTTACGCAGCTAAGAACTAAAGTTATACAAGAATATAATTATTAATTATAAGAGGCCATTTTACCAAGGCAATATAGGCAACAGAGCATAATCAATATAACGGATAAACAGGGAATAGAAGATATAAGACGTTATCATGAACCAGGGCCCGTATTATGGTCGCCTTTATCGCGCAAACGTCACTCTCGCACTTACATACTGGTCAGAAAGTGACAGATGTTTTATCCACGTTTATCCACATCGATAAACTTGACCATAATAGACCTGCAGAGCCTCTAGTGTATATTTACATTCACAAAAACGTAAGTAAGTAACACGTTTATCCGCAACAATAACACACAAACAAAAAGAATAGAATAGAAATAGAAAATATCTTTATTTGCCTCTGCTTACATAACATCCCATCCATGGCTGAAGTCTCCTTTTAAGTAAAAATATACCCGTGCCAGGAGACCCTGCTGTTCTATAGCATATATTATGTTATATGTAAATTAGGAACAACTAGACAATAGAAAGAAAATATATAACAATACAAAATAAGAAAAAGAGACAACATGTGCTAGTGTTGCGAAACGGTCCCAACTCAGCATGTGCTGGCTGTGAAGCGAACGCTGGTCTTCCGTTGTTGTAGCGGCACGGTGAAAACACGGAAGTGATACATAGATTACAAATATCAAATTAATAATACAAACAAAACGAAACAAAAGCAAAATAGAAATAAAAATAAAACCACAATAATAACGAAAACTAACGAGTGTGTCGTAGGTTCATTAGGACAGGCAGCGCTCAGGTGGCAACCAGAGGAACTAGCTTTCGTGTCTATCGACACTTGCCAATGCCAAGTGCCATGCATGTTTACAATCTGTGGTTGCCTGCCTGAGCGCATAACAACATCGAAGAACACATGGTACAGCAAGTATTTATACAATTAATTACCTAGTTAAACCTAATATTTAAATATTTTCAAAATCAATCAGTGGTTCACAACTTTTTGAAACTGATAACGCTGACTTTTGGTTTTTTAAAGTTGATGTCTCGATTGTGTTTGCGTTTCTCGTAAGTATAACATGGTCACTTTCACGTTCGAGACAGTTTGCCGAGTGAACAGCGACTGAAACTTGAGGCACAGGATTTCAAAGAACTCTCACAGACAGTCTGGTAAAAAAAACAAATAAAAGCGTTTTTGGTCCTGGTCAGAAAAATACGGTAAACATTTTTGATGCGTTATATATATACGCATATATATACTTATAGTTAAATTAGTTAAGCTTTAAAACATTTTTTATTATATAGCGTCGCCATTTCCGTCCCGTCCGCGAATGTACAAAAAGAGCAATTCCGAGTAATAATACGAAATACATCATGATTGATAAAAAAAAAAGGGCCAAAGCATTCTGCATTTCTATGTCAATGTGCGAACAAGAATTGGCGTTAATCATTTTTTTTTAATACAATAAGGCCGTAAACATTTAAATTTTATTTCTTGTTCTTTATGTATCACTTGTTAAAAACGAAGATAAGTATAAGTATAAGGAGGTTATTATTACTTTCAACTACCTACTGGTTGATTCAACAACCTCTTAACTTTGATTTACACTCGTTTGTTAATTGATGTTGATGACGCTCGACCCAATCACTCTCGCTTCGATAGATTCTCTATCATATTATTTTCTTTCTTTATCACGGACGTGGTAGAACTATCACCATCTGTGAAAATTAAAAAAAATACACAATTTTAAATTTATAAAACTTTGTGGAAATCGCACCAGCCCCTAATTACCGGAGTAATAAATAGAAGTTTAAATTCGCCAACCAAATAAATAAATGTTTATTTGTTTCTATTCAATAATACAATTAAAAATTAAAACTAGACGTATATTATTTAAATAAAAATAAATCTAAGCTACTAAAATATTAAAGATATAACTAGCTGCCCGCCAGCGGCTTCGCCCCGCTGCAAATTTCCGACCAAAAATACATATAAACCTTATCCTGACAATAACG
The DNA here is from genome assembly GCA_963966035.1 of Acleris laterana. Taxonomy (NCBI): domain Eukaryota; kingdom Metazoa; phylum Arthropoda; class Insecta; order Lepidoptera; family Tortricidae; genus Acleris; species Acleris laterana. Next base: position 8,939,228 of record OZ014457.1, read on the forward strand.
AACGCAACAAAAAAGAAATCAGCCAAATCGGTTCAGCCGTTCTCGAGTTTTGCGCTTGGCAACACATTTAGTGATTCATTTTTATATATTATAGAAGAAAAACACCACTATAAAAAGAACACCCCCTCTAACAGGTCCGCTTGCGGCATGGTCCCTACGACACCGGCACTTATCTTGTTAATGCAGTATGATTTAAAGTTGTTCAAGCGAGCTTAAGAAAATATTTTACTTTGAAAATAGGATGTAAGTTGACAAGATATTTTAGTTCAGTAGGTAATTTAAGAATATTTTTATGAAAAGAGCCTTCTTTTTCGATTAACAATCGATTTATTTGATACTGTTCACACAAAAACTCACCTAATATCACTCCAATCACTAGGCACACTTAACCCCACTTCCAACTCTACGAGACAGGATTACTGCTGCTAAATAAATGATTTATTCTCTCTAACTGCAATTATTATGTATCTAAACTGCACGCGACTCAACCGGCGGATGCCAGTAAACTCGAGAGTAACGTGGGAAGTCCTGGGACCTGGAACCTAGTGCGCAACTCGATCAGACGCTCTGCAATTTATTGATTTAAGCTATTTTTAGAGCATTTCCCGAGCTTACATAGACTAGACAGGCATGCACATGCCCTATGTATCAAGAGATCCACAACGAACCTGTCTTGTATAAAGTCTCTATTATGTCCACGAATAAACAACCTAACATGGGTCTATTAAAGGGATAAACTCCTTATTCATAAGCACACAATGAACCTATTTTATATAAAGTCAGTGGGATAACGTACAGTTTCAATTGTGAAACATTTACATAGGAGTGCCCTTTATATATACTAATATTATAAAGCTGAAGAGTTTGTATGTTTGTTTGCTTGAGCGCGCTAATCTCAGGAACTACTGGTCCGATTTGAAAAATTATTTCAGCGTTAGATAGCCCATTTATCGGGGAAGGTTATAGGCTATATATCATACTCACAAAAACTGAAGCGAAGCGAAGGCGGGTCGCTAGTATTATTATATAAATAAATGTACAAACTCAGCTCAATCTGTATAATAATTCCTATTGGGTAGTATATCAAAGAATAACTAAGCATGTAGAGAAGAACCGGAACTCCATACTACAGTAAAGTGTCGGTAACGGGAGATCACTTTCAAAAACATAAACATTAACATTAAGACCATAATTTCCTGAGAATGTCCAACTCCCGAAAAATCAGTTTCAACTAACAGCAAACAGCAACTTACACTCGAGACACTGTGATGTGACACTGGCGACAGAGCGAGTGGACGTGTAAGGCTGCCAAATCGAGAATACACGCGCTAGAATGTGATTTGTTCGCTTTGACGGGACTACTTAATCTCGCCGCTTGGACATCACGCGTTCATTCGTTCATCTTTGCTTCTTTAGAGAATCACACATCACACCCCTGATTGCATCCGCCCGTCACACGACTCGCGGTGTGCAGCAAGCTCGCAGCGATAAAAATGACATGCTGCATTCATCCATTATTCTCTGAAGCGGTTCGCTTCTCAACTTGACGCAGTGAATACATATTAACCGGCGAGTTTAACTTGTCCCGTTAGAGTACACAAAAATAATTTAAAGGCGTGCATTCTCAATTAGGTTCGCGGCGACTTTACTTGCGGCCAGTGATTTTTTATCGCAACGAGTTGCATGTCATAGCAAGCGAGCTCCCTCGCGGCAATCGCTTTAGTCTCATGTGACTTCAGGCGATGGTTAGGGTACCTAATTGTTTTTGCATACTATCTCTGTGCAAGTTTTTATTTTTTGTATTGGTACGAAATCAATATTACCTTCACGGATCTATTTATAGGACCTATTCTGTTTTATTAGTGCGTGTTTGATTTTTTATTTTAATGTGTTGTGTGTTTGTATGAAAAGATTAGAGGCCCTAGCCAAAATGCATTATAGTACGCTAACTAGCGTTTCTATTCGTTTCGTTTTTAAACCAATCGCTACGAAGAGTCACGTGATCTACCAGTGACGCGATTGGTTTAAAATCGCAACAAATAGAAACTCTAGTTAGCGTAATGCATCCTGGCTAGGGCCTCAGAGGCCTAGCCTGTTTTCTATCAAGTCGAAAATCGCTAACTTAGCTTGACTAGGCCCTCTGAGGTGTTATTCTCATACAAACGGGGCTCTGTCGAACTGTTGATAGATAGAGCGGAGTCATACGAGCGCGCAAACGACGACGGGTAAAGCGGGTAAGCTGAGAATAGACGCGGTTAAATAATGGCTTTGACGAGAAAGAGCGCTTAACTCGCCGGTTGATAATGGGTCTGTCTAGTTAAAAGGGACTTGTTTAAAAGTGTACTTACACGGAAACTTTTTGAGCAATAATTGCCCGTCAACTATTGATAATTTGGTGTTTGGCACTCTAGTTTGGTTGAGACACCCGTACTGAGGACGTGCAAGTTTTGTCCATAAAATTGCCCGTGTAACTTACTTAAGAGAATTACCTGCTGGAAGTCGTTAAATAAGCATGTTCAAAAAAGTAGTCTACAAAACATGCTTTCTTTTATGCTCGAGGGGGCAAACGAGCTACTCTTATCGGGTCACCCGATGTGAAGTGATCACCGCTGCCCATGGTACCTACACCTGCAACACCAGGAGAGGTATTTCCGACGCGTTGCTGACCTTAGAGAAAGGAGTAAGCTTGTCTCTTGAAGGTCTCCAAGTCGTAGCAGTCCGGAAATACCGCCGCAGTCAGCTGATTCCAAAACACTGTGCATTAGTATCCCAGAAAAATCAGCAGAATCAGCTGCCGAGGGCCATAAACGAATTATACATACATAAATACATCAAACACCCCTGTTTCCCAGAGGGGTAGGCAGAGACCACTTCTTTCCACTTGCTACGAACTTGACAAATTTATTTCGCTTCTTCCACATTCATACATCGAATCATGCACGCACGTCGGTTTCGGGTACTTAAGATTCGGCCCTTTTCCAGTATTTCTCCGATTTGACTCGAAAAAGTACGATCGATCTGCGCCCTCTTCTTCTTTTCTTTTCTTTATATGCGCACGGAGTCGCGGGCAAGAGCTGTACGTTAACGCGTTGGTCCGTTGGCGCGCTGCCCAGGCGAATAATCTCCCCGATGAAGAGGTATTCCATTACTCCGCTGGATCATAATCATAAGCCATTTAACTGGGGATGCGCAGCCTCATTGCTTACGCCAAATACGAGTATAACCTGCAATTTTGTGAGTCACGGTTTTGTTTTGAATGGTGGTTGTGTTCAGTATTTTAGCTCAAATGTTGCCTAGTTAGTGTTATTTACATTGTGTAGGGGATTTTTGCCTTAAGTTCTGGTTTCCTAGGATAGCGGTGCCATCTTATAGCGGCCGTAATATGACGGCCGCTATAATATTATTTAACATTACGTTGTCAATCACCGCCCTCTAGGAAACCGCGCCATTTTGTTTATATAAACAACGATCTTTGTGACGTCATACACCGCTGTATTCCGGCCGCTATATGACGGCACCGCTATCCTAGTAAACCAGAGCTTTATTAGTAGGGTTGATACGGGTTGATACGCAGTCGATCAATTAATTTTTAGTTGTTAGACTAACCCTCTTATTCATAAGACGCACGATAGCTTGTGTGCTTAAAACATGATTTGTCCTTCCTTCATTGTGACTTTTGGATTTAACAGAAAGGGACAATGATTAAGGAGATAAATAAAGGTGTACTCTTTACATCATATTATTAACTTTTCCTTGTAGATCTTGTCTATTAATATTGTTATTCTCTTTAAAAAATTGCCTCGTTTCAGCTGACCCACACGCTCGTAAGCATATGTGGAGTTAGGTAAGTATATACAATCTTTCACTCGACGACACGACCACATGGCGGAATCATGCATTCAGTTTTTTTCGTATTCCGCAAAAAATAACCAGATCCCAAAGCATCGCAGTACAATATTTTTTCGTGGACGAAATGGTGGACAAAACCGTAGTTTTTCAAATAGGTACAAGTAGGTAGGTACAGTTTTACACTAAGCAATTAACTCTATAGTATAATTAATACGATAACTTTAAATTGTAAACGAGCCATTAGCAGTTTTATATATAGGTAATATAGCGTAATGTTGTAAGTGGTGTATCTTGAAGTTAGAATTACAAGAAATAAAGGCATCTATTCTGCAATTCTTATTGCATATACGACTTTATTAACAGGCATGCAAAGTTGACTTTACTTTTTGTATAAAATTGCAGATACGCTGTTTTAACTGAGGGTTTTAGTATTATGCTTGAGTTTTCTCCGGACTTTTGCGACATTTTTTATGCTTTTTAAAGTGTTCTTGTATCACAGTTTTATCCGCCGCGCGGCCATAAGCCCTTTATTACTGCGTTATGCTTTGTTTCTGAAAGAATTTCCTTTTTTAGGATTCCGTGCCTAAGGGCAAAAGGAAGCACTTTTGCAAATTCATTGCTTTTAGTTCGTTCGTTCACCTGTCCGAGCGTAGACACGGATCTCTAGCTCGTATAACGGAATACACAGATACTATTAATTAGATTGTTTATTATGTAAAAGATTGACCTAACCGAATATTTAATTTTAAATTACCTACATGATGCAGGAAGCAAATTTTTATATACGTATTCAAAATCAAAGTAAAGTAATAGAGGGGCAGATAAGTATATTTTAGACTATTCTGTTGACCAGTTTGTCGATTTTAACCTAGTTACATCTGATCGTCAGATTTCCAATTACAATAATATGTTACTCGAAATTAGAAACTTTGCAGATTCAAGCCGTAGGTTCGTTAAGTTTGGACGCGTTTGGCTATTGTTTTAACAGCAATTAAGTTCCACAAACAGGGGAGTTATTATGACATGGCTTTGCAGCTCATTTTACGGCGAGCGTAAAGGACAGAGCTATAGAAGTTATATGGCTCTGTCCTGTACTCTCAGTGTAAACAGAACTGCATAGCTATGTCATAATTACCCTGCAGTTGGCAACCAAACATGTCATAATGACTGTGTTCTGTGGGCCTAAACTAAAAGCATTTTGCGAACGTTATCATTATCAAAAATGTAATTAGGATTGTCGTAAGATGATCGCGACGAGCGCTTAATATCAACTTCATATATTTTACCAGTTTTATAAAGTTGCTACATGTTCACGTTAACAAACCTTGACAAGCCTAATGAACACGACCGAAGAGAGAACTTTAATAGCATCGTTATTATATCACCGTTAATAATTTATGTTACTTTATTTCGTATTTTTTTGTTCTTCTTGTTAGAATGTCATGTTAAGAAATAAGTATGTCAGGTTTGGAGAAACAGTAATTGATATAGACGTGTACGTAGCCTTGTGTAGAGACAAATAAATTGGATGACAATGTTAGTTTTTTCGTTTATAAATGAGAATCCTGTAGTTTGGAGAGATAATGATGTGTGCTGTATAAACACATTCGGTGCCATGAACATTATATTGGGTCGGCTAAGTATGAAATTGAAAAAAATATGGGGATTACTCGTATTGTGGTCGATAAACAGAAGGGCATTTAAGTAATCAAATTTTCAGCGAAAGTCAAATATAAAACATTATTATTAAACACAACAACGAGCATAGCAACGTAATAAATATTGCTAAGGAAATATAGAATTGTCTTCTCAAGACAGAGTCCAGATACTCGCTAACTGAGACTAAATCAATATCAACTCTAAAACCGTTCAAGTATGAAGCTGCGAAAGGAATAGATATATACGAGTAGACAAGTATATCTCACTGCTATAACTCTCCTGTCACTGCCTGGAAAATGGACGGTCTGAAAGTTAACTCTTCTGAAAGTAATACGGTTAGAGAAGCCACAGATAATGATTGAACTTGTATGTACGGTCTATTTAGTTGTTTTTGAAACATCCCTGATCATAATAATAATATACCTACCAATAACTTACGTTGATAATAAACCTTAATAGTACTGAACTAGACGCCTATCCTGCCCGTCCATTTTTGTCCGTACAAATTTAGCTCCACTAGCGCAATCTTCACGATTTTTGACATTAAAACTGGAATGACAGACATACGAACGAAGCGAGTTAAATAAATAAAACCTTGTAATTTTAAAACAATAACGTTTATTTCAATCTGATTCAAAATATGAAACTACAGGCTAAACAAATTCCGACCGAGTTATCGTAGAAACACCACCACTAAAAATGTAAATTGTCTCTCGCATTTCAAAGCCGTGATGTTCTAAAACATATCTCACTCCACGCAACGTGTCGATGAGCAATTTCCATTCATTACGACATGAGAGCACCTCCTCATTGCTCATTATTGCCTGGTAGATTATCTTGTAAAGTGAGCAACTGAGCAGCTTTCAAGAGGATTTGCTTCGCACATCCTCGTTGCTTATTATTGCCTGGTACATCATGTTAATGGGGGTAGATTTCCCAGGATGATTTTTATGAACCCCTACGTAAAAAAGGTGTTATAAATGTCAGGCCTCTATTTGTATGCAGATTTGAATTTGTTTGCGAAATGACTCTCCTTGCAATGTTCAGTTAAAATTGGTGCTATCTTTTTAAAACGCCCGATGCTTTCTATTTTTTGAGAACTTTGGGTGTGTCAGGTCAGTTGCCTAAATAAAGAAGTTGGTATTCGTAACTCTAGTTGTTATTTTCAGTTTTATGACAGTTAAATAATTGAAGTTGGTCTGACAGGGTAGATTTATGAAGAATAATGTCTTAACTTTATTACGTAGTTGAAATGTACCTTATATCAAACAAAGAAAGACGTCAACATAAAAAACGTGTTATCTGTGAGAAGGTTCTATACTTACAGCTCAGCAATTAAATAGTCTTTCACTTTTCAAAATACCCTCGTAAAACTTTTCATTTCACTCGTTCTAAGTTCTACTTGTAAATTGTATCTATACTAATATTATAAAGCTGAAGAGTTTGTCTGTTTTTTTGTTTGTTTGCTTGAACGCGCTAATCTCCGAAACTACTGGTCTGATTTGAAAATTTATTTCAGTGTTAGATAGCACATTTATCGAGGAAGGCTATAGGCTATATATCATACTCACATAAACCGAAGCGAGGCAAGGGCGGATAAGGTAACTCATTATTAGAAAACGTATGCCAACAGCGATGTCTATCTTTAAACGGTTGTCAAAACTAAGATCGGAAAACTATCAGGGTGAACGAAAATAGCTATCCGATTTAACTTCGCATCACACGAACATATCTGGGTCAACAGGGCTCGAAGGGTATCCCTTCAACTGTTTCCCATAACGCAATTTTCTTGTAAAGAGTAAACAAATATGTCTCCGTAGTAGCCGAAGGGTCCGAGGGAAATCTCACTTCAGATGAGCCTATCGGTGAATATAATATTACTACTTACTTACATTTTATAAATTGTAGTTTATATGTGCGGTTTTGTTAACGTAGAAATCATTTGTTGCTTTTGAATACTTACTGTGCCACCAAGGGACTACACGGTTAAAAAACGCTGGCAACGTTTACGCAGTAACGCGTGTTATTAAACTATACATATTTGTAAAGAATAACGTTTCGTTCACCGGTTTGTTTTAACTAAACAGAATGATAAATTAAAATATTCTCGTGTTGAATTAATCATTTAGTTTCTTTGTACATAAGTCAGACAGAGTAAGGTGAGGACACGAAAATATAATATTGATTTTGTACAAACTTCAGGAACTAAAGGTAATTTTGTTTGATTGACAGAACGACTAGAATAAGTCATCCTTTTTTTAGGAGATGACATATTCTTAGAATAGATAATCACTACGTGAGACAACTTAAAACGGACTACCATTTGAAATTGTGACATACATTCCTACGTTTACAAAATTCTCACATCACCTCGTAATATCTGACTGCGAGGTCGTTTTGAAACTTTGCACGAGTCTAAAATAAATACGCCAGATACACCCAAAGGAGTTCCACGAAAGCGTTATTCAATAAGATGTAACAAAATATGAAACTTGGTGTCTGAATACACTTACCACGCTTTGCTTTTAACGCATTACAAGATTCACGAGTTATCACGAGTTATTTGTTTCCCATAATCCACGGAGTAATCCATCTTTTGTTAAGAGCTGGGGCTTAGCCCTGTTCGTGATCTGTGATGGATGACCGAAATAACTGCTTTCCATTTAGCTTCGCGTTTTATTCCGGCGGGAAACAAATCTGAGCTTCAGTGATCTCTGACTTTCATTTAGATGTCGTGTTTTGTTGTTGAACGAATTCGCGAATCGTGTGTTGGCTGATTTTTGGTCACTGGTTTATGGTTGACTGAGTTTGTAAAGTGGGCTGATCGAAAAATAACAAGTTAAGGAACATTTATGTAAATAATGATACAGTCATATAATTATAAGCAACCATCGCACGGTACATATATTATGAACACTCCACGCTAGAGGAATTTTAGATACGAAGCCGGCTTTTAATTGATAAGTTAAAAAACGAGAAAGTATTGTAAAGACGAAATAAAGACAGACGTAGGTCAGTAGGAGAGGAGAGAGGTCTATTCACTAACTTTAAGAGATGGATGAGTTCACGACGGGAGTGCGGAATTGTGCAGAATGCATTCCCTGATGGAGGACTCCCAAAGATTCCGTAACATGTTCGACAGGACCAAAATTATTAACGTGACATTTTGGAATGGTAACAATAAATATATAGATTATAATGAATTAATCAATTTTTTTAACAGCCTGTGCAGAAAGCTAACTCTTTTTCCTTACAGTCACTTGTTAATTTATAATTTTTCTTCTACTCGCGTACTATAAAACGTATATCGTTAATGGTGTCAGAATACCACCTATAGCGTAACCGAAGCGTGAAAACAATTCTATAATGAGCGTTGCCATGGTAACAGCAGTTCTATAATAGTTATTAAATTATGCTACGTAAACAAGATGATTTAAGAAATGTCTGTCATTTGCAAGTGTTTGCGTATACATAGTACCAGGGGAGCATTTCGGACGAGGAGTTAATTTTCCGTCTGCTGCGCTAATTGCAGAGCCGTCGGCGCAGCCAGCCGTGAAAATGACGCTTTACTTCGTTGCGGCCTTACGTAGCTCACGTCATTTTGGCGCGCGTTTGCAGCCCTTCAATATCACCGACAGATTATTGGAAAATCTAATACACCTACGGGTATATGGTATAACTAGTTTAGGCCCATCTTATCCTGTACCTACAGTATTATTGAGCAATTCTCGAGCATCTGTATTTATGTACGTGGTTAAGTGTAATTCTAGTTACCCGAAATAGTAGTTTTGGGTACCAATTTTATAGCTGTCTTTTATAATCTTATGTTCAGGAGAAAATTTAACCAAAACGTTTACCGGTTTTAAATTTATTTTTATAGACATGCTAAATTCGTGTTTGTTGCCATCGATTTCGATGTAAATAATAATTAAGCTATAAATAATGAAACTAATAAATATCGGTATACAATCTCACACAAATATATTAAATATGCCTCGAAATAAGAAAACTACAATTAAAGAATATTTACAAAGGTAAGGTAACGTGATACCATTTTCTTGATAGCTATCGGTAATCTTTGTTTTTGTATAACACACAAATGGCAAATATACTGTCAGTTACGAGTGCATGCGTGATAGCGAAAGCCAGCCGAAAGCTATTTATGAAACTGGGAATTCTGCAGATACTTACGTCAAACTTTACTCTTTAAAGAACAAGATTTCGTGATACTGTTATTAGACAAACCAATTTTAAAAATAATAATCTGAAAAACAAGTTAGTAACATGATGTTGAAAAAAAATAACCGCAAAAAATGCAATACGTCTAAGATGGACACTTTTAGCTGACAGGCACCAGTAATGGACACTTCACTCTTAATTCAAATGTCATACGGTCCTAAATTGATTGTTGCAAAACAAATGAATAATCCTTATCTTCTGTAAAATAAGAATCAGTGTCCATTATTGGTGCCTTGTCCATTACTGGTTCCATCACCCTAACTGCCGTACTAAATCGTCAATTAAATTAAATGCTGGATTAAAGTTGCTGCTGTCACATTCTTTGCTTTAGCAATTGAATAAGACAACACGTTACTAAACGAACATTACATTTAATTGACGTCTCTGAGTGCGGCAGTAAGTCGGTAAATCAAAATTCCCTGTGAACGTTATACTCTCGTATTCGTACCGATGCAATTGACCGGTTTTCTCCTGAAATTACCTTCGTTATGTTATAAAGGGTGTATGGCATAAATGTCAACTGTTATAATTTCTTGAATATTTATGAGATGCAAACGTTTAAAGCGAGGAACAATTAGCATTTTTATAAGCGCTAAATTATCGAAGTACCAGCACCACATAACACAACAAGAGCACCATTAATCAAGTGCAAATCAAACACGGATCACCGAGCGGCACAGCAGCGAATTTATCTCTGCCTTCACATCCGTACATAAACGGGCCTATGTGGCGAGAACGATGTTCATACATATTAACGGTGTTTCATTTAGTACATAAAACACGTGAAAAATGGTATCTCGTTTCATCTAAAGCCCTTGGATCGATTCATCTCCCTTTCTGGTATGGATGTGATATCTACCTTCGCGTGTCTTCTAACGATTAATTACGTTAGTTTATTAATAATGCTAATTAATATACTTAACTATTTCGTATAGTTTAAACATACTGAGAGGATTTATTACTATTTATTAGATGAATAAATTCCTGGGTCTCTACTCAACTCGGTAAAATCATAATTGTCTTTGACAGTTAAATAAGAGCTATCAAAACGGTGACACTTTAGAAACACGTGTACTTATAAACGTGGAATAAGGTTGGTATAGTTTATCCCATGCTTTGTCCTTATCTGTAATTGTGACATTTGCATCTGACAGAAAGTGACAAAGCATGGCATAAACTATTCCAAGCTTAGTCCTTACTTACCCCCTTGGGTAAAACAATAATAATTCACCGTGTAGAATCTCAGCCATGACACAGGCCGTGACTTGATTGTCTTACATACTTAGTTATATAATAAAGTGGTATCCCTCGGAAATCTCGTAATCCTTAATTACGTTTAACTAACTTAATAGTGCGTTTGTCCCAAACTGGTTCTCAGCTAAATCAGACCACAGTTTCCAACAAATTCCTGCGGTTAGATTTGTTAGGGTTATTTATTATAACAACACCAGCCCCCTATTTCAATATCGTGATAATAACAGGTGACAGGTGATAATTCGGTATAGATACATTGCAAAGTTAACAAGCTTTCACGTCAGTGGGATTCATATCACTTGCGCTATGAACACTGAAATGTCACCTGTCACCTGTCATGATCATGATAGTGTAATAGGGGGCAGAAAGCTTTAAAATGCAGGTGGCTTTAGGCTAATTTTTTTTTTTACAAAAGGTTCCTTAATATAGATGTTGATTAGAAATTTCATAGAAAAACCATTTTTTATAATGAAATGTTTCATTTTAATTGCACGAGAATCAATGGTTAATATCTATGTATAGGTAGGTACGGTCGGTTTTATGAACACCTTTGTTCTTCGTCGCTTTAACGCCTTTGACAGATTAGTGCAGCAGTTGGAACATGACGTCAAAGTGCCAAAGCACTAACGTTTGCCCCTACTTATAAGGCCGACCTAGATGCTGATACTTTATTAATCCCACCGCCTACTTATTTAATCTGTACTCTGTACCCCATTTAGTTTAAAAAAAATGCTATATCTGGTTTTTTAGTCACGTTACAATTGGCAAGCTTTAATTATTTAATTAACTTGGAGAGCTTAACCCTAATTGATAACTTTTAAAGTGAGTTTTTCCTTCTTTCGCACCGAATTTACAGGTACAGTTAAAAGCAGAGTATAAGTACAGATGTAGTGAATAATCCTTTCCCATCGTTTTTTGTCGGATTAGTTCGTATTTATCTAACTTTCTCAATTAGCTTCGGTACCCATCAATAAGCCAACCGAGAAAGCAAGATAAATACGAAGTTATCCGACCAAAAACGATGGGAAAGGATTATTCACTACATCTGTATAAGTAGTACTCGACTATCCATTGCTATCACTCTTTCTGGCATCTGTCAGTATATTATGCCAGAGAGTGTGAAACTTGTTTTACTGTATATTTACGCGCTTATGATCAAAGTTAATTAGAACGCCGGTGAATGTGTTACTGTTACACCAAAGATGGCGGCTAATTGCCATGTTGCTGTCGGAGCATTCTCTACTCTATTGATAACTATATTAAAGTATAAATGCGTAGGTATATGCTAGATTTTACTTTGGGAAATTTGATAATTCCCGTAGGAAAGAAGATAAATTATTAGATCACCTTGTATGTTTGTGTGCAAACTCTTTCTGGTACGATAATATTATATAAAGTACTGGTATTTATAAGATACATAATCTTAGAACAATCGTGAGCTTTTCCCTTTACTTAAGTATGTTTCGATTGTGTACCGACCGTCTAGCAACATTGTTACAACATGTCCTAACAGGGTTTACGGGTGTTAGATGCCTAAAAATTTCTTAGACACGTCAAAATTTTAGTCTTCCGGCAGAAAAACAGGAAAAAATTCAATAGACAAGTTTTTTTTTATTTATGGAATTGAAATGTGACGACCTGAGAATATAATCGCAAACCATAACACACGAGTGTTGCCGGTGTGTTGCGTTGCCGCAATACTGTGATTTCAACATAGAACGACGCAAGTGCTTCAACGCATTGTGTGTGTGTAGAACAACGCAGCCAATGTTCATGTGGCATCCTTCTTTCCTACACTTACTTATATATAAAAAAACACAATGTTATCCCCGCGTGGTTGACGGGTAAGAATAGTGCCACTCCATGTCTTCCCGTGGATGTCGTAAGAGACGACTAAGGGAATAAAGGCTGTGTAGTACTGTTAGGCGATGGGCTTGCAACCTGTCACTACACTGGTAAACATCTTAGCCTAATTGTGCAAAAGGTGGTTACAGAATTATTAACAAGATTTTAGAGGTGTTAGTAATTCTGTAGCTTTGCCTACCCCACTCTAGGAATAAAGGTGTGAGCTTATGTATGTATGTATGTACAATGTTAAGAGATTTAAAGAAAACTATGATTTTGTCAGTTTTCTCTGAATTTGATTACTGACATGACCGACCAGGTTAGCATGAATTGAAGAGGGTCTAAGCATCACCCGGTGGCACAAAGGCCCTCGATCTTCAACAACAAGATGACTCGCCGAACTACGCTACAAAACACAATTTGGGTGATTATCTCAGCGAGTTTTTTTTTGCGGCGGAGCTGATAATCATAGTGTGGAGTCATTATTTTAGAAGTTTAAATTTTTTTCTGAATAAAACATACTAATTATTATATTAAGCCAAATCGCAAAGTGTTATAAAAGTCATTTATGTTTATTAAAAAAATATATTTTCGTCGAAATCATAATTTTGGTGTGGCGTCCAGAACCTGTTGTTCTTGATATATGATTCATTATAGAACCATAATATCCATTTATTTAACTTAAATTGCCATTACTTTAATTCCTCATTACTTTATACATCATATAAGAACATATAAATAAGGATAAGTACATTTATTGATACTCAAAACTAGGCCCTAATGGTTGTCCGGGTGAAATTGACAATTTTGGTGGTAATTATTGAATACGATTTTGTCGTCGAACGGAACGCAATAAGACCACCAAACGGGAAGTAACCTGTTCGTTCAGTTCGACTCGAGCCTTGACGGATGACACACGTGCCATATCTTGCCAGATCTGTCCGCCAAGAACGTAAGTACCTAATTTTGGTGTGTTAAAATACTTTTTTATGCAATTTTGGTGGTATATGTAATTAATGACTGAGTAATATTTGTTCGTGTTTGAATTTAATGTAAGGCGTGTTAGCAGTCTCATTTTCAAAATATAAAGTTAATTTCGAAGTGTATGTTACTGTTTTTTCTTAATCATTTTTTTATGCACGTTTCCTAATTTTGGTGAACCAATTTTGGTGGTTTTGGTGGCAATTTGAAATCCACCAAAATTGCTTGATGCCACCAAAATTGTTAATACTATGTTTAGTTCCATATTTATAACCATATATTTTGTATTTACAATATTATTGACTCAGAGCACTTATTTCGAGTAAAATATAAACACTTAATCATACTTCATTCATACTAAATAATATTATAAAGGCGAAAGTTCGTGAGTTTGTATGGATGTATGGATGGTTGTTACTCTCTTACGCAAAAACTACTAAACGGATTGTGATGAAATTTAACATGGAGATACCTTCTACCTCGGATTAAAACATAGTCTACCTAAAATAATGCTTTTTCCTCGGGAACTGTTTCTACGCGTACGAAGTCGCCACCGGAAGCTAGTTTACAATAAAACTAAATTACTTGTGTAAATTCGTGGTAAAAATTAAAATTTGGTAATTACTGTCAGCAGACAGTAATGAAATGAAAAGAGTAAGGCTTTTTATAATCGTTTTAATTATAAATACCAAACTACATTTTTTTTTAGTAAGTACGATTTTCCTATGGATGGATGGATTTTTTTTGGATCGTTTAGAACTTAGAGTAAAATAGTAAGTAATTAACAAATTTTACTTTTCAACAATACCTAATCCTAGGATATAATAAGATATTTTTTTAACTCAAGGAATTATATAACTCATATTAATATGTATTAATAATCGTGGACATCAGTCAGAAACCTATAATAATTGCACATAAAGTCATAGAAGTACAAACACTTTTTATATTTGTACTTCAATGACTTTTATTTAAATCTGGGATCAATTGAGATCTTCGACTCTTCGAGTCAAACAATAAGTAGTTATAAAATTTTACTCGTAATCAACAATACTTTATTATACGGACATAATAAGTTCAATTCTTCCCTAAAGAAATAATATATTACTCATATTAACATTAACAATCAAAAGTGATTGTACTTCTATGACTTTATGTGCAATTATTATAGGTTTCTGACTGATGTCCAAGGTTGTTAATGTTAATGCAAGTTATATAATTCCTTGAGTTAGGAATTGAACTTATTATGTCCGTAGGATTAAGTATTGTTGATTACTGGTAAAACTTTATAATTACTTACTGTTTGACTCGAAGACTCGAAGATCTCAACTGTTGCCACATTTAAATAAAAATCATTGAAGTACAAATATAAAAAGTGATTGTACTTCTATGACTATGTGCAATTATTATAGGTTCTGATTGATGCCCACGATTGTTAATGTTAATGTGAGTTATATAGTTCCTTGAGTTAGGAATTGGACTTATTATTTCCGTAGGATTAAGTATTGTTGATTACGAGTAAAATTTTATAATCACTTACTATTTGACTTGAAGAGTCGAAGATCTTAAAGATTACATTGTATTTTCGTATAATTAAAACGATTAATAAAACTCTTAATGTTTTTTCATTTCCAGCAGACAATTTTATTACCAAATGGTAATTTTTATCATGAATTAGCACAAATACCAAATTTTTTTTTTTTTTTTTATGGCATCGAGTAGACAAACGAGCACACAGGCCACCTGATGGTAAGTGGAAACTGTGACCCATAGACATTCGCAATCACAAGACTGCAATGCAATCCTAAGACTGCAAATGCGTTGCCAACCCTGAGGCTAAGATGGAATGCCTCTATGCTAGTCATTTCACCGGCTGTCTTATCCCCAAACCGGAACACAACAATGCGAACACTGCTGTTTGGCGGTAGGTTAATGGATAAGATGGTGGTAGCGATCCGGACGGACCCTGCACAAGGTCCTACCACACCATTTTGGTGTAGATGTGCAATTTTGGTGGCCAATTAATCTAATTTTGGTGGGTACAAGCAATTTTGGTGGGAGCAAAATTACAAAAAACGTAATATCTCTAAAACTATTATGTATGATGAAAGGCCACTACTACACTTTATTGATTATGACTAGTTACGTATTATTTATATGAAATTTTGACTCAGAAATCAAAAATAAAAAATACCACCAAAATTTGATAAATTTCGAGCTTGTTGAAATTCACCCATTTATAACCCTATTATTATAAGATTTTCTTAGAAATTCAAGATTATTTTGTTAAATTTACTGTAAGATCGTAAGTCCCTTGGATGTTGGTTCTCAATTTAATCCTAATTTCAATATGAGCACGGTTGCTTATCTTACAACTTGATAGAGTGAGTTGGTTTCAGCTGTATCGTGAATACAAATAGAAGCACGGTATGAAAAACACACATAAAATAACAATGGCACGAGTGTTGTAAAGTCACGGTCAGTTTAGACTCTAAACTAAATATATGAACAATTTACATGCAATTATAATACCATTCGTAGGTATTAAATTAATTTTCATCAACGCTTTGTTAAAAAATATATACATAATCTAAAATGTCACAACTGAAGTCAAGATTTATAAATCTCTAAAAGTAACATCTTCCCTTAACGCGACGTTTTCCTCAAAGCTCCTAGGATTTTCACGAAAATACAAATGGCGCGGCGCGGCGCGATCTTCAACGAGACAAAGCTTGAAAAATTATATACGAATAAATACATTGTTGAGGCACTAAGCAACCTGTCGTAAAAACCCAATGATTTGAATTGAATACTTTAATTTTACCGCGTTCAATAGAGTTCCAACGGGTTATTTCTACGATATTTCTAAAGTTTCTGAGCAATATATTTATAGTATTTTTTTATTGTTTCAGCATCATGAGCCCTCTCTTCGCTGCCCTGTGCGGGCTGCTCGTGCTGCCTGCTGTATTCTGCCAGACCGGTGAGTTGGCTGTAGAGCCAGTCACTGTTTACAGAAACCGTATTATAATCAACCGAACTGCCAAGTTCCAGGCAATATGTGGTCGAGTTATAGCTGAGCAGTCTTATTGGTTTAGAGAATATATAATACGGCCTTCCCTTTCCCTCAAGATACCCATACAAAGAATCGGCCACGTAAAAATAATGAGATATCACTCTGTATTTACCTACTCTATTACAATTTTTGAAATCATATTATTCTTTATTCAAATATAATACTCTGTACCCTTAACAAAAACCATTTTCTTAATCTTCTCAAAAATATCCCAATTACTCCCAGAAACTGAGGCACCAACCACGATCACCACCAAAGCGCCCGCGACCACGACCACTCCCGCGGTCACCACCACGCCCTGGGTCACCAAGACCCTGAACGAGGGCCAAGCCATCCAGAAGGCTCTGCAATACCTACTTCAACACCGGCAGCCTGACTGGGGGTGGGGCAACGACACCCATGATGTCATGCTCACTCTGCAGGTAAAACGGAAACTGCTTCAACGCTCTTGCTGCCCTAGTACTTTGAAAACTTATCGTTGCATCAAAAATAGGGCAATTATTTTTTCCCTGAATACTGCTAGAAAAATTCATGAATATTCCCTATTGGACGTATCAATAATAAAAAAAAGTGTTATTCAAGTGTCTAAACACTTTATAGGTATACATATATGGTGTATGTAGGTACTATCAGTAAAATCAGACGTAGGTCTATCAGAGGCGTTTCACAATGACGTTATAAGTAGATTAAATCTTACAATTGGCAAACAAACAGTAAATGTGACACAGTTCTACGGAGGGTCTGGGTTCCACTTTGCCAATTGAACAGACTAGGTACGCTATCAAATATATTAGAGCACTCAAAGAGCGACAAAATATTGAAACACGCTCTAACAAATGATTTCAATAGAGTCAAGTTAAAATACCTTTGAGCTCCTTTCGTGTTCCTATATATTTGGTGGAGACATAATCTAACCATTAAATAAACTTAATCACTATTAAATTAAGGATTTTTTTTTTCGCCGTGTTAGATAAAAAAAAAAAAAAGATAAAAGATATTTATTCAGTAAGTAGGCCGCACGGGCACTTTTACACGTCATGAATCTACCAGCGCTTCCCAAGAGGAGACCACTGCCGAGAAGAAACGCCGCAAGAAACTCAGCAGTCAGTCATTTTTTAAACATGTTACAATGGTAGTACTTAATCTAGCATTATATAAAGCAATAAATATTAAATTAAATATAATATCAAATAGCAAATAGCATACGTAGTTCAGCAGGAAAACATGTCAAAAATATTACGAGAGAGACAAGGGGGGGGGGGGGGGAAGAGAGGAGAGGAAAAAAAAAAACACAGGACAACCAAATAAAACAATAAGAACAATAAGAACAATATGCTGATTGACCACCCTAACCATGTTCCAGCTCGCGAACAACACCGGCAAGGAGATAGAGCAGCAGGGCCTGGAAATGCAGCTGTCCGCTAAGCAGATGGAGATCGAGATCCTGCTCATGATGTCTAAGTATGAAGATTCAATTTTGTATCGGAAAATACGTAATACCAGTTATCATCCCACAATCTCTCTCCCTCTCTTTACTTATATGCCAAGCTCTTGTCTTTTAGAGTTGGTACTTTACGTACAATCGTCAACCACTCTGGTCTTCTGTCATCTGCTTGGTTTTTACAACCAATTTAAAATCCAAAGAAGACAGTCATGCATTACTTACCCCAGTTACTTAAACTTATAACAAAATCTAGGTGAAATAAGAGATTTTATGATAATATTAGGTAAAAATAGTTGCTTGATTATCGATCCCCATCCACCAATAACAAGGAACCAGTAGAAATCGCCAATTTTGTCAGGCACCACGAGTCCCCCCCGCCGCTGGCTCGGCTGGCCGCCTACACCCTGGCCTTGGGCGCGCTCTGCAAGGACCCGCGCGCCTTCCACGGGCGCGACCTGGTGGTGGCTCTGCTGCACCGAGAGCCGCCGCACGACTTCGACTTCGCGTACGCTACCCTGGCCGCGTGCTCGTCTGCCGCACACATGAGGCGGCGGCACATCAGGCGTTTGCTGGACATCGCTAATGCTGCTGCTGATCACAGTCTTGGTATGATAAAGATAAAAAAGATAAAAGATAAAAGACATTTATTCAGTAAGTAGGCCGTACGGGCACTTTTACACGTTAAGAATCTACCAGCGCTTCCCAAGAGGAGACACTGCTTAGAAGAAACGCCGCAAGAAACCCAGCAGTCAGTCATTTTTTAAACATATTACAATGGTACTACTTAATCTAGCATTATATAAAGCAAAAAACCCCCCGTCCCCGTGTGGTTGCCGGGTTAGAATAGTGCCACTCCAAGTCTTCCCGTGGATGTCGTAAAAGCCGACTAAGGTAATATAGGCGTGTAGTACTGTTAGGCGATGGGCTTGCAACCTGTCACTAATACACTGGTAAACATCTTCGCCTAAGTGTGCAAAATGTGGTTACAGAATTATCAAAAAGTTTTTATAGTGGTTGGAAATTCTGTAGCTCTGCCTACCCCACTCTGGGAATAAAGGCGTGAATTTATGTATATGTATGTATGTATAAAGCAAAAAATATTAAATTCAATATAATATCAAAGAACATGCGTAGATCAGCAGGAAAACATGCCAAAAATCTTACGTGAGAGATAAAGGAAGAAAATGGAGAAAAAAAAGACGTGTAGGTATGTTATTTATAACTCCTTTCTCCCAAGCTGTACTCACAGTATGCGAGGTCTTGATAACGTCAGATAGAGTCGCATAAGAGCTTATGAGAACTAGTAAAAGAGAATAACAAAACCGAAGGACCTTGTAAGTGCTCGCTCTGTACGTCTTGATTGAAAAACTACTAGAAAATCTGAAGATGCATAAAAATGCATTGCAAATTAAACATTGAAATAAGGTTTCAGTACATGATTTTCCAATACAGACTCTCCAGAGAGGTTATCTAAAAATGACAGATACCAGTCGTTTCGCTAGGTAAAATGTTAAATTTTTCTGTACTATCCAGAGTTTAAGGTGTCCAGAGAATATAACTTTTCCTTCAGGTTGTACCTTAGTAGTAATAATTATGCATGGTATTTCCCGGATATTTTTTTCCCAACCGGTGACCTATGCAAACCTATGATTTCCTAGTCGTAACCAAAGGCACACGTTGCAGACACGATCTCGATGGTGATCCTGGCCCTGCGCTGCGTGGTGCAGGACCACCGGCACCGCTCGCTGCTGCACTTCGTGCGCCGCCCCATGGCCGGCCTGGCGCGCCAGCAACACCCCGATGGAGGCTTCGGCACTCAACTCACCACCACCGCGCTCGCTATTCAGGTAATCTTCCTGTTCGGCCAGTAAGGATTTCCATATCTCACGTCTAATGCAAACTGGCCCAAAACCGAAACGGAACCGGCCCGAGACTATATATTTGATCAAAATGGAACTTTACTTATAGCATTAGAGTGTTCCAGTTTGATCTGGTTTCGTTTCGTTTTTGCGCATATTGCGCATTAGATAAATTCTTTCCTATAAGTTGAAATGAAATGTAGTTAGTGTGTACCGCGGGTGAATAAATTGCACACGAAAGAACTACAGGCGATTACGGTAGCGCTGTAGCAGCCTAAATATTTCGCCTTAATTTCTCGGTTAATAATGTACTATTTTTGGATATGTTACCCTGCTATTTTTTGAACCAGGGCAACCTTGGCCACTGGCGTCCTTGGACACCATGTAAAATAACAATAGGTATTATGTGAAATTCTAAGTTTAAAAAATTCTAATTAATTACCTACACACAGGAACTACTCTTCCGCGCTGGACTGTTAAATGCCAGTACCACCGCAATCGCTTTTCAGATTTGCATATCCCTTCCCGTTTCTGTTACCTTAGTTACTTCGTTAGTTCTGTAGGCTGTGACATAAATAACTCTCATGGCCTTTGAGCAATCATATTTTCTCATCAAGGAGTCTGCTAGTTTTCATTGTAAAATTTGGAAGCCATTGTATATTTCCATTACCGTTTTTTTTCCCTTTTCTAGGCCCTGGAAGACTCGGACAGCGGGCCGGGCGCGCACCAGCACTGGAGCCTGCCGTCGGCCCGCAAGTGGCTGCTGGAGCGGCAGCACGCGGATGGCGGCTGGGGCGACGTGCGCGACACGGCCGCGGCGGTGGCCGCGCTGACGCCCGCGTCGCTGGCCGCCGTGCGCCCGCCGCACTGCAAGAACAAGCTGCAGGACAACCGGAATGAGCCGCTAGGTAAACGTATAGCCTAACCTGTCTCCACTAAAATAGCTGGCATAGTAGCTGTATCTCACACGATCGATCGCTAAGGTAAAATGTCTAGCCACATTAAGTTCTTACATTTTCACTTAATTTAGACACTTATTACCGGGAACACCGAGCGTCGCTCGGGATGAACTCAAATTTCCGAATATTTAATAGTATACGTAAGACGTAGCCTAAGTAACAAATCCTGCTGAACGCATTGCAACTGGTAGAGAATGCCATTAGGCATTAAGTTCACCTTTTGTACTAAACTTTGTATTTTCGTGCAATAAAGATTTCATTAATGAATTAATATTTACGTAGTCTAAACCTAACCTAATATCGAGTGTCATCCAGATTAAGTTTGTGATATGGAACTAATGGCCCCGGCTGTTATGTTAATTAAAGTGGTATTATTTACAGATAACAATGGCGGCGACGGCAGCCTTAAGATGTCTTATCTCTCTCACACGAGCAACGAGTCAGATGCACGCAATGTCTCCTTCACCTACACTCTATGGCTCGGCACCAACGTCACTGAAAACTACACACTGTACATGATGGCTCCCAGGTACCTACACCACCCAACTTCTGCACACCTAGTAGCAGGTCACATAGAATAATAAGCGTATTTCTTGTACCGGCTTACATATATTTTAATTATATTGTACGTTATTGCTTCTATTTACTTTAACAGTAGATACCTATAACATCGACAGTATTTCATCACGATCTATGTATAATTCCAGAAACATTTCCTTCTACCACGTGATGCAAATGGCGGCCGAGCAGGACCCAAAATTTAAGTTCGAGGCTAGCGAATGGCCCAACGGTCATTACGTGCACACGCTGGCCGGGCACAAGGAGGAGCCCATGGGCTACCACTACTGGCTGCTGTACCGCCTCACCGAGATCCCCGACCCCGCCAGCCCTCCTGGCAATCAGCTCGTAGCTCCCGTTGGTGAGGACCTTCGACACAGCTTAGTTACCGCTTGAATAATATCATATGCACTTCCCATCTTTCGAAATATTTAAGAAAATCTAAAATAGGAACGCTGGCTAGGATTTAGCTATTGTTTAAGATAAACCACGTGATCAATTTGTGATCTCATACATTTCAAGACGATAGAACAGAAAAACGATAACGGCTTTTGCATCTTGTCTGGGCCCTCTGGTGGGTCGTTAATTTCTTTTTAACATTTATTTAACTTTTCAGTAGCACTGGGAATGCTTAGCAATCAGAGTACCTGCGTTGGTTCCCTTACTAACTTTCCTGAATTGCTGGTCACCTAGTAGGTACTTTTTGGGCTGCGACGATGATCACGCATTAGATTGCTAGTCTAGTCTTTTTCTTCCTGGCCATTTAGGAAGGACAGGTGCAGCAATTTTCTTCATCCACATATCTATAAAATTTGAATGATCTAAACGTACTTTTCTGTTTACAGGCGTTGACGATCTTTTGGTTGAAGACGGCGAGCACTACCTCTTCTGGTACAAGAAGCTGTAAATCGTACATCCTGTCATTACGTAACAGCAGCTAGAAAACCAAATCCATACGCAAGTTTAGTATATCGACGGTTTAAAACTTTGGTTAAAAAATCAAGACACGTTAAAATGGACTTTAATGACGGACGGAGCGGTGCTACTAAGGTAATCGACGAAAATAACGGAATCGCTTTAATTTCTACTACAAATTTGCGTATGGATTTGTTAACCTTAAAACTTAAATCAATGTCATGTAAGATCGATCTGTTAGCTTCCTACAAAAGGTCTTAAATAGTCTTTAGGGTTCGTGTAAGTAGGTTAGCCTCGCATAAGAGCACATGAGAGCGAATGAGAGGGAGTGACACACCTGAAGACTTTTTAAGAGTTATAGCTCTGTACTTGTGGTGGTCGGTGACCAGCAATGGTACCTATGCTGCCCTTCTAAATAAAAAGGACGCATGCGCAATTTGATAGCCAGAGTAAATATAACTCACCGTCTGAAGAAATAAGGTCATTAATAGTTTCGCGATCCTATGAGACATACGCCTTTTTCTAATGAGGGCAGTATGGGCCGGCTACGATAAGTATCTTAGTATGGTAAGGAGGCAGATTTATTTTTCCTCTCTAGTTAAACAATTATTATAAGGCTTCCTGACCCGATATTTGACCTTGCAGTAAATTACTTTAAAATTATATTTTTTTCACCACTGTGTAACTCTCAAGACATTCAAATCAAACTTATTGTGGTACTTTTTTACGTTGCGGAAGTTTAATCATGATTACACGCATATTTTAACACAGCTTACGTGGGATTTACTTAAATGTCGATGTGCCTGTCTCACTTTTGCCACACATTAACAGACAGCGAGACGAAGTGTACCTATATTTTCTTTTAATTCGTAAGTAGCCATTTTAAGTAATAGGCCTGTGATTTAATACTGTATGTTTAAATATCTTTATGCTAGTAGCAGTGAACGGTATTTGTTGTAGGTATATGTTAAGATTTGTGTGTTTTACCCAAAAATCGTACTCTTCATAGGACGAGTGTCATTTCATTACGTAGTCATGATATCCTGTAGACAGAAATATAAAGACTCAGTTACTAGTTCGTGACTTTTGTATGAATTAATCAACAAAATATTTAATGTAAATAATGGCGTCTATATTAGTAGTTCACTTTACGTTTCAGTAGCCACTGGATCTACAATAGAAACTGTTAATCTTTGAATAGACTACTGTAACATTTCTTCGTGTAACCATTATGAACTCATCTAGTCTTTATTAACGCAACAAATAGTAATAGAGTAAACTTTAAGGTAAATTAATCTTCCTTTAATTTAAGGTTGATATCTGTAATTTCTAATATCTGGCAGCCTAACACAATAATACAGAAATGTAACAATTTGTTACTTGATGTGTTACTTTTTTGTAAAACTAAGTAAAAAGTTAATTCATTTTACACTGTCTAGTGTCATCACATAAGAAAACCTTCAAGACAACTTACGACAAATTAATGGCTCAAAAGAACTTGAATCCAAAGTTGTAAAACTTTTAATTAAAAAGTTTAATATTGTTCTGTGGTTTTTCTGGGCCTTCTATATTGCTGTTGCTATTATAGTTACGTAAATTCAAATGCATGTACATTAGCTATTAGAAGTCGATCGTTTATCTGTAGTTGAATATTTTCGATTGCATGGTGGGAAATATTTTTTCAAGCGTTGGAGCTGAGACAGAGACTTACACGAGTCTCAATTACAATCGTAGTCTCAGACGCAGAGAATAGAGTCAAGGATAATAAGTGGGTATGCGCCCAGGGAAATACAGTTTATGAAAAATAACGGGTCACTTGGTCTAGATTTTCTGTAAGTACCTAAAGCTATTTTTGCTCGTAAGTACCTAGTACAGTAGAAAGTAAGAAATAGAGGGGAAAGGGCGACTTGGAAGTTGATAATTGATAATCCGATTGACAAAATGTTTCCCTCCATGCTCATTTGTTCTAAGAGTACATTATCTGTAATAGTCATAGCTGTAATAATCGTTTTAGACGAGACTGAAATGACTCAAATATTGATTAGACTTACATTTTTATTGTACCTACTGAATGGTTCTTAATAAATAAATTACGATAAAAAATGTGCTTCTTTATTTTCCTTTCTAAGGACATTCCTTTGTAGTTTCCGTCGAGGGACGTATGGACATTAGATACAATAAATAAGGGCTCAGGATACACATAGCTAACCTTATGGACGCCACAGACGGTTCTGGCCGTCAACTGAAAGTCGTGCCACTGACGCCACGACGGCCACAGCCGACAGAGCCGTAGGAGACTTTGTTTCGTATCAATTAAGTTGTAATTTACATAGCATAGCAAACATGACGTGTGAATGACACGTTTTGTATTCGACGTAAGTCGTTCAAAAGGTTAAGGACTAAAATCAAGAAACGTAACGATAATTTGTCACACATTTATACTATACTGCCCTCATACGCTAGCTACGCGGGAATTTAAATTCACCAACCGAACCAGATTCAAACTTCACCCGTTAGTAATATGACTGCAATTGCTACGAGAACTTTGTCTGAGATACCACGTTTTGTCTTACTAATATAATGCCTAAGCAGTATAGTCAATTTTCGTGACACAATGGCAAAGTTACCGTTCCTTAATTTTAGAGCTAAACTATGTACAGATGTAGAGAATAATCCTTTCCCATCGTTTTTTGTCGGAGATGTTCGTATTTATATAGCTTTCTCAATAAGCTTCAGTACCCATCAATATGCCAACTGAGAAAGCAAGATAAATACGAAGTTATCCGACCAAAAACGATGGGACAGGATTATTTACTACATCTGTACTTACACATTTTTGTTAACCGTCCATTAATAAAAATAAATAAATGAACCACGCCAGCGGTCAAAATGAAACACGTGGTACGATCCAACGTTTATTAAATTTGTACAGTACACATCAACACATTGCCATTGTCATAGGTACATATTATACCTAGGTTAGGTGCAGGAAGCTAATACAAAAACTTACATATAACACGTCAAAAATTTAAAAATCACGTCTTTTTATAAAATATTGGGTAGTTTTTATACCATTAATATATTATATATAAAGTTACATTATATAAGTGCTTGGGTATGTCACAAGAAAGTGTTTTTAAAAAACATCGTGTCAAAACGAGGCACACAACCTTCAGTAATATCAAGAATATCGTTTTGTGCTTTAAAATGCGAAATTTGAACTATTATTGCGATAATACTAGGAAATAGCTTAAAAATAATTCTCACTCGCAGTAAAAGTTACAAACCGTGTCAAGTTTGTCCAGCCCGGGTCGAATGTAATGCAGCCGAGTGTACAAAAACACAAAAACATATGTATAACAGAAAAGCAAGCCATTCACATTTAAAAAAAAACAATAGGTTTTGCGTTTTAAGAGTCTAACTAATAATACAAGACGGTCTGAAAAATAATAAAATAAATAATAAATAATTTATAACGTCATTCCTCTTGTGTGTAACATGGAGTAAACATTTCGAACTACTTTAAATAAATACAAATATCCAGACATTAAAAATAACATAGTGGAAAGTAATACTACTTGTTTGTACCCACTAACGGTGCGGACGTAATTAAGTCACTACAAATCTTCAGTAGTTCCTGATCTACTTAAAATAATGATGACAGAGAATGGTAGAATCTTTGACTGAAGTTGCCAATATCATTTTACGTCACAAGCTCTAAATATTATCTTGACGTTACAAGAGAACTGAATCCGGAACATCTAGTTATTTCTAGAAGACGAGTGTAGAAGAAACAGCTCAATACGTTTGAACAAGAACAGTGTGTGCTACCAAATATAAAAACCATCACAGTGCTACAGAAAACGACGAAAATACCTAAATTTAAGTAATGATATTTTTAAGACCATTTTTTGTCGCCTTGTCACACTACAATTTTCTTACAACTATATACCAAGTTCATTCGCCCACCATCACAGCCTAGCTATACTACCCACCGAGATGAAAATATTATATTTATAGATTTCCTAACCACATAGTTACCACTACGATTAATTACTTGTAAATAGGGTACAAAATTTCGTTTTTGTATGGTCTGTCATGAAAGTCATAAAATGAAAATTGTTTTTATAATTGATCCAACGAGTTAAATTACAGTATAAAATAGCATAATACAGAAAGTAAACGGACTAGGTATAATACTACATTGCTGCCTTTTATTATGATATTTTATACAGTAATTGAACTCTTTGGATTAATTATAAAATCATTTTTATTTCATGACATTCTTGCAAGACTATAATTAGGGTATGTTTATTCCGAAAGCTAAATTTTTTATTACGCGCTTTATTGTTGCAGACTGTTTTTGTATCACTAATAACTAATTCACTTTGAAAAGTCCACATCTATTAGCCATTGAGGAGTTCTATGACCACCTTTCGTCGCCATCATCACACGAGGTCTATGAGGTGTACCATATTATTGAATCATTATCAATGTATCAAAAATTCAAGTCAATGCGACAACTTAAAACTAGGATAAAATCATCTTTCAAGATATTATTTGATAGTGATTGGTCAACTACGACAGTATTGAAATATTGAAAAACAGATTCGGGCTAAAGATGCCCGAAATCGTTATGTGATTTAGTTACAAGTGAAGCTAACAACGCGTATTAAACATTGCAAAGAGTACCCAAAAATATTACCAGTAGTGGCAAATCACAAAATACGCCTATTGGCGGGTAATTCGGTCAGGATAAAAAGTTTACAAAATCGGTCTGAACTTAGTCAAGGTGACGGTTGAAATAAATTCTTAGAGCAAGGGGCTATCACACTGAAAGGAGACTGTAGGTAGACTCAAGAGGTAGATACTAGTTACATGAAGGTTAGTGAAAATTATAAATTCCTAATTTCTGGTACTGGGGTCCCTTTCTCTCTTGAATCGCGGCTAAATTAAGAGAGAGAACGTGCCTGTGAAGTTCGATTTTGGACGATCCCCGGATTCCAGACGCCGTTATAAAGAAAAGATGATCAAAATGGTTTCGAATGGGTAAAGAAAACTTTAACAAGTTGTGGGTGGGTTCTTAAAACTTTTATCATACTCGTAGTTTCATTAACCTCGTAAGGCCCAGTGTGCAATAGAATGTACATAATCAAGGCAATTTAATTTAAACTGTGTTGCAATAAGTATAAGGTCTTTTCCGACCTTCACAAACCGAAAATTGCATTATTGAACAAACATAATTGAACTTTATTGGCTTGATGATAGATTCAAAGTCCCACTTGCAAATAACTCCCTGTTTTAGTATGGTGGGCCTTACGAGGTAAAACTACTTGCGAAATGTATAGACATTAAGCGTAAAAACAAAATTCAAAAATTTAGTAAATTGAATGAAATGTTGACAAACACAACAACAGCCTATAATCTCGAATTATTTCGCGATACTCAAATTCGGAATAGCGATAATTTGGCGGCTTCAGAACCGTTTTTTTTTTAGTCATATTAATAAACTTACCTAACACAACATGCACACAACCACAACACACTGCATGTGCTGCAAACACTTAGACTGGGATGATGATTTTGTGACGTTTAACAACAAAAAGTACTAGGGTACTAGAAAATCGCAGATAATTCATACACGCGTCAAGACAAGGCGGCCTTCTCAGCGATACGATTCATGACCGTCGTGTAGGCCAGACCCAGCGCCCACGACACTTCGTGCCCGTTCACCTTCTTGAAGAGCTGTGGGATAAACAGTTTCAGTTATTGGGAGTAGATTATTTGTTACCAGAGTCAAATAAAAAGATATTTAGTGCGGTTTTTTAGTAGTAGTCAACCAACCGTAGTCTATTTATTAATTAAATAATAATTTAAAAAATCTAAATCGAAAGTTTCCTATTTTTAAATATAAATCATTCATTACGCTTCAAGAAACCCGCCCTTAAGAGTTTCGTGCTCTTTTTCAGTAACCCTTGTGTCTGATTAAAAAAAGGGCCATTTTCCGATTCAAAGCTAGAGAAAGAGGGGAATTTATATAAAGAGAATAATGACGAGTATGACGACTGAGACGGTCTGTGCTTTGTTGTGTCATCTAAGGCAGCCAATTAGGTTAACTTGATTCTAAAAGGTCCCGCAAGGCAGCTCGACGTTTTCCGCACCACCCCGCGATACCAGGGGAGCATATAGCAGAGAGATCACTGACTGAGACGGACGAGGAGCCGATCATCTTGTAGGCTTGCTGCAGCAGCGCCAGCACCTAGACAGGTCGCGCAGGAATGCTCGACGTTTCCCGAGCTGCCGCGTGGTACCAGGGGAGCATATAGCAGAGAGATCACTGACTGAGACGAACGCGGACACGCGGAGCCGTTCATCTTGTAGGCTTGCTGCACCAGCGCCAGCACGTAGACAGGTCGCGCAGGTCTACTCGATGTTTCCCGAGCCGCCGCATGGTACCAGGGGAGCATATAGCAGATAGATCACTAACCGAGATGGACGCGGAGCCCTTCATCTTGTAGGCTTGCTGCAGCAGCGCCAGCACGTAGGACAGGTCGCGCAGGCCTACTCGATGTTTCCCGAGCCGCCGCATGGTACCAGGGGAGCATATAGCAGATAGATCACTAACCGAGATGGACGCGGAGCCCTTCATCTTGTAGGCTTGCTGCAGCAGCGCCAGCACGTAGGACAGGTCGCGCAGGCCTACTCGATGTTTCCCGAGCCGCCGCATGGTACCAGGGGAGCATATAGCAGATAGATCACTAACCGAGATGGACGCGGAGCCCTTCATCTTGTAGGCTTGCTGCAGCAGCGCCAGCACGTAGGACAGGTCGACGCATGCCCAGGGCTGATCGACGTTGCTGGCGCTACACGCGTGCAGCGCCGCCCTGTGATATGCCGACACCGTCACCGTACCTCCTTTCATCACATCTGCAGAAAAACCTTCTACTAATCAGAACTACCAGGGATATAGGAATGCGCCGGAGCTCGAGCGTCAGCATTATGAACTGACCGACAAATGCGCTTATTTTACAGTTTTTTTTCAACCCCTTACCGGTCGTTACTTTCTACACATTCATTACTAACGTAAAACATATATTCTAAAGGGCGAAACTACCGGGCCATCCAAAATATGAGTACGAGAGAAGTTTATTTATACAGCGACATTTTCATTGAAACTTGAGTAGTTTTCAAAAAAAAAAACATTTAAAGGTTTAATGAAAACCAAATCACGATCGCGTCCTATGTGTAACGAAAGTTAGTACACGCAAACACACACACACAGAGTATTAGTAGATACACACTATATGGGTAACTTTCCTTACACAAAGGAATCAATTAAGTGAAATAAATAAATAAATAAAGTTTTATTTTAATTAAATCCCTTAATTATGTATTTTTGTGAGTCATTTATGCCCTAGTCTATGAAATCCTGAAATTAAAGATCTGGCTAACGCGTGCTGTCCCCTAACCCTCCAAATTCTGCTAATATTCCAGATATTAGATACCAGGACTACATACACAAGTCAGAGTTTAACAAGGCTAACTGAAAATGGATCTACCACTTACCAATAAGCCCCGCGTCTGCCGCGACGTCATAGAAGTAGCTCATAGCGGCCACCTTCCCCCGGGGTGGGTGCTTAGGCTCCCAGTCAAGCGTTTTCAGGACGTATTTGGTCACTAGCTTGTAGCAGCGTTCGAAGGCAGCTTCGCGCTTCATACCGGTAGGCCGAACGGCGCCGCTGAACATATCACATCAACATGGTTTTGTTTAAAATCCACAGGGAAGATTTAACTTAGAATTGGTGCATAAGACCTCTTATATTTTAAAAGAAATACTCGAGCATTTGTTTGAAATAGAAATGTCGATCATATTTGATGAGGATGATTGAACAGGTAGTGCGCAAAATATCCCTGTCTTTTTAAGTCCATTCGTTACTTTCGCAATAAACCTTCTCTAAACTCTTTTACAAAACGTCTCATGTATTTGTCTTTTCTTGTTTAATTTTCTTTGTGTGGTGTTCAATAAAAAATAACAAATCTGTCCAGCGGTCCTTTGATTAATCAAGGTAAATACTTCAAAAAATAAAATACCCGCATTGAATACAGAACAGAACAAGTAAGGTGTATTTCACCAATCAACAAAAATAACTTGACAACAAACTCACGCCAACTCTTGGCTCAGATCTCACCTGATGTTATACTCGACGTTGGCATAGGTCCACTTCTCGCCCGTGACGATGGGCTCCACGCAGTCTGAGATAAAATCCCGTGAAAATCTCCCAGGTGTGCCCATCGCGAAGATGCCGTGTCTTGCCGCCAGCAGACCTAAGTTCAGGTAGCTGAGGAAGGACGTGACATACGATTACTAATTGTCACGATATAGATAAATCACTGAAAGGATGTGGTTTTTGGATGAAGTGGTAGTGGTAGCTCAGAAATATGAGAGCCAACAAACCGCGGGTGGTAGGACCTTGTGCAGGGTCCGTCCGGATCGCTACCACCATCTTATCCATTAACCTACCGCTAAACAGCAGTGTTCGCTTTGTTGTGTTCCGGTTTGGGGATAAGACAGCCGGTGAAATGACTAGCATAGAGGCATTCCATCTTAGTCCTCAGGGTTGGCAACGCATTTGCAGTCTTAGGATTGCATTGCCGTCTTGTGAATGCGAATGTCTATGGGTCACAGTTTCCACTTACCATCAGGTGGCCTGTGTGCTCGTTTGTCTTCCCTACGCCATAAAAAAAAAACCAAGAGTATGTTTTTTCTTAGTTTTCACAAGTATAAAAATGATTTAGAAAAAAATACACACGTCACGATGCCTGCAAGATTAAATGCTATTGGCGCTCACTTGGAAAGGGTTATATTGTGTACTTAACCAATAATTGTATCGAAACACTTTTCAACGAAAGTATTAATGTTTGAGATATCCTGAAAACATCATTGTTTCAGCGGAAAATAGTGTTCGATGTAATGATACAATCGATGTAGTGGAACTCGATAAAATTATGGGTTACCGTTGTATCAAGCAGTGGATGGTAATTAAGGCTCCCACAGACCAACATGCGGATTCACCGGGGGGACGCAGCTATTAGTGAATAGGAGATGTATATAATTTCCTCATTCTGATGGTCGACCTACCCGGAGCCAGTGTTGCCATAGTTTTTGCCATCAGGGTCCACTCCATGTGGTACATTTCACTAGTAGACTTGTAGAAAATTGTATTGAGGGAGTTAAAATTATCTATATAAATTCATTTAAGTATTTCATTATATTTAGACATTTTACATAGTTCGGTTTATCCATACCTACTAATATTTGTGACTTTGTAATGCTTTCATAGCGGATATATCCTCCGTACCAAGTCATTTAAATTAGTTTAGCTGTTTAATTAATTAATTATTTTTGAAATATGAAAATAGTGAAGGTCAAAATCAAAGTGTTAGTGCTGACGGATTCTAGAACCACGATATGCCACCAAAAGTCAACACCCTAATTATTAGGCATGGGCCCCTGAGCTGAACGGACTACTGACCCCTTACCGTCAGTTACATTTACCGTACTCGCTAGCGAGTCGAATACTCCGTCCCGCGCACTCTATAAGAATACTGTGAGGGATACTGTGCGGTAAATGTAACTCATGGTACTGACCTGTGCGTGTAGACGGTGACGTTGGTATCTCCAGCCGGCACCTGATGCGTGTCGTGGGCCGGCACGCCCTGCAAGTCCGTAGGACTCAGCTGGTAGGTGATCTGGGTCGACCCACCGCCCAGATCGAGAGCTGCCATGGTCTCATCCGACATCAGATCTGAAAACCAACACGGACTTTAATTATTGATCCCACCTAGATATCTGTCATAATAGCTTAATACATTAGAAAGAAAGAAAGAAAAACATTTATTCGTGACAAAGAACAGAGAAATACGCACAACAAGGATGTAGGGTTTATATTGTCTGCCATAATAATTTTTAGTCATAATTTCGGTTATATTTATGGTAAGTGTATCTTAAACTAGCATTGTTTACACACGTTAGATATTTAACTAAATTCTGAAAATTTTAAAGTACCAGCGATATAAAAAATATGACTATCAATAATTATGTCAACAATGACATTATCACCAAAAAAAACTAAAAAAAGGGCTCCCAGAATGTAGTCACGAAATGGTCCCAACGCAACATAATTAAAACATAGAATGACAACTAAATATCCAGCGGTTAGTATGTTAACGTGCATAATATCAAAGGGTTTACTAATACAAATGTTAATAATTATGTCATATTTATTGTTTTTATTGCGACAGTGGAAAGTGTAAGACATACCGTACCTTTGGAATTATAGTGACCTAATTCAACATTTCAGCTTTCAATATTGAGTCATATATTTATTGTTATAGAGACCTAACTCGAAATCCAAAATTTGTTTGGTCACTATGATTCTAAAGATGCGATACATTTGCTGAGAAACCCGTACCCGTTTCTACAGTAAGAATTAAATTATAGAGGTAAAATAATTTATTTTGTTGTAGTAGAAGTTTAAAATTTCAAAGCGTCTGGCAAAAAAGAAGGGAAGCCTTTGCCCTGCAGTGGAACAGGCAGTAGCCAATTTTTTTTTTGATGCAATGATAATATTTCGGTAATGAGTACACTATATCAATTTATGATTTATTTATGAGACACGGTGACAAATTACAAACACATTAATATTGTTCAAATAATGGTAACTATGTGGATGATATTGTGTCTGTAACGTAATAATATTATAAACATTAAACATTAAACATTAAACTAACTGACACACACTCAAATCACAAGTGTTATTTTATGAAAACGAAAAGTCATTGGACGCACGATATGTTTAAGTGGCTTCTTCAATCAACTGATACGATAACATCAAAGTATTATTTCTACACCTTCTACTATAAACCGATGTTATTTACGTTACATCCCGATTATTTATCGACCCGATTTAAGAGGATTGTGAAGTGCCGCTTAAATCACACAGCTGTGAAAAAAAAACATATAAAGTCAAATTTCCACGAAAAACTATGAAAAACTAGGTTTTTAAGTTTCTTCTTTTTTTGGCGATTTCCCTTCCAAGAAAAGATTACGTAATTTTTAACCCACGACGCAAAAAGAGGGGTGTTATAAGTTTGACGTGTAAGTGTGTGTGTGTGTCTGTCTGTGGCACCGCAGCTCTTATGGAATGGCACTGTTTATGGAAACTTTCAGCCTCACAATCCTCTTAATCTGTATATTTGGGATTAGGAGGTTCCCTTAACAGCTCATATTGACACATACTACGCTTATATCTTTAACTAATACATACTACATTGATCCTTGCGTTGACATTTAGTTAAGACTAGCTAACATTGACCGAACTCTAGACAGGATGTTGAACTTCAAAAGAATATTTAGACTAACTCTTGCCCACGACATACGCGCGACTTCGGGTCGCCGACGACGTCCCGAACACATGGTTGCGGGAGGCTCTGTTCGGGCGCTGTCCACGCTTGCGAGGACCTGTTTTCCAGTTAGTTATTCTAGTTATCGTTCCCAACGTAGAGACTTCATCGTGTTGGTCTCCTAGGCTTTATTTTGTTATTTACCTTAGATATTGTTTTATCTACACCCATATCGCAAAACCTCTCTGACGCGTTCAGAAACTGTCAGGATAGAACTAACATTACGTAAATTATATCTGTAGTTATGATGAAAGAAATTCATTTCAATCTCGCATCGTGATTGAAATAGGTTGTTGCATGAATCGGAACGTAAATTCAAATTAAGTATAAAAAGTTTA
Organism: Acleris laterana; assembly: GCA_963966035.1. Taxonomy (NCBI): domain Eukaryota; kingdom Metazoa; phylum Arthropoda; class Insecta; order Lepidoptera; family Tortricidae; genus Acleris; species Acleris laterana. The sequence continues at coordinate 8,973,664 of OZ014457.1, forward strand.
AAAAACCAAATGAGTCTATTTGAGGAAGGCATATTTGCAAGTACAAGTTGAGAAAAATGAGCGACTCAAGCATTGACGTCGAGAAACAAAGCCACATTACAGAAAAACCAGAGGTTCAGAACGCGGCAACTACTACCGAAGACGATTTAGTCCCGACGAAGTCTAAAATACTAAGTTCCCAAACGCGTCATAAAGGATTTGCAATATGGGTATATATAAAGTACTGTATTGCTTTACCTTGTAACGTAACTTACTTTTAAGTATTATACAGGGTGACTGGAAATTCGCCGTATTCCTTGAAAGGGGTTATTCTACAGCTCATTTGTAACGATTTAAGTCCAGTCAACCAGGGGTCAAAACTCATTGGTTACCGAGTTATACACGGTTTTAGAATTTTAAAAATAGAAAAATAAATTTTCGACCTAAAACTAGTAATTGTGTAAAAACTTCGTAATTTAGAAATAAAAAAAGCATTTTTCAAATAGCCAATGAATTACTGATTACGAAAAATAATTATAAATGCCAAAGAAATGCAAAGTTTTGCAAATAAAAGGATTTGAAGTTGTAAGTTCTAGTGATTATTTTCCAAATTTTGTAACATTTTAAAGCATAACTAAAAATAAAGTATGACACTTCGCGTACAAATGACAGAAATAGTTTGCTCAATTCATAAGCTTTCTAAAAAGGTAAAATTTATGACATTTTAAAAGTAATTTTCATTTAAAAATGTACAATTAATAATAATAGCAGAATTGTTCGCGGTTATGCTCCATCGTTTCATCCAAAAAACGCGGGATCGTTATCGTTTTAAAAATCAGCTAATCGTGTTCTTTTAAATTTGCTTTTTTAAAACATAAAGTGCGTTCCATTTTTAAGCGAAAAACGCGGGAAGTGTTGTAGTAAAATGAATATAACATCGTTCTTCTTTTTAAATTCAGCTAATGGTGTTCTATTTTTAAATAAATTTACGTTTTAAAAACATGAGACGCGGCTGCAGCTAGAAGAGAATACCAACGTCATTACCCTAACCGCCGTTTACCTCACGCAAGCGTGTTTGGTTCATCGTACCGTCTTATTCGGGAAAGAGGATCAGTTCAACGCCGCCAAGCTGTCGCTTGAAGACCTCGACATGATACTGCTCAAGATGAAGAAATCCTTCAGTGTTTCCGGACAGACTGCACTACTTCGACGAGAATTGTGGCTAACCGGCTCGGTATGTCTCAGTGGAAGGCGTGGTTTACACTGCACTCAGCTCGGCAGTACCCAGAGAGAAGGATCTCGTCGAAGTAGTGCCGTGCCGTCGAAGCAGGCATTTGAGAAAGAAGCTTAGTTATCAATATCGTCCGAAATGGAAAGAAAGTGGAAAGTAACTGATTACGTAGGTCACTCAAAAAGTTTTGAGATGCTCGAAATTTCAAAATGGAACGCACTTTGTTTTTAAAACGCAAATTTATTTAAAAATAGAACACCATTAGCTGAATTTAAAAAGAAGAACGATGTTATATTCATTTTACTACAACACTTCCCGCGTTTTTCGGTTAAAAATGGAACGCACTTTATGTTTTAAAAAAGCAAATTTAAAAGAACACGATTAGCTGATTTTTAAAACGATAACGATCCCGCGTTTTTTGGATGAAACGATGGAGCATAACCGCGAACAATTCTGCTATTATTATTAATTGTACATTTTTAAATGAAAATTAATTTTAAAATGTCATAAATTTTACCTTTTTAGAAAGCTTAGGTATGAATTGAGCAAACTATTCCTGTCATTTGTACGCGAAGTGTCATACTTTTTTTTTTAGTTATGCTTTAAAATGTTACAAAATTTGGAAAATATTCACTAGAACTTTCAACTTCATATCCTTTTATTTGCAAAACTTTGCATTTCTTTGGCATTTATAATTATTTTTCGTAATCAGTAATTCATTGGCTATTTGAAAAATGCTTTTTTTTATTTCTAAATGACGAATTCTAAAATCGTGAATAACTAGGTGACCAATGAGTTTTGACCCCTGGTTGACTGGACTTAAATCGTTACAAATGAATTGTAGAATAACCCCTTTCAAGGAATACGGCGAATTTCCAGTCACCCTGTATATTACAATAGAATAAATGACCTTCTGCTGGATCTTGCACCGCTTTTCTTCAGAACGGTCTTGTCCGAAGCGCTGGTAGATTCACTCCATATTACCGACGTGTAAAAGAGCCCTCATGTGGCCAATATACTGAATAAATATTTTGAATACTGAATTTGACACCATCCACGTAGAAGACGTTTGCGGTCAATTCCCGCGGGGTACCTATGTTGTTACTCGGGACAAACGTAACGTATGTCACTCTCAAACAAGTAGATACGTTACTGCATTGCTGCGTGGAAGAACATACCCACACTTTCATATGGCATTTAGTAGACAATCGAGCCATCATGGTAAACTGGATCTGGGACCCATAGACATTTGCACTCTCGAAAGACCCAACCCAACCCTTAGAACTAAGATGGAATGCCTCTATACTACTCATATCACCGGTTGTCTTATCCCCACACCAAAACACAATAATTCAAACACGGTTACGGTAGGTAATTTTTTTTTTCTACTTACGAATTTTCGGAGAAATAAAAGCTAACAAAACTTCGGACTTGCTATAGGATACCAATATGAGTAGGTAAAGATAGGGATAAGGAGTGAATACTGACCATGCAGTAGGTTGACGGTGTACCAGATGAAGATGCCCTCGTCGGCGCCGTCCATGATCTCCACGCCGGCGCGCGTGTCGTAGCCCAATCTGAAGGGAACATTACATTTCGAATAAAATATATTATTTCAATATTCCGTGACGCTGGTTTTCAGTGAGACCTGCGTCGCTATTGCCTAACGCACTCGCAACCTCAATTGGCTTCAAAGCGGAACAATACATACGGTATTTGACCAAAGTCAAATCAGCTTCTTTTTGTGAAACTTCAAAAACGCCCCGTTACTATGGAATTTATAGGGATTACTATGTTGTGACTTGTGACGTACTAATCAAACAGCGTCTTTATTGTCGGATTTTATGAATTTGAAAATCTTAAAATAGCAAACATAAAGAAAATAATGATGTTTTCCCAGTATTTTTATAATGTTTATCTATTGTAAATGAAAAACCAATTTAATTTCACTCTTGTAATATCCTATTCTTTTTATTTTGTATGCAGACAAGCCTTCGATTTTCAAAATGTAAACAATTGCGATTGCGAGTGCGTTAAGCAATAGCCCCTCTGGAGAGGTAAATGGGCATCGTGATAACAATACTATAGGTACTATTTAAAATTAACCAAAACCAAAACACTACATACAATTGCATACAACTAACCATGCATATGAGTGAACGGACATTATATACGAGTGTGTCTGTGTGTGAGTGAGTGCGTGTGTGTATGTACATGTGTGCCAGTACGACTGCTTATGTACCGGATACTTGGATTGATAAAACATGTTTATTAAGATTATTTTTGAACGACGCAACCGACTTTAATTTGTAATTTGTGCGCTATTGGGCTGCCTGAGAGAGAGCCAGTAACAAGTTTGGACACAATCGTACGCGCCCAATGCATGTATAATGATATAATGCTTTTTGTAAAAGCAATTAAGATAATTTCACGCACAACAAATGAATGTTCCTGCATTTAATCAACTTTTTTAAATTTGTATTGGATTTCTTGGTCCTTTCGATGTTTAATGGAATTGACAGATTTAAAAAACCGTTCAAAAAAGGGTTTTTTTTACGTTGATTTCACAGCTACGAAGATAAATGTAAAGCAAGTTTTAAAAACCCGGGTGTGTTTTTTTTTTCTTCGATATACGTTTATTGAATAATTTCACACACATCTAAATCGGCTCAGGCGTTTAGATGTTATGGTGGAATAAAGAATCCTACGTACATATTTTATACATACTTACATGAACTCTGAAAACATGAAACTACTTTACTTGGGCAGTCGTGTAAAAATGAGGCTCGCATTTCAGAAATAATGAATAAACATGTTAAATAAAACTGAGGCTCTATTCTACGCGGCGCGGTAAAGACCATATAGGTAGATTTTGACATGATGTGATGTGATCGTTTTTTTTTAAGAGACCACAAAAGGTTTACCAGGATTAAGAAGTTACATATACATCATCATCATCATCATCACCAGCCCGGGGGCGTCCACTGCTGGACAAAGGCCTCCCCCAAAGAGCGCCACAAGTCACGGTCTTACATATACTCAACTATTAAATCAGAAATCATTGTTAAAGATCATCATCAGGGTTTCGAAGATTCAACCAAAAACGTGCAAAAAAGGTGCCGTGTTTGAAAAATAAAACTATCGAGGATTTTATTTCTCATCGTGTTATCAACTTATCACGTTTAGCAGACTCAAGGAAATATGATTAAGTTTAATATATCTAAAGAACAGACACAAAGGCTTTATGGTTATTGAGATCCAGATCGCGGTACACTACGGTTTTATCGAGTAGAATCAACCCGCTGGTGTGACTCACTTTTCGACCGCATCGCTGACGTGTTCAAGCAGCTCGTCTGCCTTCTCGTTGGGCAGCAGGCGCAGCCCCGCCGTGGCGCGCACGATCAACGGCGTGCTGGACCGTTTTTTCTCAGGTATCAGGAACTCCGCCTTCTTTATCAGCTGCACTATTGTTTCCGCGCCCTGTTGGCAACACGTCACAATACAACACCTTTAGATTTGTTAGATAGCAGCGAATTTTCACATTATGTTCTTTCGTAATACTTAGGTATGTAAGATTTAGTTCGTTTTAATATCAGGATCAGGAACCCGCGTGGTTGCCGGGTAAGAATAGTGCCACTCCATGTCCTCCCGTGGATGTCGTAAGAGACGACTAAGGGAATAAAGGCTGTGTAGTACTGTTAGGCGATGGGCTTGCAACCTGTCACTAATACACTGGTAAACATCTTAGCCTAATTGTGCAAAATGTGGTTACAGAATTATTAACAAGTTTTTAGAGTTGTTAGTAATTCTGTAGCTCTGCCTACCCCACTCTGGGAATAAAGGCGTGAGCTTATGTATGTGTATGTATGTAATATCAGAATCAAAGACAAATAATTGCGATCACAAAAGAACAAAGAAAATTCGCTACTATGAAAAAATGATTTCGTAAAAATGAACTAACAAATCCTTTTTTATACTTTGATGTGGCAAACGAGAACACATACCACCTTATGGTAAGTGGACTCTGAAACCCAGACATTTTCAATCTTACGATGACAATCTCAAGACTGCAATTGCGCTGCCAACCCTGAGGACTTTGATGGAATAACTGGATGGTGGTCATTTCGATGGTTGGCAGTGCGAGCAACTCTTCTCGAGTGAGAGTTGCTGGTGTTTATACGGGTGGTGATTACTTCCCATTCAGTTAGTAGCCCGCATGCTCGATTGCATCCCTCTCGAAAAAAAAAACATAGGTACCTACCTTCGCAGGGTCATCGGCAAACGCGGAGAGCCCGGGTTTAGACTGCTCAAAGTATTCTTCTTCTAAATCTACGTTACTGTGTCCAAATACTGCAACAACGTCGTACAAAATCGTCAATAATATAAGACTGATTAAAATTTGTTATTAAAGACAAAATTTGTTAAATGAAAATTATACATAATGTTATCTTTTTTAACCAGCCAAAGTCCGTACCATTTTTGATTTTTAATTATTTTTTTGCGTATATACTCGTCTTTCGGCTCGTTCCATAATAACACACTCGTGTATTAATGCCTCCCATTATGCACCAGTCACATATACTAGGTACTATTTTCTACTCTCGTAACATAATCCACTAATATTGATATCGTTAATGGTGTCAGTACCACTTATACCGTAACCGAAGCGTGAAAACAATTGTATGATGAGCGTTTCCATGGTATTAACAGTTCTATAATGATTATCATAGCATTGTTATTACCATGGTTACGTGCATAAGCAATATCAGTTATGGTGTTTGGCAATCAACTGACATCTCAATTTTTCGACTGTTTTTACAACAATTGAAATGTTTAAAAGTACGAATATTAATCATACGACTATTCTTGTGCCCACCAAATTTATCAGAAACTAGTTTCTGTCTTTTATCGGCACTTACGTTATCAAGACGGATATTCAATTATCATCTAATAGTGTTATCAGTTTCGCCTTAGTTAACAAACTCTTGGTGTTTATAAATATTAGTATCAGGGATAATCTTACACGAATTAAAAATTAACCTCGTCCCAAACTAGGCTCTAGGCGTGTACTATAGGTACTAGACAACGATATAAATACCTATATAGAGAAATACATACTTAAATTAAATACACAGAGAAAACACCCAAGACTCAGGAAAAATATCTGCGCTCATCACACAAATGTCTGCCCTTACCGGAATTTGAACCCGCAAGCGTCTTACGCAGGGTACCAACTAAGCTAACGTGGCATGAAGTAACACTTCATAGATACATATGGATGAATATTATTAAAGAGCGACTGACGGATGCAATATGGTGACGAAAGCATAAAATGGATAAGACTGTTATAAAAAATTGAGTACTATTTAATGTACTCATATCCATGTTATGGATATCGTTTGACGTTATTTGCATTTTACCGCTCATTGGATATTAATTATTAATATTATACTTACGCGGCACATGGAAGGGCATGCGGAACTTATAGGCGAGCACCCGGGAGCCCGAGGAGCCGGCGTCGATGATGACGGCGTAGTGGTACTCGCTCTTGTAGCCCAGCGACTTGGCCAGCCGGTCCAGCCAGGACGTCTGCCCCGCGAACAGGCCTGCGCACACGCACATGTTTATTATAGATAGATTTAAAAGGATTGTGAAGCTAAACATGTCCACACATTATGCGATAACGTTACCCATCCCTTAAACCTAGTCCGGTTTTTGAATGTTGTAGATATTATGAAAAACTAGCTCTGTACGTTTTTTTTTCCGAACCGTACAACGGACCCAGACACACTCCCACTTAGCCGGTTTGTTCTTACTTATTCCTAAGCATGGTTTTAGTACACGCTTGCTCGTAGTTTTTACGTTTATGCGAGCACGTACGTACAATGTGTACGAGAAAATGACTTAAGCGTTAGCCCAAAGTTTAAGTAATTTACACATGGTCGAACATGCTCGAATAAACATAAAAACGAAGAGCAAGCTTGTACGTGGAGACTAGGCATAACATATACCTATCAAGCGTTTTATAAAAAAAATTATGTAACCGACCATAATTGCGTAGGTTGCTAAATTAAAAACAATCTGCGCAGGCACAGCGTAACACCATGTTGATTGATTCGCACAGCGGCCATTAAACCGCTGCGATAAACCCTGTCATACCGGGGCCTAATCTTCTAGAAAACTATGCTAAGTAATTGAAAGAAAGAAAGAAAATCATTTATTCGTGACATGCATAACAAAGAACAGATTAACAAATACAAGAAGAAAGTAGCCACGAAATGGTCCCAACTCAGCGTGATGCGTGATGTAATTGGATATTGCAATAGTCATAATAGTTCATTTGACCAGATATACCTACGTTTGGCATACGTGGGCATCTAGTCGCGTAGCCAGAGAAAAAATGCTTATGAGAATACCACAAGTTTTATTTTTTACTGTGTGGCTAGATAAAGTGCATTGTGAGCAATTTGTAAAAAAAAAATATGTTTTACGGTTGGCTTTAGGTATTTACTAATATTGCGTGTTACGTGATGTATAAAGCATTCAAGTTTAAATTGTTACTTCAGAACTTATTTAGCGTCAAAATGTTTGTTCTTTAGTGTTAATAGGTATATGTGGAACTATGAAAATCAAAAAAAAACTTTTTTGTCTTTATTACTACTTATTGTATGAATAAAGAGTAATTTCGTGATTTCCGTAGTTCCTGTAAGTATTTACGAGTATTATCACTGTAAGGGTGGATGCGACCAAACTTGAATAAGATTTACTCCGAGATTAGTCTATACAAATTCGGCGTTTAATCTAGGTATAAGACCTTATTCTCTTTTGGTCGAATCCGCCCTAAGGATTCAATAAACATTTTAAACTTTTATTCTTTATACATTACGTAACACGCAATATTGTTAAATACCTTAAGCACTGTCGTAAAACATAGTTTTTTTAAGTTACAATGCACTTAATCTATCCACACAGCATTTCATAAATTTTAATGTCCCACGAAGCAACTAACCTATAATTTTATAAACTTCGTTTCGCTAAAATTATTTATCCTTAAACGGTTACAGCTGACAGGTTAAACGGGGCAAGTACCGTATAACGGGGTAAGTAGAGATTAACCCTTTATAGGGCGAAACCAAAAATAGACCTGAATTCTAGCCTCATTAGATTTCACCTATTAGCACAAAACTCTTTCAATAAAAAACACAAAAAGTAAAAAGTAAGTGGTCATTTTTAGTTCCAGGTTTTAAAATTGCCCTTTAAAGGGTTTAAGGGGTGAGTAAGGACACAACCTTAAATGAAGCATATGTTACTAATTATAAAACTGAAATTATATCCAATAGACAACGTTATTGACCATTTAATACTTGTTGAAATACTTGAAGAAAGTTATTTGCTTACCACCGCAGAACCTGCAGCTGTATTAAATGTGTCACGATAACAGTAAATGTCGCTTTCGCGTTATTTTATGTATTTAGGAGAATTGTGAAACGACGCTAAAATCACGTAGCAGTCAAATATAATTCATATTAATTCAGCTCCGGGCCATAACGTTTCTCATCCCCTAAATTAAGTCCAATTTTATATAAGTATTGTCGTTATGAACTTATTATGAAAGTTTTTTTTCATTTGTTTCCATAATATCTACAAGATATTCAAAAACCTTAAAAATCGGATTACGTTGAAGGAGAAGAAACGTTATCGCATTTTGTAGGTAGGCTATATGAATTTATTTGGCTTCACAATCGTCTTCGACACCTCTTCACATAGAACCTATATTTAAGACTGTGCCGAGCGTACGCCGGGTGTACAGTGGCGCCCTCATTACTATTATTGTGTTTTCTAATAAACTAAAGTATTTTCTTGAAATTGGTCGTTAGGTTTTTGTACTACAAAAGAAAACACAACTTTTAGGGTAAATCACATATTTTAATAACAATTCACCTTCGAGTTATCAACTTAACGGAAAAAGCTGACCACTCAAACGATAATTGTTAGTACAGTTTGTTACGTATCCCATAAATTGAGTTTTTACTTGCGCTACAAAAACGTATCCTCTGATTGCAAGGAAATTCTTTAGTTAATTAGAAAACACAATAATAGTAATGAGGGTGCCACTGGACGCTCGACGTTTGCTCGGCGCAGCCTAACATTTTTTATCACACTCCTTATTCCCCACCTTACTTGACAAGTTGACACATACGCTTATATACATAAGAAAGGACCAGTATAGCGCTTTTTTAAGTCTGGTTGTCCTGAAAATCAGCGTCACGGTATTTGTTTAACATCAGGATTGTAACTTAGCTTCAAATTTTTTTTTTTTATTAATGGCTTTCACTCCTTTTAAGGTGTATTTCGCCAATGTCTTGTTATTTATACACTCCCATGGACTTATTAGAGAAATAAGTTCATAGATATCACACGCGTGGACAATTGTTCGGTAAAACAGTATTTTCTCTAATGGACTAAACAGAAGCACATAGGGTTAGCTCCACGCGCTTCTGTCAAGTCAGGTTAAAAGATTATCTTCTTCTTTTTTTATTAATGGCGGTCCACCGCGATATCCGCAGTGATTTCGCCAGTGTCAAGTGAGTAGAGTAAATCAGTAAACAATCGGCCATCTTCCCTCCCCGAAGGTTACCGGAAATAAAGTTTATTTACCCGTTAATTTTTTGCACCAAAAAACGATATTTTTCCTTCTATCACAATGACAGACGTCATCACTTAAACTTCAATAATGAAATGTCTCTTTGTGATAGGGTTCTACGGCGGCACACTAATAAGTTTCCTTTACCAGTCCCCTATTTCACCATCTTGACAATGACACGCGACAGGTGACAATTCGTTACATATTGCAAAGTTAACACGCTGATACATCACTGGCTATCATATCAACTGAGCCATGTACGGTCACGAGCGTTAATTTGGGACCTATTTCAAGAAAAATATGCTTTGAAGTCGTGAATGTCATTAGAGACGTCCAGTTTTTTGTAACTTTTAAGAAACTCAACCTCATTCTAGTAGAATGTCAGATTGACTTTGGACCTAAAGTGGGTACCAAATTTAAACTCGTGACTATACACTGAAATGTCACCTGTCACCTGTCATTGTCGGGATGGTGAAATGGGTTGATATTGGCATATGTTTTTTCTCCAAGCGCTGTGATAACCAATCATATTGACAGTAATGACTAATGAGGTATATTACTGTTGACTCGTTTTGAAAACATTTTATCAACATTCGGTAACAGCAGTTGACACGAGAGATTTAGCAAGAACACAACAGCATTCACCGTGCCTGGAATGCTTTTAAAACACTTTCTAAGTAGAACAATACCCCGTATTTTGCCTCAAACAATATTGAATATTTATGAGTTTTATGACCAGTGCGTTAGTTTTCGTAATGACATGATAATTCTATGTATTCGGACAAAAACAATAATTATAGGTAATATAAGAGCTTATCTAATTTGTAATGACACACGCCTATTTAACTTAATTTACTTATATAACCCCATAAAGTTTGCGGGCGAGGCGCACGACAGGTTGGACAAGCTTTAATAGATGTGTGCTAGAAATATAAAAAACCTCGCAATATTGCGGAAAAGATATGAACGGCCTTTTCCTTTGCAACTCAAGTTAAACAACCCAGTCATGTGATTCAAATCTACATATACTACACACTACAACCACACTATACTTAGAGGATTAAGAAATGAATATCCAGAGTTATATTATGAGATTCAATGTCGTCACACGTGACTCACCTGACTAAAATTACCGTTTTTCAATTTCAATCCTTAACTATGTACACATTTTTTTGAAAACCACGCCTTTACGATAAACCTAGATCCTAACCACATTAATTAATTTTAAAGTACTTACAAATCCGTGATAGACCAAATAAAACAAGTTAAAACAAACCAGTACCAAATTCTCCGACAAAATACCTTAATAATTGTCTTGTCTATGGAAATCAAACCACTACGTTGGCTCAATCATAGTCACGATTAAAAAAAAACGGCAAATTGTGCTCCTCCTTTTTTGGATTGGGTTAAAAGTATAGACTTTTCGCGTTAAGAAAATAGTGACTCATCGCTGTCCCCCGACTTAGCCCAGGTCGCTCAAAATTGTATTTTTTTGTCCATTCAACATGATCTTTTAAAATATAATTTGTTTGAATTTTAACTCCTCTGCGAATACATACATATTTACCGTGCAGTTGCACAGATGAGTCACTATTTTCTTAACGCGAATAGACTATAGTAAACTATAGTTTAAAACACTGAAATACCTGTCATCAAGATTGGAAACAAGCCTAACATGCTTCTTGCGCGACAGACGTCTCACCACAATGTTATAACTTGTCTGCACCTGCGTTGCACGAATCAACAACATCAATTCGACAATTCTAGTTTTTATGGCGGCACTTCCTTTGAGACTGACTAAGACTGGTCTAACATCGCATATGTTTCACTTATCGAAAGAAGGAGACGCAACTAAAATATTTCAAAAACAAAAGCCAACCGAAGTGCCATCACAATAAGGTAAAGGGACGCTATGTTTGTAATCATCGAAGGAGTCTTCTATTGTCTATAATTCAGGCTGGGGTATGATCTAACACTCTCTCAAAACAGCGCTGCGCGGTACTAAGTGAATTACTTTTATCGATATCGATACGTATGTAAACTTTTGATGTATTTTGAGTTAGCATCGTAATTATTTACGACGGAATGAAATTACAAATGTACAATTAAATATTTAACAAAACCTAAATAAATATATTTTGTTACTGATTACAACTATTTAAACCTATGTATGTGCCACGGTCGTGATTTAACCATATAATCGTAATACACTTAGTAGGTATACGAGTAGATAGCGTGAAACACGGATAAAGCACTCTTAAAAAAACATTCAATGTCGCTAATTCGTTATTCGCGATCATTGAAGTAAAATTATGAAAACTCAGTCATGACCGATTTATTCTCTGCATCGGCAGTATTCAAATCTACTTATGTCGTGCAATATTTGTCATGAATGATGTAGTCTTTAGCTATGTTTATTCCAAAATCACACTTTATACTTATATAATAAATGCTTTAGTTTTTGGTTGTGTGAGTTAGTATGTTTCTTACTTAATAATAAACGGCTAGACTGATCTATATAAATTTGAAATCTGTATAAATAGTTTTTACTCTCAATTTCTACATAGGACACGTTTCATCCTAAAAAAACGTTCTTTTTTTATTTTGGAGTATGCTTTGTGTAACAAAAAACTCAAGACCGAGCTCAGTGGCATGCCATGGGAGAGCCTATGTCCAGCAATGGACGGAAATGGGCTCGTGGGTCGTGAAAGATTTTTTGCGCATAACCCAAGTATGACATCTCCAGTTAAAGCACCGTTTCGATTATTACTATACACAAGACTATAGCCAAACTAAGTACATTTAGGAAAAATATCGGGCCAGACACTAAAGACAAAAATATTCATTCAGGCCAAAACACAAACACAACACTTGTTATCGTTAAGAATAAGTTGAGTAGAGTTTTAAAGCGAAACAAAACCATTCTTTAATTTATAATGTTAAGTCGTAACATTCCAGATTGAGTTTTCTACGCAACAAAAATAACTATAAAAAATTATAGTGTAGTGAGTTTTAGTGATAAAAATCGCCTTAAAGATATGGAGATATTGCGAAATTCAGTTTTATAGCTAACTAACGACCCGCTCTGGCTTCGCTTCGGTTTATGTGATTTTTCTGCAACACCCGTACACAAAACAAAGTTTATTATAGGTACTTACCTAAAACCCTTCCTCTTGAATCACTCTAACTATTAAAATAAACCGCATCAAAATCTGTTGAGTAGTTTTAAAGATCTAAGCATATACATAGGGACAGACAGACAGACAGCGGGAAGCGACTATGTTTTATACTATGAAGTGATAAAGTATCGATTTGGTGATACGGTAGGTATTACATCACTATTGAATTTGTGTTGTTTGGTCATACGATAGGTATTGTATAACATCATCTAACATCGTAAACTAAGTTCGGCGGCTTATGCGGTAAAGCGAATCCGACAACTTGCTGACGTCGAGACGGCGAGACTTGTGCACTATATTTCCATAGTGTTATGAGTTACGGAATTTTGCTGTGGGGAAAAGCGGCTGACATCCAGACCATCTTTGTATTACAGAAGCGGGCTGTACGTGCCATTTATCAATTGGGGTCCACCCATTCCTCGATAAAAGCCTTTGAAAGACTTACCTCTCGAAGTACAACCCACTAAAATAATAACCCCTTTGGACGAAATATACGACTTAGTTGTTTGTTAAACTAGCCATTCATATAAGGGAAACCTAAAGATCAGCAGTAAGTTGATATCCCTCTTTTTGCATAACCAAATATAAGGGTAACCCTTAAAAATAGCGTTTTAAAAAGTAAATCGAACGGCTTTCAAGCGATACGGCTTTTCTAAATAAATCCTTATTAAACCCATTCGATACCCCTTGAATGGGATAGCGGGCTGGACCCTGATAAATTTAAAGAAATCAATATTCTTACAGTCGTGTTAATATATCTTAGAGAATATCATGTACAGTAGGCTGCAAAAGTGCATGGACAATTGAGAATTAAAATGCTATGCAGGTGAATGTCGACGCCATCTGTCTGCTTGTGGGGCGTTAGCAGCTATTAGTAAATCTTACTGGTTCAGTCAGATCTCACTAGATGGCGCTGCATTACCTTATAATATGAAAAATATTTTTTTCCACAAGAACCAAGCAGTTGCATAGTTGTCAACTTTATTATTCTTAGTCCACACTTCCAAACTCGGATTATTGATTAGATTATTAAAAAACACATTCAAAATCCATTTTACCCGAGCGGAATCGAACTATGAACCTCTTGTATCATAGGCAATGCCAAATGCCGTTCGACCATCGAACGTTTTGATAACCTGTCAAAATATATTATCAGTTTATGTTTATAGTCGGCTCTGCTTACTTTCTAAGAAATACGTTAGTATCAGAAGAGGGTAGAATGAAAATTTATAAATACCGGTTTCGTTTTTACATTTAACTTATGCACAATCCTTTGTTCACTGTTCCTCGTACGGTTACTGAGTTTTTAATTGCGTTATTATTTCATCAAAATGAGTTCACGTTGTAATATTGATTCAGTTACAAGATCGCAAATAATTGCCTTGCATAACGAAGGCAAGAATTTATCAGATATAGCCAGAGAGACAGGAGTAAACGTAAGTATTTTTGATGTGTTTTGTTCAAACAAAACTTAATATTCATAGGTTAACTATTCTTTTTTTTGTTATAGCGGAAAACCGTGGTTCTTTGGGTACGCCGATTTGAAGAAGAAGGATCTTTGCTACACCGTCAAAGAACAGGCAGACCACGGCTTATAGACGCGCCGCAGCGTCTAGCCATGGTGGTGGATTACGAGGAGAATGGTTTTATACCGACTAACCACTACGCCAGTTTATTTGACACAAGCGTGGACACCGTCCGTCGAGCTCTTCACAGTGAGGGTCTGCATTATCGTAGACACGCAGTCAAACCATCGCTGACAGATAATCACAAAAGAGCAAGGTTAGAGTTTGCTTTGGAGCTTTTGGATTTAGATTGGTCTAATGTCATCTTTACTGATGAAAAAACGTTTAAATCGAGTCAACATGGACGTCTAAGTCTGTGGCGTCGCAATAATACGCGGTGGAATAGCGGCCACGTAGTGCCCAACATGGAGTCTGGTCGCATCAGCGTGAACATGTGGGGGTGGATGAGTGGAGCTGACCCGGGAGAACTAGTGAGGCTACCCAGTCGAGCCAATAGTGCGAACTATGTGGAAGTGCTGGAGGAGACCATGTTGCCCACTGTTCGGAATGTGTATCCTGAAGAGCAGTTGCCAATTATATCTTTCGTGCAAGATAATTGTCCGATACACCGTTCGCGTATTGTGCGGGAGTGGTTTAGCCAGCACGAAAATAACATTAAAGTTATTCCTTGGCCTGCTAGATCGCCGGATTTAAATCCCATTGAAAATTTGTGGGGCGTTATCGTCCAACGATGGGATAAACAGAATGAGCGAACACCAGAAACTTTAGAGGCTCATTGTTTAAAAATATGGGACAGTATTCGCGGGTCAGATCTGTGTAGAAATCTCGTCGGCTCAATGCGCTCCCGTTTGCAAGCTGTGATCGAACAAGGTGGGGGCTACACTAGATATTAAGTTTAAGCAAATAATTACACTTATATATATATTTTGTGTGATATATTTAGTGGAGACCGGGTTTTGATTAACGTATCACGTCATCATCATCATCATCCATCACTGCGTAAAACATTAATAATAATAAACGAAATGAATGTTTATTTTGCCGTTTTTAAGTTTCTGAGCTATGTTATGATATTTAATCATATATTTTAACGAAATACTTTATTGCCCCCTTTGTCACACGTCCGAGTTAATTTGTTTTTATTTTAAATTGTCAACTTTATTTCTATGTTAACTTTTTTGGTGTGTGTTTGGTTTAATAAAATTGTTTGGTTTATTTCATGGAGCTAGCAGAACTTTTAATTTATTGATGACTGATCATGATCAAAACTGTAAAAGACAGCTATTACAATGCGTTTAACCTTTAGGCACGCGGTTGTTTTATGCGCAGCGCAGGTGCAGGTGTTTAACGCATTTGCGTTGACGTTCCCTATTTTAATTCAATACATCGAAGCAATTACTACGCTTTGTTTTTGGGTCATACGCACGCAGCTCCAATCGCAGAGTTCAATTCATTAAAAAAAAATGTTTACAGTATAAAACAACCGCGCACTTTACGTTAACCCGGTCCCTATTTTTTTGAATTATATTTGTTATTACTAGTTATTGTGGGAAAGCTTCAATCATCTTTCCGATGTCGGAAATGAATACTTAAGCTAAGACCTCAATAGTTAGATGGAAAATTGTTATAATGTTGTAAATAATTAGTCAAATTGAGATAAACTGATTATACTCAAATATTTTATAAGAAGTAAATGATTTTAAACCACAAAAGTAGTATCATTTTTAAGAATGACGAATTTTTCCTGCTTTAAATAATGCATTTATTATGTTCCATCATTGTAAACGTAAGCAAATAATATTTAAAAAAAAAAACAAAAATATGCTTGCCACTAACGAGATTCGAACTCCCATCCATTGAGCACACCTACGCATGAAGCTTATAAACTGTGCCACCATCTCATATGGTTGACAAGACGAAATATCGATTCTAGTGCTGTGTAGTTAAGAAATTGCAGTAATAAGCAATTGAACTAGATCAGTAAACTGCGCCATCTAGTTTATTTGTTGCGAACTTGAAATCGAGTGCTCATAGGATTATCGACGTTAAGGTGTCCATGCAATTTTGCAGCTGACTGTATGTATGCAAACACAAAATGTATTCTGCAATAGTATTCTGATAAATATTTTATGCGAAAAAATGAAATTCCTTGCGACGAATAGGCTCATTAATTAATATGATGCAACGGACTTAAAGATAAGAGAAGATAAGATAAGAGTTAATGCCAATAGAAAATAATGCTTAAGGTGTGCATTATAGAATAATTACAAAAAAACGTTATGCGTAAGAATAGGAAACCGTTAAAAGCCATCTGAGCAACAAAGGTGTGGGTAAGGACCAAAAAGTTGTCCACGCTAACTCAATCAATTAAATTCTCTATGAAACTTCCGTTGTGACACGAAAATTAGCTATACAATTGTAGGGATACTTTTCGTCGCACAACGGAACTTTTTTCGTCTTCGTCATTTGTATGATTAACTGCGCTTAACTGTGGTCCAACTTTTTGGTCCTCACCCGTGTTTCTTATAAAAAGGTTTTTTTTTTTAAACGCATTAAGGCAAGCCAAGCCAAAATCCATAGAAGTATTTTTGACGGGTTTCCCCCTGACAACCCTTGGCTCTAATACGTATGTATGCAGGGCTCGGAAAACGGTATTTTTTTCAAAACGGTTTCGTCTTAAATGCCTAAGGAACGATTTGTTTCGGTTTCGTTCGCAAATAACGTTATAGAAAACGTTTTTGAACAAGAACGAAATTGAAATATTTTTTTATCCATATAACGTTTTTAACCGTTTTTTCCCATTAGCTGGGTTCGGTAGGAATATTACAAATATCATCCAGTCAGTTAGTATTTAGCAGCCACGCGACGCGGTTTTCTTTGCTTGTTTCTTTAGAGCTTAGATTATTATTGGACACATAGAAAGTACCATTATTCTGTGCGGGGTACATAATTGGGCGTTTTCAGAAAAAGTTGTTGGAGACGTTAGAGGAATTCCACTTAAAAAAAAAAATTTAAGTTTACTTTATAATGTAGTAAAATCGATAATATATTAAATGAGCAACATAAAAATACAAAATTTATAATAAAATAATGACTATTTCAGTAAAAAAATCCAATTTGATTTCGTTTCTGCTCGTAAGAAGTTCTATTACGCCACTCATTTTAGAACGGGTTTTAATGAAAACTAGAAAGGTTTAAAATGTTGTGAAGCTTTATTGATAAAACTTGAACTAAAAAGTGTTCTAAAAAAATAATTATTAATCATATTATTATAATACTATGAAGTTTTATGACAAAACCTTTCCTTAACGCCACCTTTCAGTACTTTGTACTATATATTATTGTCTTTGGAGCGACGAATGCGTAATATTATTTAAAAATGTTCTTTTTTAACGAATTATTAGTTAAATAGAATGTGTTTAACAATAATAGCTTCTTAATATCTTTGATGTAATATTAAATATTTAAGAAATTCAATCACATTAATAACGGGACAGTGACGTATAGTGAAGCTCGAAATGGCGTTTAGGAACTATAAGGCTACGTTCATATTGCAATATTTTTATACTAAAACAATTAATTAAATTAATGAATTTTAACAAGTAATCTCATGAGATCGTTGACTCATCATCATCATTTTTAACCGACCAAGAAAAGGAGGTTCTCATTTCGTTTAAAATAAAGTAATCACCTTCCTGTTTTATCATCAGACCCCGGATTCTATCTCTGATCAAAGTGCTTGTCAAGACAAAACAAACGAGCCCAAACTCGATGGGGTTGCATTGTTTAATTACAGAGTTCCCGTGGGCACCTTCCTGTTTTATCATCAGACCCCGGATTCTATCTCTGATCAAAGTGCTTGTCAAGACAAAATAAACGAGCCCAAACTCGATGGGGTTGCATTGTTTAATTACAGAGTTCCCGTGGGCACCTTCCTGTTTTATCATCAGACCCCGGATTCCATCTCTGATCAAAGTGCTTGTCAAGACAAAACAAACGAGCCCAAACTCGATGGGGTTGCATTGTTTAATTACAGAGTTCCCGTGGGCACCTTCCGGCTTCATCTTTATACCAGCTCAATGAAACCATAATATTGAATCGTCATCGGGTTTACATACGTATTCCAAATTTCAGCCCATTCCAGTAGCGGAAAAGACTGCTTCAAAACTGAATTGCAAGAATTGACCTAAACAAACCCACAGACAGACGGACAGGCAAACATACACTTTGCAATAAATCATTTGTGTAGGTTAAATAAAATAATTGGCATTTTATTAAAATAATCTTTAAATCTCTTTATGAAACGAGCTTAAGAATTCTATTACGCCACTTTTTAGTTCTTTTAACGCGACCGTGGCGGTTTGGAGGTGACGTATCCATGCCATTCAAACATTCACATACAATTACAAATAAACTATTGAACTTTCTTTAAATATTGCCTTTGATTCCGAATCAGCATTAATTATTAAATATAACATTATAAAAAATCAAAAACACAGGATTATCTTACCTTGTTAAAATTGGAGTCGTATGAAGAAACCTATTTAAGGTGCAAACTCCACGCGACCACTCTAAACACATTTCCAGGACAAACTGCTGTCATTTGAAACCAAATGACGACTACCATAGACTTAAAATGCTGCCATAATTCAGAATTTTCATGTATTGTGGTGTTTTATTGCCAGGAACATAATAAAATACGGTCGCGTATGCGGGAAATTCCTCATGCGCTATTTCGCGGGACCGATTAAAACCTGTATTTTTCAAAGAAATTTCTATGTAAACGCACTTGTTTTACGGTTTAAAATTAAAGATCGGTTCATAACTGACCAGGACACAACTGCTGACTTTTAAACAGTCTTATTTAGTATTTTTTATCTAACTCCGAATGTGGCGTGGAGGTGGGACACGTCAAAATAGGACCTATTTTTTTCTTATTTTGGCTTTATTTTAAATTTAACAAAGATTGATTTGCATAATTCTACTGTATTTCTGCAGTTAATAAGTTATTTAAAGTAAAAAAAAAAATCATTTGATATGTCTTCTTTAAATTCGAATAATCAGCCATGAAAGTCATGGGACACGACTTTTTTCAACCAACATCTTTTTCTGAAAACGCCCAATTGGTGAACACGCATCGGGATGAAAGATGAAATGAAAATGCAATCAAAACATACGGTAGGGTCGGTAGGGCAGATCTAAGATTACCTACTAAACAAGTTCATGCTTGTCGCCGCTTTGTAGCCGAACGCCGCGCGCGGCCGCATCCCGTGGATTAAACCGGTTTTTGATAACGTTCTCGTTTCGTTTCCGTTCCGAACAAAATGCTGAACGAAGAACGGTTCGAAACGTTTTTAAAACGTTATTTTGAATAACGTTTCTAAGCCCTGTATGTATGTATGTAAACTCTTTATTGCACATAAACAACTACAGATTTTTTTTTCCTCATTATAGATAACGTAAGTACATAGGCGAACTTATCCCATATGTTTTTCAACCTTGGAGTAGAATAAGCAAGGAATGTAAGAGGACAGGCAAATTTACAAAATAACAGTAAAAAGAAGGTTCATACATACATACATACATACATACATACTTTTTCTGTTTGTAAATTTGCCTATCCTCTTGCATTGTCCTTGCTTATTCAACTCCAAGGTTGAAAAACAGACATGTTAAAAAGTAATTATATCAGCTTTAATAAATACACACAAAAGCAATAAAAATATAAATATATGCTACCACAAACATAAACAGCCATTACGAGTAAAAACTACAACAGAGCAAAGGAACAACACTCACGACACTAAACTAACCACCGTTATCAGGAATATCAGCAATGGCTGCCATTAAGGATACATCTACATCTACATTCTGTTACAATGGGTCAATCAGACTTCAGAGCACGTTACTCAAATATTATGTTTTCGTGTGTTTCTGTTGATAACTTAACTAACGGGGACTTGAATAGTTAGAACCCCTTGCAAAGGAACCAAGTTGATAAGGATCAGGCTGACGAAGACGCATAATTAAGTGTTGTTTTTAATTGTACTGTTTTTGTTTGGTGTACAGTAAAGTGTTTTGTATTGTATTGTAATTATCAGGATCGGCCGAACCCTCGGGACTAATTTCAGGATTCATGTCAGCCAGGCTTAGTGTTGTCAGGTCTAGGTTTCTGTAGGAGAATGTATCATACCATCATAGTTAAGTTGAATTTTTATTATTTTTATTTTTCTATTTCTACTAATTAGTACTGTTGAAAATTGTGAGTTTTGACACATTTTCCTGCTAAACTACGCGTGAATATATTTATTTCTTATTGTATTTTATACTCATTTTTTTGTATAATGCTAGGTTAAGTTTTATAATTGTATATTTAAAAAAACGACTGACTGTTGAGTTTCTCGCGGCGTTTCTTCTCAGCAGTGGTCTCTTGTGAAGCGCTGGTAGATTTTTGACGTGTAAAAGTGCCCGTGCGGCCTACTTACTGAATAAACATCTTAGATAGTGATTCAAGAGAAACGTTTTTATGTAATAAAAATATTAGTTAGTGAACGGGTGTTATAGAAAACTCACATAAACCGAAGCGAAGCAAGGGCGGGTCGCTAGTTTATCATAAATTGGGACTGTGCTAGAAGAAATTGTAACTTGGGTATTTAAATAGGGCCAGTATGAAAAATCACATGAATTATAGCCCTATTACAATGTCAATTTTGAGAAATCGTTTGGCGTTTTCGGTTGTCTTAAATTAGTATCTTATACAGATATGAACACTGGCGATGTGCTGAACATCGGGACAATGGCGTCCCGATGAAGGGTAAATTGGGATGTGTCCATAGACCCCTGAAAATCATGACAAATGACGGGATCTGCGATCAGGATAGATCACAAGGACAGAGATGACAAAATTTAATTACTCTAAGCAAATATTTAAAAAAAAAACGAAAATAAGGCGGTTTCAGACCGTTCTATCCATTTTCTAAAATATCTGTTCTCAAAACATCCATTCCCATCACTACTGTTTTTTAAGCAATCCATTTTCCATTATTAGTGTTTCCCAAAATGTGCTTCTCCCTTATGATACGTTTGGCCTAATATCTTTAATATTGGAAGGTGTACTTTTTCGAATCAAAGCGGAGAAATACTGGAAAAGGGGCGAATCTTAAGTACCCGATACCAGATTTGTCAGGATCATAGCAAGTGGAAAGATGTCGTCTCTGCCTACCCCTCTGGGAAAGAGGCGGGATTTGATATATGTATGTATGGTTTAATATCTGTTACCAAAAAAGACCTAATCCCGAAATGACCGTTCCCATCTGTCACTACCATTTCCTAAATAATAATATAAATATTAAAATAACACAGAAAATTGATATTATTATTAACTAAATACTTAAATGTATTTCTTTTTTTGGTGTCCCCTTGTTTTACAGACTGAAAAATTACAGAATTTTGTTTCACAGAAAATGTTTCATATACTATTTGGTCCTTGTATTTTTGCTTCGTATATTTTTTTTTTTTAACTATTTACTTGAAAGAAACAAATTCGACAGAAAATCAATTCAATGAATTTTGTAATTTTATTTTTTCATTACACATACTTATCAAACAATATAATTATTTTTCAACGAATATTGTTTGGTCAGTGCATTTTTTAGAAGGTTGGGTTATAAGATAAATACTATATTATGATATAAATATGAGTGAGCGAGCGAGCGAAGCGAGCGAGCAAGAGCTCTCTGGGCAGAACCGACTTGAATAGGATAGGTTAGAAGGCTATGGCGGGAGCGAAGCGAAGCAAGCTCCGCCTTAGCCTTCGAGGTTATTTTTTTTATATCTCTTGAATAAGCTATGCGATACCATTTGACTGCAAATTAAAATCGTATGCTTTTTTTCAAACGTTTCATTTCACACACCTTCACAAACTGCACCCTACTCTATAAGTTGATTTTATTGTTATTAAGTTATATTTTAAATAAATAATATGAGAACAAAGAATATTTAATTTGCTATTCTATGATATGAAAAAAGAAACATTGAATTTTATTTAAAATAAAAAACGATGATTTAAAAGTCTTCAAAGTAATTATTCTACATATTGATTATTCTATGAAATGATAATACGAGAAAAAATTTCTATGAAATGAAATTCTAAACAACTTCAGTCTGTAAAATAACGTACAACCTCTTTTTTTGCTACACTTATCGGGTGCCATGAAAGTTGAACATTGATACCAATGTTTAGTGGTTAGTTAAATAGGTATATTTATGTGTTACTACTACGTACCCAAAAAATATGTAATGCATAGTGCAGTAATGATGAGGAATATGAATGTTTTCTTTAGCCGGCGTGGAGGCTTGAGGCCCCGGGTCCTTATGTTGCTTGGTGGGGGTGGCACATCATCTTTTAACTACAACAGAATAAAAACATTCACTGCAGTATCTAATCAAAGGAGACTGGTAAAAGTATAGTTAATTACAGTTCAATATTTTATATGAAACTCTAACATAACAATTGAGGATGGTTTCTAAAGTTTTTTATGGTTTTGCCCAAATCATTCTGCCTTTAAAATATTGGTAACGAGCATTGCGTAATAAGTAATTTTAATCACATTTACAATTATATATTTTAAATGCCAAGTAGTAAACCAAAACATATTAATATTCATATGTAGTTATTTGATTAATTTATGAATAATTTGACACAGTAAAAAATATTAGAATTAGAAAAAACAGCTAAACCCAAACTCCATTACAATATCGCAGTACACTTTTTAATTAAAATAATTGATAACATCACGATCCGAGAAATTGAAAGTAAACGACAGTGATAAAACAAAATGAAAAAACAAAGCCTTCAAGATTATTGCGTCCGTAACTGCTAAAAATAGTAAATAAACCGACGAGCGTTGTTAAATAAATTCAATATTTACATTATGCGCTCAAAAAATTGCAACCAACACCCTTACCTCTAAGTACCGGTAAGTACTGAATTTTCCCATATCGGGTTATAATAATCATCACAACCAGTTAATACGTTGAATAATACTTAATTGATTAAAATATACGTCGGTGCTTCAGACATTATATTCAAGCCGAAAATAGACTTCCCTTGCAATTTTTTGAAGACGTACTAGCTCTGTCAGATTAAAATAAATACTGCCTGTCACCTGTCAGTACTTTCACCGCCCGCAGCTATTCCAGTGGAGCAACATAAAAAAAAGTTTCGAACACTGAAGCGCGTTCAACGACGTAAAATGTATCTGAAATAGCTTTTTAGCTATAGAAAAAAGAATACATGGGCGTTTTTACAGTTTGTCAATCAACGCTCCCTCTACTTTGTTATGAGTGTTATTTCTCGATCTTGTGCTGCAGCGTGTGAACAGAGCGTAACGTAAGTTTTATCTTAAACAGCTTTTTATTAGTACGGTTTTATTAAGCAATCAAACAACAAAATAATGCGAAGAGGTTAAAAATTGTAGTGAATGTAACAACAATTGTAAGTAATGAATGAGCTAATGAGTTTAAAAGTAGTCCAGTCTGACCTAACTTTAGCCAATCTTTATTTTATACATTCAAAGTCTGTAAAAACCACAGTTTATTAGCCACAAAATCATTTTGGTTGGTTATTATGACAGGTTAGGTTATCCAGTATAATTTGGTATAGTATAGGTACAATAGTCGTCTTTGGTTAGAACCTTGAACTTCAAGTAACAATGCTCTAATAACCTTCATATTTTTGTAGTGTAAGTACTAGTTTCCTAAGGACACTGGAAGAAGTGAAAGATCATCATAAAATATCACTATAAGTACTTTAATATAGGTAGAAACCTATCAAAGATTCGTCACTATTTACATTAAGTACTTAGCAAATATTCTAAAGTTGTAAGTAGATACTAGACACGATGTAAATAGGTCTTTACTTGGTAATAATTAATAAACTATAATAAACTCACCTTTCGCCTGCGTACGTCCGTCATTGTTGAATTTCTTAAAAATTAACTGGAAATACCTACTTCACTAATTTTTTTTGATCTTACGCTCGCTACTGCACTAATGATCCGTAACTAATGAATAATGATATAGGTACAGTCAGTTGTCAAGGAAATAAAATAATCTAGCGTTCAGCCGTATTGTTGTGTCACGATGATTCGTGGTTATAGTAGGTATCTCATCGGTCTGTTCCTTTTATAAAACGCACTTGTAGCGCTTCCAAGTCTCGTATTCTAACTGGAATTATCGTACAAGCCTAAAATATGATAGGTATGTATCGTTATCTCCGCTATAGATGACAGCGCAAAATAGGTACCTACTTAGTGTACTAGTGGGCAATTAAATAATAATAATATTGTGTAAGCGCCACTGTTGTGACAAAAGGACATAGTAATTGATTTATTTGAGACTTATTTAATAAGTAGGTAGGTTCGTACCTTACCTAATGTACCTATAGGTACTTTACGGAAGTAATTAAGTATTAAAACTTCTTAATTTAATTATGCTGGGCCGGTGTTTACGCAACTTAAATTAATTTTCGAATTTGTTTTTTTTATGGATGTGTCAAGTAGGTATGTATCTGTCCCTTCAAATACCTAGGTAACTCCTATGACCTTGACTTGACCTTATGCAACCAGATAGTGTGCGCATTGTCGGAACAAACACCCAACTGAACCAAGGTCAATTTGTCTTCTCAACTTCAATCCATTCAATTTGGTTGTCCAACTGACGTCTACCTACACACGATACATTTTTTGTTCAACTCGATCAAGGACCACTTGACATTAATAATTGAGTTGTGTGGTTGTTCCGGCCGTCTCTAGATAGACTAGGCCCGAAACTGGAAAACGCATCTCCAAACAATGCAAGCGACAAGTCTACTAAAAGAGACTACGGTTAAAATGAACTAAAAAGTAAATAAGGAATGCGAACAAAACTGGAAAAGAAAAAGAAAATCGACGGTAACTCTCTATAGATGATTCCTTGCCCTCGTTCCTAGAGGTCGTGGAAAAAAAGTTTCAAGCCATAAGTTAAAGCAAATTTTGTGATCTGCAATATTGTAGAACTACAGTATGCGCTAAAATGAATAAAACGTAAATATGGAAGGAAAACTAAAAACAAGTAGCAATTTTAAGGAAAGCAAGGAGCTGGAGAGACTAAAAATTGACTAAGTAGGTACCTATAATGAATGTTCCTATACAACATAATAATATATCAAAAAACCATAACAATATTAGGTCATTTTTAGGGTACCGAAACAATGATCTACTAAATGTACGATGAAAAATGTTATATGGGCTGCACCTTTTCCGGTTGTGCTTCCTCGTTCAAATTTTGGAATGGCGACTGGCAGATCCGCATTCTACGGGGTCAAAACCCTCTGATAACGTTGTCACCCCAACTGTTAAATGATTTGCCGCTTGCATTCTACTCAAAAAAAGATACCTAAGTACACTAACTTATTAGTTTAAATCATGTTTAAATCCTCAGATTTGTGGACACACGCATACCCACCGGTCTGAACAGCAAAACTTGCCAACTGGGGGTGGCCGAGTTGCCTTAACTTATTTGTGATACTCGTAGATAATGCCGTAACTTTCTAGGTAATGTCGGATTTTTTTTCCTGCACATTTAGACCTTTTTAAAGACAACATTATACGTTACACATTACACACACTATATTTTTTACACACATTTTTCTCTCATCATGCGTGTGCGTTCAGCTTCGAATAGGTGAACACCAGGTTCAGCTGAAAACCAGCGCTGTGGCTCCGGCTGCAGCACATGCTGAGCTGTCTTAGATATGTGACTTCACGCTACAGTGCAACGTTTCAAAATTTGCTCTAGTCTTTTTTTTTTCTAAGTCGTTTTTGTCGAATAAGTAAATGTTATATTACGAGTTTAACTTTGAGTTCAATTAACAGCGTAGGTAATCATTTTTGCTAAATTTCCCTTAAGGCCTACCGAGTACCTATGCAGTCACCAGCAGTAATATAAACATTGGGCGCAAAAATATCTGACACGCCTTTATTATTATAGGTACCTATAACAGCGTGTCAGATATTTATGCGCCCAATGTTGGATAATATATTATTGCTGGTGACTGTATTAAAAAAAATCAACGTACCTTGGTTATAGGTACCTATACTGCATAGGCATTGTTAGTCATAAGTACGCAATGGCTCTTTATCAATCACAATATCACAAATCAGTGACGAATTGTACGCGAAAAAATAATAATAAGTATACGGGTTGACTTGAGAACCTCGTCCTTTTTTTAAGTCGGTAATATGTATAAATCGTGAGGTCTGTCAAGAAAATCATGAAATGAAAATGATTTTATAATTCATCCGAAGAGTTAAATTACAGGATAAAATAGCATAATAAAAAATACAGCTAACAGACCGCGTTGTTATTGCCTAACGCACTCGCAATTTCAATTGGGCTCAAAGCGGAACAATTGGTTTCATTTTGTATGCAGACAAGCCTTCGATTTTCGAAATGAAAACAATTGCGATTGCGAGTGCGTTAAGCAATAGCCCCTCAGGTATAACACTATATTGCTGTGTTATATTATGCTATTTTATACTGTAATTTAACTCTTTGAATCAATCGTAAAATCATTTTCATGTCATGACTTTCGTGACAGACTATACAGTTGGCCAAATAGGGGTTTTTCAATTTTACCTTAAACTCTTGTAATTATAGTTGTATTATAGTTTTTGTTGCCGACTGTCCTTTTTTTGCAGAGTTATTATCTGCTTATCAAGACTAAACAAATGAGTCCCAACACGGTGGGTCTACGTTAAGTGTAGCGGGGATTCTGTCGCCTCCTTCTGACTCCATCATCAGGTCAGCTCCCTGTCATAATAGTGTTGCATTGTCATCCAATTTACAACTTCATCGGAAACCGGGAAGTGGGTCAAATATAACTTGCAAGATTTGACCCGTACATTCATACATACATTGCAAGTTAAATAAAAGCTTAAAACTGCTGTGTCTAATCAAGTCTGAAAGTTCCGGGATTAAAACAAGAATTTTTAGTTAAATTTTCGTGAATATTTCATTCGATATCTCGTAGGGTTCAGAAGATATAAATATTTCGTAAAGTACTATGTACCTACTATAAGACCTACCTACTACCATACCGGTCCGATAATTCGATGAGTATACTACCCTCCTTAGAAAAAAAGGCGCATGTCTCATAGAACCGCGTAAGTATATTTAAGTGACCGTATTTCTCAAGACAGAAGGTGAAGTTGAATATTTGCTTTGACTGTCAAAACAAATGTCCCATGCGTCCTTTTTATTTAGAAGAGCAGTATAATTTCCAATATGTCCGTTAGATGGCGACGCTTGTCTCAGCAGAGGTTCTCCGGCAGCACGGCGTGGGCCGCCGGAAGCGGAGCGACGTGCTGTTCAGAGACGACCCGGCGCCGCCGCGGCTGGGCGTTCGCGATGAGGATGACGAGGAATTGTGCCATGAATTGTAAATACTTGATAGTATACTTGGGAAAAGAGTTGCGTGGTCGCAGGGCCGGATTATTCATAATCATAAGGCAGTATATATAGCACTAGGGGCCCCGCGAACATCTTGGGTAGTTAGATAAGGGTAAAGGGTCCAGGTTGATTCCAGCCCTGGGTAACAAGTGGACCTATACTCTCTCTATTCCAAATAACAGTAAACTAGTAACGATCGATAACGATCGTTTTGCTCACAATTATTTAGAAAAAAACCATGACATATTCCAGGACATGGACTTCCTGCCTGTGTACCTTCTGCCCTCAGGCGTGAATGAGTCGCTTATACGTTTTTTTTATCATGTAATATGATAGTCCCGATCAACCTGAAGGTGGATTAGTAGTAACACGACTAGGTCGCAAACTTGTTTAATCGCAAATGAAATTACAATCACATACCACATTGCTTGTAGCCTACGTCTTCAAACTGACCCTATTGTATTTTTTTCTTTTTATGTCTATCTTGGTAAAGTTGCCGGAGACCCTCTTTACGGGGCTCCTAATACTGGGCGGCTTGCCCTTCGGGCCTAAGTACGTAGTAAAACAAACGAAGTGGCCATTTTGCGTCACGGACGTTTTATAATGTAGACTAAAAGCGATGTAGTCGTTTTGCGGAGTTTCCGAATCTTCCCAAATCTTTATAAAACCATAATTTCAGAATAAAGTCAACATGCAGCATACCCGGCTGCCAGTTCTCGACGCACTCCCTGCTGGAGTTCGAGGGCCACTACAACGCGTCGCACCGCTACAGCTGCAGCGACTGCAAGAAGACGCTGCCGTCGCCGCATCTGCTGGACCTGCACGTGCAGGAGCAGCATGACTCGTACTTCGCCGTCATGGCCTTGAGGAAGCCTTCGGTGAGCCAATTTACAACTTCATCATCACAGTGGCCTTAATGCGACACCGTAGCTCCTCACTGGGAAAGCATCTAATGTGCCTAGAGCAGATCAAGTAACTCGGCGCCAACAAAGTCCTGAAATTCTTCGCAGTAACAGGACTCAGCGGAGAACTGTAGGCCGTGGCGATCACAATAGGTCAATTCTGGTCGCAGTGATACTAGGCTTTGGAGCCTTGAATAGCCACTCCCTGAATAATAATAATAATAATCACAGTGGCGTAGCGTGCGTTTCAGCCGCCATACGCCAGGATTTTAGGAATTTTGTCAATGATTTTTCAAACAAGTATCCGTTAAAAAACCGGTCAAGAGCGAGTCGTAATCGCGCACCGTGGGTTTGGTACTGCCGCACAGTAGTTAGGGTTCTCAAGGGTTAGCTGGAAGAGATCCCTTAAAGCGATAAGTTCGCCTTTGTACATATTTTTATATTAATTGTATTGTTCTCTTTTTTCTCTTGTACAATTAAGTGTTTACATACATACATAATAGTACTTGTTTATTATGTTTTTAGTATTGCTGTTACGTGGAGTGGTGCAAAGAGAAATTCATGACCGCAGAAGAGAGACTCGACCACTGCGTCAGTGAACACAAAATGCCTAAAGACTTCAGGTTCTACCAGAAACCCAAACCGAAACCTAAAAACAAAAATAAGAAACCTAACACGGCAGAATCTTCTATGGATGTTGATAAGGAGCAAAAACCATTTTCTTTTACTAATAGAACGCAAAAAACGTTTGCGAAATATACCGGGAAAAAGTTTACCACGGATTCTATAGATAAAGATAAGACAGCAACAGATGTAAACATGGACGAAGTAGTATCCGATTTAAAAAACAGCTTGCCCACAAAATAAAACAATTTAACATCTTAACAGTTTATTTACTTGTTCAATCACATAACTTAATAAATAATATATTACTACGACTTGACTTTATATGACTTGCATATATTCAGTTATATGGTTATTTATTCGCGAAGACTCGCATCAAAAACTTCATGTCAATTTATAATTTTAGATTGCGTAACGGCAAAATATTCGAGATTCGTAAACATTCAAAACACCTAACGACACCAAATGCTTTATTAGATACTTATGTACTTACCTAAATACGAATGTCTAATAAAACACTAGAAAAACTACGGCAGTGTGTCAATCAAAATGTGTCATATTTTATTTATTCTATTATTGTTTTTATCAATCTGATCAAATATGCCTTACGTAAAAAACATCGATAACATTCTAAAATGATTTTTATCATGCTGCAAGCATGCAAGAACATTAATTTGTTTACTTAGTACTTGTACTCTTGGATCTATGATGTCCTAACCGGTTTTGGCCCTGTCCTTGCAAACCATTTGCCTCTTTCTAGAGAGTTCCAGAATCAGAACAAGGCTTGCTTAAATTGGACAAGGTTCCCAAAACTGGGGATCCAGTAGGTTTACTTGGCTTTCCCCTGGGCAGCTACCGCGGCCATGGCCGCCTTGATCGTCTCCTCGTCGCCAAGGAACTGCATGGAGTCCGTGGGCTTCATATTTTCGTCCAGCTCATACACGAATGGGACGCCCGTGGGGAGGTTCAGCTCCATGATAGCAGCGTCGCTCAGGCCTGGTGGCAAACACGATTGGACATGAGCAGGGGTTGAACTTTTGGTTCTGATGAGGTCAAAATGATGAAATTTTGCACACAGGGTGCTTTTATCTAGCAGGTGTTTACTAGGACAAATTAACAAATAATAAAAAAGGCGGTAAAAATCAGTATAATCCTAATCAAAATATGGAAAACAGCAACAGCATTATTAGTTTTGTCTTTTATTATTTCTCTGTCTAAGGTTGTCCGGAAGAGATCGATACTTAGCTTGTTAAAATGTACTTTACCGTATTTTGTTTTTTTGGTGCTCAATAAAAGTATTTGTATTGTATTGTTACTAAAAATGGCAAATAGAATCATTATTCTTTGATAAATGTAAATTTTCAAAATAATTGTTAGATTATGCATTTATAATAGCTCCATAGACCAGGGTAGAAGCCTTTAAAAATAATAATAAGTGAAAAAAAATAATAGTAGGATGAAACCCATTAGAAAAGGAGGGGAATATTATAAAAATGAAAGGAAAAATAATTTACGGGCGATCTGAGGTCGGGAAGGGGATGGGGGTGAGTTTTTAAGGGTAAAAAACGGTTTTTCTCGATTTCCGGCAAAACTAAAAGTCCTATCGAAAAAAGTCAAATGGCAAAGTTGTAGGTAATAAAAAGATCTAAAACTTTTGTATTTACACTTTTTTCACATAACCTCAAAATTTATGTAAAAAATCCAAAAAACCAAGTTTTTGGTTTTTTATTTTTATCTTTTACAAATTTTTATTTTTTTTAACGAAATTTGGTGAAAACTTACCTTTTTATGTCCCAAATACGCTGTAATTTATTTGATTAAAAATATTTATTTTTTCACCTTATTTTGAATTAATATCGAAAAAACACCCTAATTTTCAATCGAAAATTCACCCGTCAAAATATCAGCTTTTTTCAAAAAGTTGGTATGGTTTCTGTTCGTTGAAATCTCTACTTTCCGATTGTGAAAAAATATGTATATGTTACTACAGTAAATCTTCTCAGAAAATGCAATCATCCATACTGATAATCTGAAAAGACAAAATCGAATTAATAATGCCTTCACTATTTTATCGTGAATAAACTCCCATGAAAAAAAAAATATTAAAGAAATAAATGTCAAAATGTATAAAAAATATATTACTATTATAAATCTATTAAAAATGTATAAAATATATATGGAAATCGGCCAAAAGTTTGTTATTACTCGTAAAAATATATCGAATACTGGTTAGGCTAACGGTTGTAACAGCTGCTACGAAATATATACTATAGTATATAATAGTAGGTATGTATGTAGTAAGACCCAGACCCGCCTAGCCCCTTCCCCACTTCTCCACGAAATACCGTGTATATATATATAATAATAAATATATTATATGCGTAGATGCCTATTTATAACTATTTTAAGATAAATTATATATACCTGAGTAGATATACCTGAGTGACCTACGAAAAATTGTAGGCCATCAAAAGGTATTTCGTGGAGAAGTGGGGAAGGGACTAGGCGGGTCTGGGTCGTACTACATACATACCTACTATTATATACTATATATTTCGTAGCAGCTGTTACAACCGTTAGCCTAACCGGTATTCGATATATTTTTAATAACAAACTTTTGGCCGATTTCCATATATATTTTATACATTTTTAATAGATTTATAATAATAATATATTTTTTATACATTTTGACATTTATTTCTTTAATATTTTTTTTTTCATGGGAGTTTATTCACGATAAAATAGTGAAGGCATTATTAATTCGATTTTGTCTTTTCAGATTATCAGTATGGATGATTGCATTTTCTGAGAAGATTTACTGTAGTAACATATATATATTTTTTCACCATCGGAAAGTAGAGATTTCAACGAACAGAAACCATACCAACTTTTTGAAAAAAGCTGATATTTTGACGGGTGAATTTTCGATTGAAAATTAGGGTGTTTTTTCGATATTAATTCAAAATAAGGTGAAAAAATAAATATTTTTAATCAAATAAATTACAGCGTATTTGGGACATAAAAAGGTAAGTTTTCACCAAATTTCGTTAAAAAAAATAAAAATTTGTAAAAGATAAAAATAAAAAACCAAAAACTTGGTTTTTTGGATTTTTCATATAAATTTTGAGGTTATGTGAAAAAAGTGTAAATACAAAAGTTTTAGATCTTTTTATTACCTACAACTTTGCCATTTGACTTTTTTCGATAGGACTTTTAGTTTTGCCGGAAATCGAGAAAAACCGTTTTTTACCCTTAAAAACTCACCCCCATCCCCTTCCCGACCTCAGATCGCCCGTAAATTATTTTTCCTTTTATTTTTATAATATTCCCCTCCTTTTCTAATGGGTTTCATCCTACTATTATTTTTTTTGGTTTTAAAAATTATCGACCCTGATCTACCAGTATAACATAGCTTTTGGAAAGATGGAAATTCGGACAAATGAATATACGGAATAAAATATTTCTGAATGTTGAAGTGTTGCCTAAAAGATACCATCCAGATAATCATAACTCTAACAAGACAGAGAAAGTCCCAAATTTTTGGCCACAAGACAAGACAGATAAGAGAGAATAGTTAAATTATGCATTTAAAATAGCTCCTGTATAACATAGCTTTCGGAAAGATGTAAATTCGGACAAATGAATATACTGAATAAAATATCTCAGAATTTTGAGGTGTTGTCCAAAAAATACTACTTATCCAGATTATCATAACATAACCTTAGGGTTGTGGGTCTTGTTAGCAAGACAGAGCAAATCCCGAATTTTCGGCTATCAGACAAGACATAGATAAAGGCACTCACCATCCAAGTGCTTGACAATGCCTCGAAGACTGTTGCCGTGAGCCGCAATGATAATACTCTTGCCTTCTTTGATCTGTAACGTTGAATAAGTCATTACTATTTCTATCTCACAAGCCATCTGCATGTTTACATACTGTGTGTCGACATTTAAACGAACCGTGCGTGTTGACTATTAAGCACTCTCAACTAAGCACTTTAGGCACATGAAGGAGTACACCCAGTGAACATTGAAGGAGAATGATATTTTTGAGTAGTGTATTTGCAGTACTAAGCTGAGACTCAATTAAACAGCAAGACGTAAGCCACCCTAAGTGAGCGCTACCATTCCTGGCCTAGGGCAGTCTTTATCAATCCATTACAGACTTCCTTTGTGACACGACTGCCCAAAAATGGAGTGTGTTTTCAGGGTTCAAATATTTATCTAAGTTCTCAGTGCAGCGGATGAGCGGTATAGAGTTAATTTTAAAATTACCTGCGGTACAATAACATCATTCCAGTATGGCAGCGTGCGTTCAATGGTGAGCTTCAAGCTCTCGAACATGGGGAACTCCTCAGGTTTTGGGTCCTCGGCGTAGCGAGGGTCTTTGATGATGGTGTCATAGTATTGGTGGTCCTTCTCCATCGGTGGAGGGGGCACATCGAAGCTACGGCGCCAGATTTGCACCTGTTCAAGATCTTTATAAATCATTGGGATGAATGCAGTTGCTGTGTATATTGATGGTCCTTTTTGTATTGAAGCAGCAATAGTCTAAAATTTTAGTGATAAACTAAGCATGTTTTTAATTTAAATTTTAATCATGTTTTTTGTACACAATGGTCATTGCAATAAGTAGTCAAAATTCTACTATCCTAACAAAATGAAATAACAACAATTTACTCTGAAATTATATGTATTTAGTTCTTCATCTGGACGGCATCAAAATTCATAAAATGTAGGAATGTACTACATTATAAACAAGAAAGAGAGTCCATTTATTCGCAATTGGCAGGGAGCCAATTTGATTCATCTGAGAAAAACACTATTTAATCACAGTTGTATATTTCAGGAAATATAAACTTCTTTGTTAATATCAACCAAAGTTAACTGTAAAACTGCACAGTGGGTTCAAACATTAAGGTTAAGGTTAGGTCCGGTAAGTCTTAACGCGGAAAATATGATAGAAAGTAGTAGATAACCGACAGCCAAAACATATTTTCTGAACTATACTTGCAAATTTTTCAAAGTTACAATATTGTAATGCACTCTATGCAACTGATGTAGGTAGGTTGAAAGCGATAATGGAAAGAGTTGGTAAGTCAAATGTTCCTAAATTTGCAACAAGTTTAGATAAACCGCTACATGCACTATGCCACATTAGATTTAGAAACTGTTTCAGTTCAAAGCATGTGATTATTGATTATGAGGTTAAGTTGAAGCCTATCATCTTGTCATTATTAACGTACCGACAGATCAAGGATAAAAAAAGTTGATATTTCTTTTCCTCAATGAGTCTTGCAATGATTTCCCAGGTTCTCGCTTGAGGACATTTTACCAAATGTTAAAGGCAATCTATAGCTGAGTCGGCAAGGTTGCAATCACAATGTTACTTGACTGAGACTTGAGAATACTGAAGATACATTCCTTAATGAGATTTTTTTATTGACATTAGTAGATATAATGTTCAATGAAGACTAGAACTTTTTTTTAATAAAAATGTAATACAATAGTTAGATAAATACCTGCGCTTCTCCATATTTAGCTGCTGTCTCAGCCTTGTTGAGTCCGGTGAGACCGCCGTAATGCCTCTCGTTCAATCGCCAAGTCTTATTGATGGGGATGTCAGTCTGTTCGATCTCTTTCAACACAGAGTTCAGAGTGATCTGTGCTCGCTTCAGAACCGAAGTGTGGGCGACGTCAAATTTCAAACCCTCGGCCTTCAAAGCCTTACCGGCGGCTATCGCCTCCTCGCGACCTACAACAATTATCTAATCAAACTACACACACCAAAGGAAAAGAGGCAATTTTAAGTTGTAAAACTCACCCTTGTCACTTAAATCAGCGTCGAACCACCCGCAGAACAAATTCTTTTGGTTCCACTCGCTTTCGCCATGGCGAATCATAACAATTTTGTATTTGCCAGGCATTTTCGTAAATTTCGTGACCGGTCAAATCCTCAATTCAATATCTTATATCAATTTCGTACTAATCTGTTTGACAGTAGTAACCTATCTTTGACCTTAGCAGTAAAGTATTACCATACTTGTATTCAAGTTACAATAATATGAACCGTACGAAGCGGTAATAAAAACCACTACGAACGCACAATCATTTTGATACAGCAGAACGTAACAACCATAAAGAAGGAGCCTGATTTCAACGATGAAAATGTCACAAAAAACGCATATACATTGCGCCTGTTTTTACTAAGCGATACACACACTCCGACAAAGCTCAACATGACACCAAGGCGATTGCATTTAGTTATCCAAATCTCCACGTATTTTTGAGGTAATCTATTAATAATTTATTTGCTACCATGTAAGACATGGGATATATATTAGAATATATGTAAGACATGGGATATATGTTACATCCATAGCAAAGCTACGAACACGTATTTTTAACTAAGTAAAAATTATGAAATTGTATTAAATCTATATTAGACCAACAAATTCGCAAATTTATGGTAATGATTGCACTCGAGAATAAAATTCAAGCTTCGAGAGCAACAGATTCACCAGATTAGATTACAAGGGTAGGTATGTATGAAGAGGTGCAGAGACCCAATTCTCACTTCCTTCGAGATAAGTTCTTCTCTGTAATATATAAATACAAGGTCTTTCTTCATTGTAAATGTCACGAATATGTCGACTAACACAGAAAAATCGTATTCTCGCTGCCAATAGAGATGACTGATATGATGTCGTACGATAATAAGTTGTCTATAGAAAGGTGCGTTAGTTCTAATGATGTTCTATGATTAAACTCTTCATAAAGTACCTTATTACTAAATATTAATAAAGTATTACATACGCAAAGTGCTATTTTGTTCATTTTAATTATTTTTGACACTTCGTTCAATAGTAAGTACTTGAAGCAAAACCAAAAAAATTCCGTGACTTCCGACTTCGGTTCAATGAAACTGTCCAAAGTTTAAAGGAAGAGAAAATTTAGTTATATATGCGTTAATTCGCTGATAAATATTAAAATGGAGTTAATCGAAAGTTTTTGACAAAGACGTTATTGTTTAATTGGAAAGTATCTTCTCACCATAGCTCACGACGCCGCGGCACCCTTTCCGCCAATTTCGCCTCTAAATCCACTAAATTGGTGGAGAAATCCTACCCTATCTAGACAGCGAAGATCACCAATACAACCACATGAGATACAGTCTCGACTACTAGGGAAGGATCACACGTTGCATGTCGAGAGCTGAGAGTAGACATATCTCTATAGTGAGATAACGAGAATACGAAAAATTAGCTTTAATCGAGTTTCGCCATTTTTTTCGAGATATCTCGAATTTGAACCGATCTCGAAGTCACGAGATTTGGGTCCCAGGCGACCACAGATTGTAGGATATTATGTCTCTGTGCTACCGGCGTAAGGAATGTAGAGTAAAAATCGCACGTTTCAACACGGTTTAAATTCATAGAAAATATTTTTAAACATTTGCTTGTTGTGCAGTTGTCTGTTGTATTTCGACAAACTTTCCAATATTTTGTTTATTAGTATGAAAGTAAACGTGTATAATATTGCAAGTCAACCTTATATTACGGCATCATACTATAAAGCTATACTAACTGTACAAACTTAAGAGTTTTCACTCATTTACCTTCTAAAGGTTAAGTGTAAAAAATGCCACCAAAGAAAAATGTTAACAAAACTGAAGTTGTCCCCAAAATACCTAAAAGTAAAGTTCCTAAGGGTCGAATTAAAAAAGAAAAGCTCAAACTCAAGACACCGACAGTTCCTCAAGCGAAAAAGCCTCCTCCAGGTAAGTACATACAGTTACTAGAATCCAGTTAGGTACATGCTATTTTTTTTTGCAAATTTAGCAAATTTCTGAAGTTAGCGATTCCCTGAGTGCGCAACTGCACACTTCAGGGCATTTTTTCCTTTTAGTTGCAGATAATGAATTTTAATCATAAACAGTATTATCATTCTTACTCACAATTAACACCAACACAAGTTAATTGTTCAGAACCTGCAACTATAAACTAGAAACTATATTGTGGATTGTTTAAGGTTAAACTCATTTATATTCATTACATTTTCTGCTATGAAAAGTAGTTTAATGCTAACATAAACAGCACATTCAGAAATGATGTATAAACTTAAGTAACATTGCTTGTTATTCTTAGTCAAATAAAGGTGTTTGTACTTGGGCCTATAAATAAATATCAGAGAACCATCTCCTCCAAATTGACCTAGAGCAGCTGACCTTGATCCCAGCTAGATGAGGATGATTAATATAATTGGTGTATAAGTTTACTAAGCAAATTTTCATTAGCTTTTTGTAATAACTATAGATCATGTTGCAAAGGATGATAATGTGCCTGCTGTCGAAACTTCCCCAGGACTAACCAAGGCTCCAACTAAAAGAAAGTTGATGTTGCACAGAACCAATGAAGGTAATTATTTTACTGATATTGGGCTCATCATTAATGAGCCTAATATTTTTCTTAATGTTTACTTTTATTTCTAATTGCTCTTGCACTGCAGATAAATGAACTACATTCTTGTCAGTTAAAACATAACCAGACCAGTCTTTAAAATTTATTGGCCACTTGGAACAAGTACACATTAAATTTACCGCCAATTGATGGGACCTCATACTTCTTACCAGATTACTGACTGAAAGCAAATGAAAATTAATAAGGGGCATTCAATAAGTATCAAAGCATAGCATAGCCCCGAATAGTACAGGCACGAGATTAAATTTGGTATCCTTACCTTAGGTCCAAACTCAATCTTAGATTTTACAATGATAAGGTTGAGTTTCCTATAAGTTACATATGACATTGAGGACTTCAAGCACATTTTTCTTGAAATGGGTCCCAAATTATGCTGGTGACCGTACTAAAACTGGCAAGTGCCCTAAATGATTAATAGGTAATATACCTATGTAACCAAATTATGGACATATAAAACACCTTACCTATACTAACAGCCATTATTGTAAGTGTTGACTTACTTAATAATCCTTTATAATCATACTTAATATGGTCATATTGCAGAAAAAAATAATGTACCTGCCAGTGAAACTGCCCCAGGACCAACCAAGGCTCCAACTAAAAGAAAGTTGATGTTAAACAAAATCAATGAAGGTAATTATTTTACTGGCATTTGACTCATTCATGCCTAATGTTTTAAAACTTTTCTGTTCTTTTGTACTTCCCTTACACTACAGATAAAGCAATTGTATTCTTGTCAGTAAAAATAAATATGTACCAAACAGTACCAGACCAGGCCTCTATTCAACATGGTAAAAACCATGTAATTTTTGACCTGTTATAGTATTAACTAGATATATTTGCAACCAAATTATGCACACATAAAACACCTTACCTATGTAGCCATTATTCTTAGTGTTGACTTACTTAATAATCCTTTATAATCTTACGTTATAAGGTCATATTGCAGAAAAAAATAATGTGCCCGCAGGTGAAACTTCCCCAGGATCAACCAAGCCTCCAACTAAAAGAAACAAAATCAATGAAGGTAATTATTTTACCGACATTTGACTAATTCATGCACAATATTTTAAAACCTTTTTTGTCTTTGTATTTCTCTTACACTACAGATAAATGAATAATTGCATTCTTGTTAGTAAAAAATAGTATGTACTAAACAGTACCAGA
Source organism: Acleris laterana (assembly GCA_963966035.1). NCBI lineage: Eukaryota > Metazoa > Arthropoda > Insecta > Lepidoptera > Tortricidae > Acleris > Acleris laterana. Next base: position 9,012,887 of record OZ014457.1, read on the forward strand.
ACAGTCTTTTAAATTTACTGGCCACTTGGACCAAGTACCTAATACCTGCAATTGATGGGGCCCCGTATTTCCTGCACTTCAGTGGGGAAATTACTTCAAGTGGCTTTATCTACCGTTTTAAAGTGTGTATTGAAAAGTAACATCTATTGGCAAGTAGATATTTTTGTTCTCTACTTCACTCACTTCACTTTTGCCCCACTGTCGTAATAGCTCCGCTTGACCTTATACTTTTTATTAATCGACAATGTCCATTTTTGTTAATGTTGACTGGCTTTATAAAAACTATAGGCCATTTTGCAGAAAAAAATAATGTGCCTGCAGCTGAAACTTCCTCAGGTCCAACCAAAGCTCCAACTAAAAAGAAGTTGATGTCGGAGAGAATCAATGAAGGTAATTATTTTAGTGACAATTGACACATTAATGCATAATATCTTAAAATTAACAATCTAATTGCGTAGTTAGTAAGTTTTTACCAAGTGTCTAGGGAAAACAAAGAAATCCAATCTCGGTGGGTCTATATTAAGTATAGCAGAGATCCTGTTGCTACCTTCCAACTTCACAATGAGATCAGCTCTTGAATAGAGATCATTCATAGAAAGATATTTCATTGCATTTACATTCATACAATAGGTGGTTTCAGAATTAGAATCACTTGCGTTTTCCCTATACAATGGCCTACAAATGAAATTTACCACCTTATATTTTGTAGGGATTTAAATTTAAGTGCTGATGCGTATGTACAAAATTTTATATGCCTCGCTTAAGAATATATTTGAAATTACGAAATAAGTCTGTCACTGGGATCATCATGAATGTCAGGAATATAAAGTATGTTGCTGATATTCAGGATACAATATTGAACTGATTATACAAGGTGTTGGCTCACTAGTGTTCCAAATGAAAAAAATAAATTGGTCACACCCAGGGCTACCAAAAACACCCCCTTGTATGTTCAGCGATTTTAGTACTTTTGGAGATATTGATCATTTTAGTCGGAATTTTGGTAGTTTTTCCTTATGTCCATGTTACGAAAAACTCATCATGTTTATGTATTATTTCTATATTTTTTCAGCGGTTTCTTACATAGATAAAATCATGTGGGTACTTAGAATGTATTTAAAGCTACTTGCCAGTTTTTTTTTCATGTCAACTTTTCGTGTAATCACACAATGTTACTTTCTCCATACTAAGTGAACCCCATGTTTGTTTTTCATCTAGTATGGAGAAAGTAACATTGTGTGATTACACGAAAAGTTGACATGAAAAAAAAACTGGCAAGTAGCTTTAAAAACATTCTATGTTCATAATGATTCTATCCATGTAAGAAAACTCTGATTTTTTTTAGAAACAATACGTCAACATGATGAGTTTTTCGTAACATGGACATAAGGAAAAGCTACCTCTGAAAGTACTAAAAATCGCTGAACATACGTGGGGGTGTTTTTGGTAGCCCTGGGTGTGTTTTTGGTAGCCCTGGGTGTGATCTATTTATTTTTTTCATTTGGACCACTTGTGATCCGATACCCTGTATAATTAGTGTATTTATAAATTGTCAATGCGAATGTTAACGAATTTTGTAATACCTCTAGGTCATGTTGCGAAGGAAGCTAATGTGCCTGCACCTGACAACTCCCCAATACTAACCAAACCTCCAATTAAAAACCTGTGTATGTTGGACAGAATCAATGAAGGTATTTATTCTAGTGACATTTCACACATTTATCCTTAGCTACATATATCTTAAAATGTATACTTTTATTACTTATTTTTAATTACTCTTAGACTATACAGATGAAGGATTGACAATCTGGTCAGCAAAAATAGATATGTTAAAAAAAACTCGTAAAATGTGCCTACTTTAATGTGCCTGTGCCATCTGGGTAATTATGCTCCATGGTTATATTGAGGTAATCTGTATTGTAAATCATTCTCTTGCTTTCATTTACGTCGTATCTGGATGTATACACATCGATTATTTTACGCAAATTTGTCATCAACCATAAGTCAAGGTTGATGACAACAAACGAACAAAGGTAACAAACGAAATAGTCACTATGGAACATAGTTACCCATGAGGGGGCAAAGTAGGAATATTTTACGGTACTGAAACTGTCCAAAATTATTTTTAACCGAGATTCTTAATTAGGCTACCAAATTGTGCATACTTCACTTTGTTAGAGTTAGTTTTGTTTGTTAGTTGCAAGCCCTATTATTATATCAGTAGGGGATGAAACATACCTATGATCCAATGCGCGCGCTCGGGCGACGTCAAACAAATTGTATACAATTGTTTGTGACGAAACATAGCAAGCGTTCAGTCCGTTGCCGCCTCCCCGACGTTAGTATGCACGATCGAACACTAATGTTGGCTGAATGCAGCTTTGACTTGCGTCTCCTTTTCGTCTTATCGTGTAAAGGTGATCTAAGTTCTCATGCTATTTTTTCCCAATGTTTTGCCACTACCGTAAAGGCGGGTTACTTTAACCCTGGGGGATAACTTTGTCCCAAATCAAAATAATGTTTGTATTGGCCGCCACGTCGTTGCTTATTAGAAAATCGTAATAGTTCAGGCCAAAAATCAAAGATGGCATCACTAGCGTTTGAATGGATGCCGTTTGGCCGACCACGCGTTCATGTACAAACTTATCAGTTTACTCGAAGTGTTGGATGCGAAAAGGTACGTAAAATATATGTGCAAACTTCCTTGTTAAAATTGGGTTTTTAGCAAGTTAATCATTATAATTGTTATGGTTGTGTTTATATGTGTCTTTAGGAGTGTAGTGATGTAAATTTTATATTGTTTTACTAACATTAAGTTGGTATATTTGGGAAAATATGAAGGTATGTAAACTTTAACCCGTGTTTTGGGTAACTTTGGCCTCTATCTATATATTAGATATAAGAAAGGTAAAAGCTTCTGGTGCTGGCCGGCAATCAAAGACGAGCAGCTTTACAATTAGGATGACATAAATTGTAAGATCGCAGTCCCTAATTTTATTCAAAAGGGCTGTTTTGAAATTCCAGAATTAGAGGATTAAGGATTTTAATTACCTATTTATGTGAAATGTCGATTATTTACCCATCTATATATTAGATATAAAATTACCGATACATAACTGTTGATCTTATATATGACTGTCTCTGATAAGACTGGTAGGTAGGAAGTACAAATTATATTTAAAGTTAAATAAGGTAGGTACGATGTTTCTAATTATGTTTTTACTTGAAATTACTTTCAGTGATGTTAATTTTTGATTCTTTATCAAGTTAGGTAGGTACTTAACTATATTTTTGTTTGTTTTTGTCTATTGGAACTAAGAAAACAAAAAGCACCGTCTTTATGTTTGTGATTTAAAAAAAATGCTTTTATTAATGTTTAAAACAAAATAATGTTGATTATTTGCTATTTTTTTCAATAAAACTTGTTGTTTACTACTACGTTATTGTTTATTTTACACCGTTAAATAAGCAATACTGCTAATTTTAACCCAACTTAGCGTGTAATATGGTTTTTTCATGCACATATTTTCATTGGCTAATATTACCCTCGTCTAAAACCAACATTGGCCCAAAAAACAAAAAAATAAAAAATAAAATTTAATCATGTTTCTTCTTGTTTTTTTCATTAAAAGTTATTCAGTACATACTTAAGTTTATATCAAAATAAATTTGACATTGATATGTTAATCGTAAAGGAAACTAGAGCTTGTTTTGCAAAAATACAATGATTTTTTGGTTCAAGTTACCCGCCTTTACGGTACTGCTCCGGGGTGTAGTTCTTAAAGCTCGCTTTAGACTTGGCTGAATTCAGTGTATTTAATGAGAAGTACTCTTAAGAAAGACAAGTATAAAGGCAGTTAGCTTGTCAGTCAAGCTAATTAGACAGCAAGACCTAACACTGGGCCAGACAATGGACGCTCTCAGTTGGTCGTCGCGCGCGGCGGAGTGTATACCTACCGTGTGGAGTGAGCGCGATCGCCTGGGCTATAATATACCGCGTGTATAGGATATAGTAAGAACACGAACAGGGTACGGGCAGGCCGTGCTGGTCACCTGCTTGTTTGTATAAACCTTGGCATAGAAAGTGATAAATTTTATTTTTGATCTTTATGTTGTATTTGAGCGCGTTTTGAGTTAACAACTTCAGAAGGTAATTTCAAATGTTGTTCTATGACTTTACCGTTTTGTTAATTTTTGGTAATATTTCAGTTGCAAAAGCTCAGTTAGTAAAAGGAAGTCCAGTAACTGAGATAAATATAGAAAAGAAGAAAAGGGGGAGAAAAAAGAAGATAATAGAGGTGGAGCCAGGTAGAACACTACACATTTATGTCAATTGGTTATTTACAGTTATTCCCTTAAGGTTAAACCTCAGCACTGATTTTCATACAAACTATTCAAGACTTACACTCGTAAATTACAATGTTGTAAATTAATATGGCCTTACAAAGGGGCAGCCAGTCTACACCACAATACATGAGTGATAAAACTGAGTGTTGCACGTTTTAGGTTCAGATACCAAAGAAGAAACTCCTCTGAAAAAAACAAAAACAGTTCCTGAAGTGCCCCCTAAGACAGAAATTCCTCCTAAGACAGAAGCTATTAAAAAAACTAAAGGTTAGATTAGTGCTTTCGGTTTTGCATTTCAATATTCACGAAAATAATATGCAGAGATACACCAGAGATTTGAAATATTAAATAACATGTCACTGTAACTCGCAATTCATATATATTTCAAGTTACTAGTACTTATGGCATAATTATATCTTTCTTTTACAGTCCGTCCCAAGAGACTTCAACAAAATACAAAACAACATCAAATTTCAAAGCCTGTGATTAAAAGACAGATCACTAGAACTAAAGTATTAAAAACGGAGAGTACAAGTACAAGTGTTAAAAGAAAATGTACAAGAGGTAAGGCTACTGCCAATGATGATGATTCCACAGTCACATCGCCATCTATACTAAGCCAAGGTTTGCTAGATAGAAAAATATCTAAAAAACCTGAGACCACCAACGTAGACTCCCGAAGGACATCTATAAACAGCGCTTCAGAGTGGTCGTGGACTAAAGATATTTCTGGATCGAGCACGACCACCTGCATCACGGTGTGCTCGACTGATTTCGTGCGAATAGACAAGAAACTTCCTGTGGTCAAACTTCATAATATTGACTCAGACCTCAAAAAAGTGACGTTAGTTAGTAAGTTACGGGAAAAAATAGAAGGAGAGCACTCCCTCTCAGAAGACAGCACGAGTTCCAGTAGCTCTTCCAGTTCATCCACTAGTACCTCAATCTGCACTACAGTTGATAACTTTTTAAATTTAAGCACATCCTCAGTTTCCCCCTCTAAGGTGCGGAGTCCCACCTTTACACCAGTTGATACGAGAAATAAACCAGTCGATCGAATGTCTACACCAGTTGATACGAGAAATAAACCAGTCGATCGAATATCTACACCAGTTGATACGAGAAATAAACCAGTCGATCGAATATCTACACCTGTTAAAACTAGAATAAAACCAGTCGGTCTAGTATCTACACCGAAAGCGAGTCCTAATAAAAACTCAGGTACTGGCACCACAAAGGATAAGTTGACTTTAACTCTAAAGAAGTTTGCCACGAAATTGAAATGTTTCGATCTGGAAATTTGGAGCGATGACGAAGACGATGTCTTCCTAAACATGAAGGAGTTCGAGGTGAACATGTTTAAAGTGATGGAGGAAGAGCGTGGCGCGCTTTTGGAATGTAATTTTTTGACTAACATTTTGTCAGAGAAATGTGTTCTCCCGAACCAGAATGCTGATGTTCCGTTAGAAAGCGAAGAGAGTGATTTCGCTAAACCTGACGCGAGTGTGATAGCGAGTAAGCCCACAGGAGATTTGCGGAATGAGAACTTGATCGATAGCGTAAGGCGCCGCGAGTCTATGTCGTTGGATGACGATGACGATGCCTTGTCTATATTCGCTGAAAGCATTACGGCTATCGACTCGTCGCGGGTCAGTAGCTCTGCGTCTGTGGTGTGCGGAGCCGCGCCCGCTTTACTTGAATACGTCCCTCAGCCTGTAAAACCAGAGACCCAGGCTCCGGTGGTTCCGCGCCATTACCAACCGACGCCCTTAATACCCATCAAAATAACGGACGATCTCACGCAAAAAACAAAAACCGTTTGCGAGAAACAAAACGCGGACTCCACGTCAATTCAAAAAGAATGTGAACTAGCTACTCTCACTTTACATAGCGACAGTGTTGTACCGCTAAGCGATGTCCCCGGAGCAGAAGAGAGCCGGGTCGACATATCCGATTGGGGCGCTCAAAGGCGACAACGGCTTATGCTCGAATGGTACGAAACCCCGCCCGGGATAAATTGTAACTTTGTGGCACTTAGAGGAGCTTGTTTTTTTAACCTGATTTCAACATGCAAAAAGAAACAGTGCTTATATCCTCATGTTGAGTTAGATAAGGTTACGGTCGCGAATCGCCTCAAAACGCTGAGCGAACACGATTTTCTGCGAGAATTCATGCAATTCGCAAGGTGGTCTAATCTAAGAATGCGGTACAGCAAGTGCTTCTTCGAAGAATGCAAACGAAGAGAGCTTCCAAAATTCCTTGTTGAAATGGTTATAGTATATATTAATAAAGCAAATAAGAATTCACAGGAGGACATGGAAATCAAAGTGGATTTAATAGAACATACGATGCTGTACCTGAATGTGGTGGATTTTACTTTATGTGAAGATCAGTTTAAGTACAAATTTGCCGACGGTAAGTTTCTTTGCGAGGTGTTTATGGAGACGATCGCGAACACGCAGAACTTCTGGCGGTTCAGAAAAGTTTTTATTAACCTGACGAACTTCATGGTTCGCGCGCGCCGGACTTTCAAATTAGTAGTGGCCTCTCAGATTTTAGAGCGAGTGTCTATTTTCCCTTTTGAATTTCCGTTGGCGTTGGTGATTCTTTCCATTCTGGAACGTACGGATAAAAAGATTTTTGAAATCTCTATGATGAAGATATTTGAGCAGCAGCTGGAAAGTTTCGACAAGGCATTGCACGAGAAATTCTTGGCTATCAAGAATAAGAAGGAGTGTGCCCCGCCCGCAAAGGGCCCTAGTCAGGAATCGCTAACCGTATGTCAAGCAGTGGCTCCGTTGAATGGCTCGCTCGCTCATGCAGACTCCGAGAAACGGTACACATCGCCCGACACCACCAACTTGGATAGCTTGGTGAGTCCTTTTACGTTTTCTGTTTGTGATATTCCGGTGTCCGTTGGTCGAATGTATAACTTCCCAACAAGTTTTCATTATCCTAGTTTTATTGCCAGGATATCAAAACCGCTATTTACTAGTAGGTACATCAGCGGGAAGTATTTTTTTTTGTTACCTAATGTATTGAGTCAAAAATCTTTTGCTCCAACAGCAGAGCATAATGTATTGTAAGTATGTTGCTAAAATTTATGATATTTTATGTGAAGTCAAACCAAGGCACTATAGAATTTTGTATTCTGTTTTTGTACGATTGACTTTTAAATAGGTACAGTCACGAACCGGGATTGTTGAGCCACTTGCCACTGTTCGTATTTTGGCCGTGTAATGCAAATCGGGTTTAGTCGGTTATACTCGTATGTCCAGTATGTATTACTCTGCTAAATTATGAAGAATATTGACGTGAGTGACTTAACATTCCCGTGTTGCAGTCACAGCTTGGTTGTGTTACTTACACGGATCGGTCAAAGTCGGATATATTCGTTTAAATTAAGAGATGAAATGCTATTACTGTCCTCTTCCATATAACACATGGCATGGTTGACGGGGCTTGTCAGTTTGAGATATCTTAGGAATAGTTTGATAAACATTCATATCAGTCATTGGCAGTAAGGCTGTAATTGTGACCGATTAGTTACCACTAAAACATAAATTGGATTGGATTAATTATGAATATCTACATTTCAGAATCCACGGTTATCTATTACGGCCATGGACCCGACCAATCGGGCACAAATATCAGTTCCGCGTATGCCTTCCCACACTTCTTGACAGTGACTTTGAATGGCCGCTTTTGTTCGCTCATTCCTATTTTCCCACCTTTGGACCATTAATCCCCATAGATTTTCAATAGGATTTAGGTCCACTGATTTAGGGGGCCATGGTATGACCGTTATTTCCAGATGTTGACGGAACCACTCGTTAACTATTCTGGCCCTGTGTATAGTGCAGTTGTCATGCACGAAATGAAAACTAGGGACATCTTCCTCAGTATAAAATGTTCACACCGTAGGGAACATGCTTTCCTCTAATACACTAACCTAAGTTTGAGTTTGTTCTTGGAGGTAATGAGACTAGCTCGCCTACACCACTCAAACTCATCCAGCCCCATAAATTTGCACTTATGCGTCCCGACTCCTTATTGGGTATAACGTGGTTTTTCGTGTATCTTGTTTGGTCATACCGCCAGAGATGTAACCAACCGTGGTCGCTTGACTTAAAACATTTCTCGTCACAAAATACGGTTGAACTCCAGTCAAGATTAAGGAAAAGTCGGGCAAAATTTAATCTTGCTGTTTTGTGAGCTTCTGTCAAAGCAATCTTGTATGCAGGACGTCTATGGTGTAGATTCATCGAATGTAAATGTTTTAGAATGGTCTGGGATGACAATCAAAACGTTGTAAGAAATAGTTAGTAGCCATGAACCCATTTTCTTCGTAACTGCCGCATTTCGTTGCGTTGTTCAGTTGAGAGTATCGGAACACCATGATTGCTTTGACGGCGATCTACAATATTGCATTCCTCGGCATATCTAGTCACCCACAAACTGACAGTGTTTCGCTACAATAAATGTAGAAGTTAGATGTGAAGTGAAATAAAATAAGAGAGTAAGTAATTGAAAATGAATAAGCTGTAAAAAATTACCATTTAAAGCTGTTGCTATTGCACATATGCTTAATCCCTGCTAGTGCAATAATACAATTAATTTGATGTCTCGTTTTGTTGCTAATTGATGGTGGCATGTTAATGTTTCAATACTAATTATATTACACAGTATCGATACCAAAATTAATATTAATTTGACAAAATCACTGTCAAAGTTGTTTTTGAAAGTTAGTATTTCAGTGGCATTTCATTCCACAACCGTGAAGTATTAACGCCTTTCTATATAGCCGCTAGCATTATCGGATGATTTGTAATAAAATAGTTCTTGATATAATACATACATACATAAACTCACGCCTTTATTCCCAGAGTGGGGTAGGCAGAGCTACAGAATTACCAATCACTCTAAAAAACTTTTTGATAATTCTGTAACCACATTTTTCACACTTAGGCTAAGATGTTTACCAGTGTATTAGTGACAGGTTGCAAGCCCATCGCCTAACAGTACTATACGCCTTTATTCCCTTAGCCGTCTCTTACGACATCCACGGGAAGACATGGAGTGGCACTATTCTAACCCGGCAACCACACGGGGTTCTTGATATCAAAGGTTATCTTAATAAGATTGCGTGTCATGTTGAACTCATGACAAAGACCAGTATACGTATATCTCTTTTTCCACGAACGATTGTTGTCGCCTTTGCCCGATTGCCTAATGTAATGAATGAATAATGAAAGTCAAAAATCGTCCCCCTGGAGTTTTGCAATTATGCCGCGGTTTTTCGTTAACATAGCAACCTTCTTACAGTAAATCATCTCAGTTGATAGTGTTGGTATTGACAATAAGTTGTACGCTGTTTATACGTTACGAGGGGCAACTGTGTTCAATTATGCCAACCCGACGGAACGAGTGCGGGACGATCATTTCACCGAAATAGAGATGGAGAGAGGGAATATTGTTTTGATGATTACTATGGTTACGTTTAAACAACAGCCACTATTGGTTCAAACTGAACTGTCTTTATTGGACAGCAGCATTCGTGTAACACAACCGAGTTATGATGATAAGCTAGTGGCTCAACAATCCCGGTTCGTGACTGTACCTATATTTTGAAAATTATTATGACCACCGACTTACTAAATCGCCTTTTTATCCATAAACGTTCCAACTCACTTTTCAGAACAAGCCAGTAGTCGAACCAATTATCAAACGAACTATCAACCTTGACAAAATCCGCACACTTGCCTATAACGCCGAAGGGACGGCCAATAATGTGAATATGCCCTATCAGAGCTGGAATCATCGGTACATCTATGATCCGATCCCGAGGCTACCGTTCCCTCGAGCCCCGTTCGGGCCACACCTAAGGCCCCACGCCCTGCTCAAGCGCCCTATGGGCCGCCAAGTACAATACGGCCCCAGACAATTTGTATGTTAATTTTTCTTATATTTATGGCAGCAGATTGGTGATGATTTTGAACACTTGTGCAACTTTCAATCCGAATTGTTTTTGGACTTAATCTTACTCTTTTAGATTGTTCTGCAACAATTATCGGCGAAAGGTGTTAATACCTAGTCCTGCGTATGTAATAGATACTTATGTATGTACCAGTGATGTAATTTGTGTTCGCTTTCAGATTTCTTTAAAAGCCCTCTTGTTAGGTCTTATGCTCGTATTCACTAACATTTTGGGGCTTCTCAAGACAGGACTGTATTAATAAATTCATCTTGGCTGAGATGCCCGTCACAAGATACGTCAAAGTAAACGTCAAATCATAAAACACTGTAATTTTTGACGCATCTCGAGATGAGCATTTGAGTTGAGATTAGTTTATTAATACGGCCCTTAAACTTCATAAATTGTCAAATGAGTCTCAAGAGTGTTTACAGTCCTAAAATAAACTTTTTCTACTTGTTAAAAAGGTGCAATAAGACTTATAAAGATTGCTTTTGACATAATACAATACTCTACCTGAGCCTCTATTCAATACGGTAAAAACTAAGTCTTTTTTGACTTGTTATCGTATTGTCAACGTTTTGATAGCTCTTATTCACTTGCCAGTAATGACGGTCGAGTTAAAAACAATACCATAAGAGGTCAAATACCATTTGGATTTTACCGCCTAGAATAGAGCCGCTGGTAGTTTGATTTTGGAATTGCGCATTGCGATTTTTACGTTATCTTGTGTTAGGTAATAGACCACTCTGTAGGGGTTTCTGCTTTACAAAAGGTGGAGCATGGTTATTTTTTCTTTATTGTAAATCCAAGTTTTTGACATTATAGTCGTGGGCCACCATCTTGAATTTAAGGTGGCAAAATTCGTTTTTTTTTTAGTAATTCCATAAATTAAGTTTGTTAGAACACGACTGTAGACGTAACGTCACAGAATAAAATTCATGATGCCGCTGTTTTTTTCCGCGGCTCGTTACTCTCCATCGGGAAGACATGAAAAAAAGCATGTATGCACAAAACTGTGCACAATTTTGTCTTGTTTATACTTCCCATAGATATTTTTGTCGTAGCCTATTATCTATATTTAAAAAAGAAGGCACTTTCAATTCAACCCGCGTGAGTCAAAAACGTATTTTTATTAGGACCCCATGCTTTAAAAACATCCATCAAAAAATTCTGTGATCTACCTTTTGTACAGCAAAGGTTATCTTTGACTTAAGTCCTTACAGACTGTGCTATTATGCTTAGTTGATACATGTCATGTTTGCTACTTTGACACTATCTATTGTTTCAGAATTTTCCTCGAAGATTTGGTCCGAATCACTATGGGAATCATTGACGTATTTCATTTGTAGACTGTTCTGTTAATTTTGTTTTGAGTGACATCTGAAAATCTCAAAAGATTTAGATATTTGTTGCATATTGAATGTGTCGACAAACTGTACCTGAACGTGCAGCTAGCGTAAGTTACATTTGTAAGAAAAAAACTTCAGTGAAGTTATGGCTGTTTACTTAAAGTAAGGTATGCAAATAAACCACAACAATATCTTGTCGGTTTATTTTTATGTGCGGACGTTCGTTATTAGAACTAAAGTCCGCATCGAAAGAGTAGGTACTAATTTTATCGATACCTATTATAATTCGACAATTTAATGTTAAACTAGTTGCAGTGAAACTATACAATAGTATAACATATTTTTGCATTACTTGCATTTTTGTAAAAAAACTACTTTTGTACAATATGGACATAATTGAATTACTTTTCACTTATTTAGTTGTATTGCAAGGCTGCCCAATAAATTGTAAGCGTAAAATACTATATTTTTTAAATGACTCCAAAAACGGAGGAGGTTCTGTGTTCCACTGTATGTTTTTCTTTTTAATGTATGTTCACCGATTACTCCGTCAATTGTGGACCGTACTAAAAAAATATTTTTTGATTTGATAGAGTACACTTCCGAGGTGGTCCCACTGTCACCAAATCTGAATCTGATGAGGTGAGCGATCCGTGAACAAAATACTGCCTTCAAAAACGTAAAAAATTACTTCTTTTAAAATGGTAGGTAATAGGTCAGTCCAGCTGAAGTCGGTGACTCACAATATTTTAACTGAAAGGCGACGTCCTCTAAAACTGAAGTTATTTATCATCTTATACAACGTGCTACACAAATAAACAAAAAAATAAGTCTAAGTCACAATCATTTATTGTTTGATTGCAGCCCCCTATTTCACCATCTTGACAATGAAACGTGACGTGTGACAATTCGGTATACATTGCAAAGTTGACACGCTGATGCATGACTAGGTTTCGTATAAACTGCGTCATGTACCTACAGTCGCGGAATAAAAAGGTTGACCACCTTAAGATCTGTTTTTGCTTGCTCAGTATAAGTTATCAGTATCTGCTTATCGACCGAGTATTACACATTACGTCATAATGAATGTCATTTACTAAATGGCCCACAGATACATGCGGTTACCATGGTCACGTATAATGAACAGCCACTATTGGTTCAAACTGAACTCAAGTCTTTATTGGCCGTTACAAAAGGGTTGCTATGGTCACGTATAAACAACAGCCACTATTGGTTCAATATTATTTCTCTCGTCTGTTACACAGTTTAAAAATGTGCTTGCAACGCGTAAATGAATTTATTTGAAAACTGGTCAACCTTTTCGTTCCGCAACTGTACACTGAAATGTCACCTATCACGGCTATCACCTGTGTGTTGGGATGGTGAAATAAGAGGGGGGGGGGGGGTCCAATGTTATGTTGTTGTCATAGAACTTCTGAGATGACAACTTACTAGAGTTGACATTATTTTTTAAATTTCTTTCTGGGTTATTTTTGTAACAAGTTGTAAGTATATTGTTTTTCTTTGCCCCTGAGCGTTAACCGGACGGGTGTTTATTTCGACAAAGAAAATACAATAGGTATATAAATAAATGCAACGAACACACGATGAGTGGACTCTGAATCCCATAGACATTTGCAATAGAATAGAATATACTTTAATTCAGGTAATATAGTTGCTAAAACACTTTGGCGATGTCAGCTAGCCGGCGGCCACGAAATCTCCGAAATATCCAACCCGACCAGAAAATCAATCAATGTTACGACTATTCCGCCTTTCTTAGTAACAAAATCTCGCATCTATTATAAAAATCGCGCTGCACGTGCGACAAGTGTAACCTCAAAGAGATCAATATGCTTAGGGTATTAGATTACAGAGGTGGCTTTCCACATAGGGGGGCAGTGACTGGGAATTTTCCATCTTCAAAATGAGAAAAAAGCCCATTTTAGGTCCCGGTAACAATAACAGGGTTTGAGCAGAGGAGAATAGCTCTTAAATAGTATTAATAAAGGAATATTATAGTTATAATATTGATAGTGTATGCTCTTATGAATGTGCATCCCAGGTGTAAATTAACTCGAGTCTTGTATGTGGTAGGTAGTTGTCGCTTTTATTCCAAAAGATCAGATCAATCCGGCTCTGCCAATAAGCATGTCATGCTTCAATTTGGTTATTTTTAGCAGCAAAATTTATTATTTGACTTAAAATCAATCATTTTAAAGATAAGGACATAATTTTAGGGTTTAAAGGTATGAGAGCCATGTTACATAGTATTTTTTTTTATAAGCGGAACTTATCGTTACCTATCTCAGCAGTAATTTAAGAGTTGATTGGTTTATTTTAATAACTAACAGTTAAACTAAGTGGTTTAATAACTGTCATAATGTTAAGTTATACCGAGACGACACGTGCCGAGTGCTGAAACTTATTCTAAAATCTCAGTATAAGTTACAAAACGCCATAGTATATAATAAGTTTGTTTATAGTTCATCGTATTGTAAGTTTTCCTTTTGTTTTTTTTTTGTATGTAGAAAACGTTGAAATTTATGTTGAGTTTTCATTTATTATTATGACAATATGTGATATAATATAATGCTAGTTACGATGAGAACTGTTTTCCTTCTGATTGTGCTCATTCTTAGCAATGGCGGTACTTTTTTATTTATCATGCTAAATATTCTAACCGTGATAGGATCCTGTTTTATTAACTTTCGCATCATGGATATATCCGCATCATGGACTCAACGCCAACGACGAAACATACGTCACAACCAAAACGCGAAATTGATTTTATTATATTATACATGTTACAAAAATACCCAAAAAATATAATCTATTTGTAAGAACCTAAAATAATGGCAGCCCTAGCAGTTACCCTGTCATGCCCGGTTCCTATATTCAAGAAACGAATCGTTTTCCTTACGTCTCGTTAAAACTTGACATTTGCTACGTACAAAATGTGTCAAATTTGAACGAGACGTAAGGAAAACGATTCGTTTCTAGAATATAGGAACCGGGCATCAGTCAATGACTGAGATGACAGCTTACCAGGGTTGACACTATTTTAGCTTTGATAAATAATTGCAAATTTTTCCTGGGTGTTTTTGTAACGTTGTGCACCAGTAAGGTAGAAATTTGCCTATGTTTTAGCGGTTGTTTGCGTCGGAGTCGCGACTGATGTATTTGACATATAGTTGAAAGGTTTAAGAGCCCTTGTTTCATATGATTCTGTCAAGCTGGCGACGTCATCAATAACCATACAATTTACCCATTACAATTAAGACTAAGAATTTCTAAATGAATTTAAATAATTATTGTATTAACTCACTGCAACGCTATTCACTGAACGCATTTTAGAATCTTAATTATGTAATGCATTACTTTGTACTCATTCGGTAATTTAAAAGCTACACCAATCATTTTTTAATGAGTTATTTAAACCCAATAAAGCATTAATTCAAAATTTTCAAATTGCGTACAATATGTTTTTAATAGACAGATATTTCAGACTATGTCAGCTTGACTGAATGAAACGGAATGACCACTGACATTGAAAACAGTGCGAGCATATGGAATTTGTAAACGCACTAAAAGTTGTAGCGATGCCGCAGAGGCGGTATCGTATGCAATGCAATGCACTATAAATGACTGAATAAAAACTGCCTCTTTTTTCAAAATTACCTCCGCGCCGTACAATCTTACTGTACTGTACATTGACGCAACTGCGAGCAACCGCTTTTAAGTAAAGGATGACGCATTATGTGTCATGATAGAACATGAATGAGTTATAAAATGAGCACCCTGTACACATATTAAGTTCAGAGTCTTTTACTGTGTTACCCCTGTAGCGTCATTTTTGTTTGAGTGTCATAAAAATTGTATACTTAATAAATAAAAACATCTTTTGGGATCTGTGGGCTTCACACATAGCGCAGGTTTCATTACTCAGTTAATCTCCCTATTATACCAGTTATATATGGCACCTAGTGATAATGTTTCAGTACCTACTCGTATCTGGAAATAAAGTTCTGTTGCCAATAATCGATAGAGTGCCAAAAATACGATTGTTTACTGGTGTCTAAGCTGATCTCATGATGGAGTCGGGAGGTCAGATAAAAAATAAAACTAGATTTACATTCTAGTCGTGGCGTTGTCTTTTAACTTGTTTAAATAGAACAAGCCTATCCCGATGGAAAGTATATTTTGACTCAAATAATTAAGCTTAATAAGTCATATTTGATACACTTTTTCTCTTCCACTACTGCGTGATATCTTTGTATGCAAAAGTGTGTATGGACTCCATACTGTCTTAGTCTAAGTAACTCTAAGTATTCTTATTTAGCTAGAGTATGTTAAGTGAACCAAAGTAATGGATAAGGTGACCCGGAGTTGAATCTTCTTAATATTATATTCGCTAGTTTAAGTTGTAGAGATGCCATTTGCATTCTGTTTCAGAAACTTGGTATCTCGTTCTGAGATGTCACTTTGCACCAAAACCAATGAGAAGATCATATTATTTTGAATTAAAATAAACCCGGGTCAACCTACCTGTTCTTGTGACATTGCCGACGCACATTTCGCAATATTTCGTAAGGAGCCATACTTTGTAGTCGTAGGTATTTCTGCCTTTAAATTGTTGATATTATGCACTTATTGATACTACGGCCGGACTCATAAGTAGCTGCACACTTTAGTGCTTTGTCACTTCAACGTTATATTACACCCGTATTTATAGTGCAGAAAAGTATTAGTAGTGTCAAAAGTCATATAAAAATCGTTGCTTAAGTCATTACTTTTACTCTTGTAATTATTTTTCTTGACTATAAATACGGGTGTTAGAACTGCTCCACTAATCTGTCAAAGGCGTTAAAGTGACAAGGTACATAAGTGTACAGCAAGGCTGACTGTACAAAAGGCAGATTGAAATTCTGTCGACGAAAAGCAATGGTTGTTTACCAATTTATCATGCACTCATTCATTCCGTGCAAGCTGCCATGAAACCTTTATTTTCTTGTTTTTTTTTTAGATTAAAATAGTAATAGTTTAGTTCGTACAAATTTCCTTGTAGAATGAAGATAAGAATGAGCTGTACAGTTTGCTACTTATTAATAACCTTGGCAATATAGTCCAAATTTGCTTAAACTTGACGCATGTTCATTCCCACGTAAATGAGTTGGGAATAGTATTGATATGATCTGACTAATTTAGATTTCATTCACGTGTGAATGAACGTTACAAGTTTAAATGGACAAGCCTTACCTATTCCGTAAAGTACAATTGTACCTACTTCATTTCTACTTTAAGGCAAAAACATATGGAACATACTTGTCATTAAGACTGCACAGAGCAAACGTCGAGCGTCCAGTGGCGCCCTCATTACTATTATTGTGTTCTCTAATTAACTAAAGAATTTCCTTGCAATCAGACGATACGTTTTTGTAGCGCAGCAAGTAAAAACACAATTTATGGGATACGTAACAAACTTTAATAACAATTACCCTTCGAGTAGTCAGCTTAACGGGAAAAGGTGGCCACTTTTTTCCGTTAAGTTGATAACTCGAAGGTGAATTGTTATTAAACTATGTGATATACCCTATAAGTTGTGTTTTCATTTGTAGTACAAAAACCTACCGACCAATATCAAGAAAATACTTTAGTTTATTAGAAAACACAATAATAGTAACGAGGGCGCCACTGTACATCCGGCGTACGCTCGGCGCAGTCTTAATATTAATCAGAAAAACAACGAAATAAGGTGAGATGGGGTTTTAAAAAAAAAAAAAGGTAATTATGTATGGGTAAGTATGTCAACGGGCAAATGCGACAAGGCATACATTTTTTTGAAAGATTTTGTTGGTAAGTATGACGCACTTTCCCCGTAGGCAAGTGCCCTACGTGACCTTAGTGAACTATATTCGGGTTTTAACATTTTGTAATACAAGGTACCTAACATAAGTAGAACGCTGTTACAGCGTGTTGCCATTTGGATTTCAGGGTCTTTTCAAACATTATGATAAAAAAAACTTTTAATAAACATCATGCATTTAAGCAACAGCACGATTGTTCTGCCTTTATTGGACTATAGTCCGACAAGTTCCTATGCAACCGTCTTGCGGGGGAGGGGGTCATTAGGGGAAGGGTGGGTTTACTAATTTAAATAACATGTTCGTACTGCTAGATTAAAATAGTAGTAAATCAAAATACAACTCTATTTTAAAATCAACATTAATACAACTTCAATTAACTGGAAACAAAACTAGCAAGGATTTTGCGTTGATTATTTTTTGATCTAACAGTGCGTATCAGAAGATAATTCACCTAATTTGAACAAGTTCAGACAATGATAAACATGCAGTAAGTGCAAGGGGTGTATGTAGGGAATAATCCTTTCCCATCGTTTTTGTCGGATAATTTCGTATTTATCTTGCTTTCTGTTGGCTTATTAATGGTTACTTACTGAAGCTAATTGAGAAATCAAGATAAATATGAACATATCTGATAAAAAAAGATGGGAAAAGATTTTTTACTACATCTGTACTTGGCTGTCTATTTTTTTTATGCCGGAAAGTGTGAAAGCGATAGTAAGTCAGGCACTATTAATGCTCTGGTTTTACTATACAGTTCTACCAGTTTCTTGACCCATTGTATGTCGGATGGGGGGGGGCTATTCCCAATTGTCCACACCCTCGAAATTATGTGGACATTTCACACTCTTTAATTTGACTCAACTGTGTTAGTTTAATATCTACTAAAATACATAAATAAAAACTAACACAGTTCACATAATTTCGAGGGTGTGGACAACTGGGAATTCCATGGCAGAGCAGAGAGTAACGCAAGTTACCAATTTCCAGCATTCCGCTTGTTTTTTTAGTTACATTTCAAAATAGAAGGATTCATTTATCTCTATATACGTATTTAAATTTCTACCTAGAAAAGTATGAGCATTAACCCTTAATCATATATTGGGAAACTATTTCCCACTTAATTTTATAGTTTTCATTTATTTTTCTGTCTTTTGTTTGTGTCTTAATAAAGTGTCTATTCCTTTATCTTTTTAAAATTGTCTCGTTTGATTAAGGGTTAAAAGTTTCAAAAAAACACTAATTAAAATGGTAACTTTCGTTACATATCCACACTGGACAACTGGGAATAGCCGGATGGGGTCGCACACTTATATCCGTCTGTCGCAAAATGGCGCGTCAAACGTCAAATTCAAATTTAGAACTGTTTTATACGTTTATGGAGGACTGGAAATATTAAAAACATTATACTCTATTGAACATGCTTTTAAGTTCAAAATCAAATAAAATGTTGATCACGCGACCTTGCACTTGTGGCGTCAAAATGTGACAAACTACGCCACCGGCAATATCGTACAACATAGACGGGACTGCTACCTGCTACGCTTACCGCTACTCAGTGCGGACGCACTTTTCTCTCATATACATATACAATTTTATGTTGTGAAACAATAAACAAAAGTTGTAATTTCTCCGACCACCCCTGCAACGAGCCCCGCTACGCAACTCCAAACACTGATGATGACAACGAGGGTGCATTGGTCAGTGTTTAGGCATACCCAGGGTTAATAGCGGCGAAATACAACTCATGTTGTCTAAGTAAATCTTCAAACTAGTTGCACACAAGGGTCATAGATGGCGTAAGCTATCCTCATTTCCTCACAAATAAGTCGTTAAGAAGTTATAAAATGCTAACCTTTCTACACGATACATTACTATAAATATCTGGAATGTGTGTAAAACACACTTTTGTAGCAACCGGACATTAATTACGGATTATACTGTAAGGTGTACACAGTTTTTGGTTATTTCTTATTGTTCGGACGAACAAGTAGCGACATTTCGAGCCTTGAATTTGGCGTAGAAGTATGATTTACGATATCTACGTATAAGTAAATTCGAAAGAAAAACAAGCAGATCTAACTGAAGATTTATTCCTTTATCCTTATTAACAAGAAATAATCATAGATGGCGTAAGCTGTCCTGATATGTAACGATACCTCTCATAGATCTAGCTAGACTAGGATACTGCTAGATACGGGTTATTCCCAGTTGTCCACATCCCTTTGGAATATTATTTTCCCAGTTGTCCACTGTGGACAACAATAGCCCCTAGATACTTACAATTTTGTATCAATATAGATCTTGAATTACGTAACATAACATAAACTCACGCCTTTATTCCCAAAGTGGGGTAGGCAGAGCTACAGAATTTCCAACAACTATAAAAACTTTTTGATAATTCTGTAACCACATTTTACGACATCCACGGGAAGACTTGGAGTGGCACTATTCTAATCCGGCAACCACACGGGGAATCTTGAATTAATTACCTATAATATTATTTTGTTAAATTCAATGCTGTATTTTTTCAGGAACTACTTATAACACATACATACATAACGAGACATAGATCGTTTAACTCAGTACCTACCCTTTTCAGCTTCAGACGCACTCCTTTATCGGCAGAGATAAATCATACGGATTCTATTTAGCTTACAACGGTGAGTTCAAGTGTTTCCACTGCGAGCAAACTTCTTGAAGAGACATCGTTGTTCCCAAGCGGAGTCCGTACTCGGCCCGCAGTGGAAAGCGCGCATGAGGGTTGGATGGTCGAAGAGTGAAACAAATGTGTATGTAGAAAAAATGTATCGTATAATTGTAATTAAGTAAATTAAGTAAAACGCTTAAATACTTTAGAGAATACGGACGACCCTCGTTCTCGCACTTGATTACTGGATTTTCAATAAAGATTACCATTAGGAAAACATCCATCTAGCTGTCGCAGTTGTCTATTATTATATTAGGTACAAATGATCCATATACTAATAAAATAATTTTCAAGACAACAGTCAAAAATAGCATTTTGTGGTTATACTGTTGCTGTTGGTTGCGAGTTCTTTCAAAATACAAATAATTGTACAAATACTACCTTTGGAATTTATAGTTATGGATTTAAGTTTTTCTAGTTCTTTACAGGAATAAATATTGTTACACATAACATTGCGAACACTGATTCTGTGATTATTGTAGTCAT
Source organism: Acleris laterana (assembly GCA_963966035.1). Lineage (NCBI taxonomy): Eukaryota > Metazoa > Arthropoda > Insecta > Lepidoptera > Tortricidae > Acleris > Acleris laterana. The sequence goes on from OZ014457.1 coordinate 9,033,620, forward strand.
TTTTAGTTTAGCTCTTTCATGATAAAATCCGAAAATTGATGGTTATACGTTAAAACAGCAATAAAAAATATAAAATCCAGTTAAATTAATTTACAAAAGAGCAAAATTTATGTTAGTAAAAATTATTGCATGTTGGGCTTACGAGATCTTCCAGTAGCCACTACTTTTCTACTTTACGAGTTCCGTAAAATGAGAAAAACGGCACCATAATAAGATCTTGTGTCCGTCTGTCACGACCGTTTTGCAGCGAAATTTTCCTCGCGTTAAATCTGGTGTTGAAAAAGTCTCACTATAGATCTCATTGACAGCGTAATGTGGCATGTATGTATACTAATCAATCAATTCAACTGATCGAGATTCAATTCCCTTAATGGTAAAATAAATAAACTAAATTCACAACACTAATTAATCATACAAGTAGCATATAAAAAATATATTATAAAGAACGTTGTACAGTCAGCGTCATATAAGTATGTAAGGTAACATTCAAAGTGCTCAACAAGTTCCGTACACCATACAAATAATATGGTGTACCGAACTATTTGAGCATATTGAATGTTGCCTTAAAAATGACGCTGACTGTACAAGATACAGCGTCATTTTAACTTTTATTATAGAAAAGATCTAAAAATAGGCACTTCCATGGTTAATCAGCATGTTGTCGGTACCTTCCTTTGATTTATACATTAGAATTTTATGTTGAATTTGAAATCCAGGCACTAAACGTTAAATACATTCCTCAGAGCAAGTTTGGGCTTATTGTCAAACTCAATTAATTGGGTAATTCCCTCCAGGGCTATTTGATTGTGTTTTAGCCCATCTTGCTTATATAAATAAGCAAAATAATCATAAGATACCATAAAGTAGGTAATCATATTGTTAAAGCTATCGTAGCTCTTATTTACTAGACAGTAAGAGCTACTAAAATGTCAAAAACATGATTACCATAGATACACCCCTTTGTTGCTACTCTTGGACTTCTTTCTCAGTTGAAAACTTCACAGAGACAACAAAGTTCACAGTGACAACAAGGCATCATAGATGGAAGGGAATAGCCCCTTAAAATCGGTTCAAAATTGCCGGAGTTATGTGTAAATCTCGATCATCAATAAATCTAGTCTAAATGAATAACGTACACTAAAAATCGAACACGAAAATAGCCTCAATAAATGTGTACTTATAGATATTACAGATCAATGTAAAAACCAATTATATAGATTAGCCTCGGCCACAGATAAAATGTAACATAATAGCAGCCTACAATATTGTCATAGCAAGCGTAATTCGTATAAAAAACCTTAACCTACATATACTCTAGAAGTACAAGCGTAATTTGGCGTATTTAATACTGGATTAACTATATGATAATACTTGAAATTTGTTTAACAACGGCACTGAAACTTATTGCTTACATTGAGATTAGATAAGTACAAATACCAGTTATACATTTGATATAAACATTATGTGTTATAATACTTATAATATAAGATGCCTGCAATTGGTTCAACAAAATAGTGTCTTAAAAATATTATTTCAACATTAATTATTGTTCATTCATTATCAATACAAGATAATAGTCCAGCTGATGTTTGTTTTTGTTTTGATTGTTTTTTTTAAAAACCTAAAAGGCATATTGCTTGCAATAATGTAACAGAAACATTTGATTTAAATGTAGCATAGCACCACTAGTCGAATCTCTAGAGTTGTTACTTAACACCATTGTAACTTGACTTGGACTGTCAACTCATCAACAAATCAGTATCATAAAATAATGATCAGTTATCTATCGCACATGATAGATCAACCAATGAGAAGGTTTAAAGTATCTGTGTGTGTGTGTGTGTGTGTGTGTGTGTGTTGTACAATTTTATTGATCATTTATGCTCTGCTTAGATTTAATGTAATCGGGGTGGTCCTACACACAACCTGAGTCAACAATCTTCCATTCTGTCCTTACCTACTACCTTGCAGAACACAGCACCTCAAATTAGCTTCATTATTGTACTCTTACATTCTAAAACCTAAAGAGTGAATCTGATTAAGTCAAAGATCAGCACAAGAGCAGGGCCTATGACGGCAAATAATATCAACTTTGACCTGTGACCATATTGTCAACGTTTTGATAGCTCTTATTTACTTCACAGTAATAGCGGTCGAGTTAAAAACAGTACCGTAACGCGTCTGTTTAACGTTGTAGAATAGAGGCCCTAAAGAATGTAGATAAGTCTTCACAGGATGGATGGTACTTTTTACTTTGTATATTGATACATTACGTATTCTTATTATGTTCACATACGAAATACATTTTACTCATTTAATCCAATCGTGACAATATATAAAGCAGATCATATTACAATCCTTTTACATCAGTATTATACTAATGAACAAATAAGATCTAAAGCAGAGGCACTCTTTAAGCTTAGATAGTACTGGCCTCCTTAGAAAAACGGCCATATGTCTTGTAGAACCACATAAGTGTTTGTGACCTTATTTCTTAGGTAGGGAGTTCAATTTGCTTTGACTATTAAAATGCATCCTTTTTATTTTGAAGGGCAGAGTAGCAGGCCGTACGGGACCCTGTAAGATTCATTTCCTATCCCAAATTGTCATCTGTCTATTCAATCTAGGCCAAATTCGATTTACAACTAGCGCAATAGCGACGTATATTATAATTTATAATATTCAATCACATGATTATAATAATAAATTGGCAGTATATTGTTTACCCCAAAATCCTAATACCTTCCCTTGTGAACATGACCAATATTTCCAGTACAAAAGAGATGAATATATCTCGTCTCATTCACCTCTCACACAATCGCCAGTTTAACTCATTGTGCAGGACAACAAGCATTTTAATTACTTTAATAAATACAAATACTTGTTGGGTTGTAAAACCATTTGGGAGCAGCCTAAACCTTTGAAACATTACTTGACAAGTCAAATATAGCACCAATTGCATAAAATAGAGACAGTACAAAGAAGCTATACATTATAACCTTACATTGAAGCCGGTGGGATATACTTGAGCATTTAGCGGTACAAAGCCTCAGTGAAAGAGTGCTCTCGGCCTCTTCTTTGCTAAGATATGCCATGAGTGAGTAACTCCTTTACGTCGCTTTGGAGATAAACTGAAATAAAGAAAAATTACATTTTAATATTGACATATTACACTTTGGGTGCTCCCTGACTTGGCATTACAGACAGATTATTTACGTTAGGTGCCTATATTTTATGCAAAAATACTTCATACTCTTGTTGTACCCTCACTGTACAGTCACCAGTGATAATAAATGATCCAACATTACGCTCAAAATTATCTGACACGTCTTTATTGCTAGAGGTATAAGAGTGTGTAAGATATGTTTAAGCGGAATGTTGGATAATATATTACTGCACCACCACTGTATAACCAACGCAACAAGGGGCGTAAATAACAACATTTGCAAAATTAAGATCCCTTACCCGTGGTCTGGCGTGTCCGGCATGTACGGCGACATTCGGAAGTCTCGGCTATGAGGAGTTTCAATGCCAAACGGGCTGTATAACTTTGCTGGGCTCCTACCTAATACCTGAAATATTTTAAAATAACTTTTAGGGGCTTTTTAACCTGTGGAACCTCATATGTGTTACAATATATACATATTTGGACATTGTCTAAGTGACTTTTGACTTTAGTTGACTGACAAGATTATTTTTCAAACTAATGAAATTTGACGTGGGCCTTACGAGGATATGATGCGATAGCTTGTTGTAACCCTGCCTATGAACCCAGCAGTCCTGGGTACGATTCCCGATATGGGCAAATATTTGTGTGATGAGCATGAGTATACGTTTCTGAGTCTTAGAAGTTTTATATTATATGTATTTAAGTTTTTTTTCTCTATGCAAGTATTTATATTGTTGTCTATTACAGTCAGCATCATATCTATGGTAACATTCAAAGTGCTCAACTAGCGTGCTTTGCTGGTACACCATGTTAATTGTATGGTGTACCAAACTATTTGAGCAGTTTGAATGTTACCTAATATGTGATGCTGACTGTACCCATAGTACAAGCCTAGAGCTTAGTTTGGGACAAGGTTAATTTGTGTGAGGTTGTCCCTGTTTATTTTAATTATTTATTTATTAATATCAATCTTAGTTTGAACCACTATATTTCCAAATTAAAAAAATCTTCTGGACCACCATCTGTCCTCAGGACTACCAAAGGTTGATATAGGTAATTTATCCAGATTTATTAGTGACACTACCTATAGTGTGTTACGTTATGCCATACTATTTAGTTTAGAGAACATTGATGCAACCATGCTGTATCAAGTTTCAATGGTGGGCAAAAATTCATTGATTGAAAATACTTATATGTTTTTATCATGAGGACCATTTTATAGTAATTTATAGATATTTTTTAATGGTGATATTAATCATGAACCGGACGTTGTTACGCAAAAATATGTCATCCCACAATCATTTAGCAATATAATGTCAACCCAAGACGAAAGTATTGAGGGTTGACACTTTATTGCTAAATCGTTGTGGATTGACACATTATTGCGTAACAGCGTCTTATACTGAAGCAAAAAGAAGTATTCACCTGTTTTTTCTTAGTCACAGGAGTTGATGGTGCTCTACAGGGAGAGCCAGTCTCAGCGAGGCGATGCCTGCGCCTTCCGCCAAGTCGGAAATGCTACAACAACGCTAGTGTTAATACTTTATACTTGTTATCATTAGTGCTAAGAAAAAGTAAGCAGTCGACTCAAATTCTGAAACTATAAAGAACGTAAATAAAACATCCGTGACTTAGGTAATAAATAAAATCAAACGTGGTATCACCAAGTTTCTATAGGGGCGCGGAATTGTAGAAAGCTATTATAAAAAACATTAAATGCACTATTTTTTTACAATTAAATAAAAGATAGGAAGCTTGAATAGTTTTTTCCATACCTGTGACAAGTTTCCGAAAGTGTTTCTAACACTTCTAAACGTCCTCGATATCTTTTCGGCGCCAGACTGCAAAGCACGACGGGAATTGGCAAACGATTTGTTCTTGAATAAATAACATCCATCGATGTTTTTAAGGCTTTCCCTGGCTGGTGAATCGATCGCAGAGTCCGACACAAAGGGATCCTTCATTTTTTCAAAGTTTAATACGCGTCGCGAACTTATCGACAGGTAAATAGTCTTGCTATACTTATTACGTGTTATTGTGATACAAATATATGGATATTTAATACATTTTTTGGTAAAAAATCTATGAAATCAATCACGCTCACTCATTATTGACGGCCTCGCTCGTAACGTTTTCTTTTTTCATACGTCCGTCCGTTACACATCACGCACGCACACAAACAAACTACACATAAAGATGGACATTCACAGTCCGATCTTTTGACGGCAAATCGACTTGTACGCCCTATCCTTGTCACGCGTCACTCATGACCTTATTGGGAAAAAGGGATAGTGTTAACGTAATTTTGAACGTTGATTTGTGACTTACGCCTTGGTAAAATCTTAATAGACTAAATAAGAGGATGTAAAAAATTTAACATAATTAATTACGACTCGACGCCAATGGTTTTTATTTCTCAGTCGGGAAACTCACAAATGGACGACTCTTTATCTATTCACGGTCTACTTTGCAAATCGAAGTTACGATAGCTCCACTCCTTTCTCTCGATATAGTATAAAATGACGAGTGACAGGGATGAAGATAGTGTAACTTCGATTTAAAATGAAAGCTCAAGGGTTTCGCACTCACGGTCAAATTTGACTGACCGTCACGACAACCAACGCGATGGTCGTACATTACGACATTACGAGGAGTCTCATTTGCATAAACTAATTTTGAGAGGCGTTGCGATATCGTATCGCCAACTCCTAGTATAGAGCTGGGTTCACATTACGCGCTTCAAACCCTCGAACATTGGCTCGCGCGGCGCGTCTTTATGGTTTACCTCGTCTCCCGTCTCTGAAAAATAAACTAAACAACTAATTGTTAAATTTTGAAAAAGGAATTGAAAATTTGACACATCTTGAGATTACTTCAAATTTTCGATTCTTTTTTCAAATTTTAACAATTAGTTAGTTTAACTACTGATCAAACAACAGGGCCTTAATTTAAAGATAATTATTTATATTTTATGCGAAAAATAACATGAAGTTGAGAAATTTTAGTTTTGGAAAAAATATCAAAATATCTTGAAATATCTTTAATCTTAAATAAGGAACCCTCGGTGAGCGAGTCCGACTCGCACTTTACCGGTTTTTTTGTAAAGTAATGATAGCTGAGCTCTGAGCAGCGTTTATTGCAAAATGCCTGCCAATAATGTTAATTAATATTTTTGTTGTTGGTTTGTCGCAAGACACTTTAGAATATTTAATTACCTATGATGTTTCTCGTCGGACTGTTACTTTTTTATTGTCTTTTGCCTGGGATTTCATTTCGGATACACTTCGACCCTTTAGGATCTTTTGTACAATTACCCTCTTACACACTCAGATGTTTTTCCTTCACCGTAAGAGCATCGGTTAATGCACTTAAGTTAGAAAAACTCATTGGTACATGGTGACCACGGGGGTTCGAACTCGGTACCTTACGATCACGAGTCGACCCCCTAAGCCACTAGGCCACCGACGCTCTTAACATGTCATGCTCACTCAAAGGTCTTTGCTTAGGGCGGCGTCGATGATGGTTGAGGGAGGCGATCGCTGAGATACGCGTCATACTCGTGAACTCGTCAGGTCTGTTCACACTGACCTGTCCTCCAGTTAGTTATTTTAATTATCGTACCTGGCGTAGAGACATCGTTTGTTCTCTTGGTCATTATTTTTCAATTGTAATCATTTTATTTGTGTTCGTTTCAAAATCAACTAATCATTGCTTTATGACCTTGTAACATACTTTAAGTATTATTGTATTTAATGATTGAAAAAATGACCTTCTGATGGAGTTTCTTGCGGCGCATCTTCTCTACAATGAGGGTCTTGTCCCAAACGGTAGTAGATTCACTCCATATTATCGACGTGTAAAAGAGCCCTCATGTGGCCAAATTACTGAATAAATATTTTGGATTTCAATTCTAATTAGGTAGAAGGAGGACTTACATCGTATCATCTAGATCTAGAGCAGAAGAAAGTTCTATAGTAGAATACAACCGCTGCTTGTGCACGTTATACCGCCCCAACACATGCCCAAATTAAAAATAAACAGAAAACGTGTAAGAAAAGTCGTAGACAATGAATGTATTAAGTCGCCGTCAATAGAATTTGCAAAAGACGTTAACAAAACCAAACACACCGATTCACCATGATTACTCGATAAGCGCTTAGGAACTTTTAAAGATCAATGATTTATACACTAGATCATCATTTTCATATTAAGTTTAAGATGAAAAAACTATTCATTTTACGTTATTTTTAATAAAAACACGCAATTCGTTAACATTGTTCACAAGTTCTATTGACGGCGACTTTAAAAATAATGTGCAATGATATTTTATATTATTGATAATATGTATATACACAATACCTTAGGACTATTTATGACTCCCGTTGCATAATCACAGACATAATTCTTTTTATATTACAAGGAGATAAGACTGATAAGGTTTATGAAACAACACAATTAATATTTTTATTTTAACCACCTATATTTGGTTCAAAATTGGCTAGCAAGATTTGCCCCAAAAATACCAACAAACAGGAGAAGTTTAATAAAACCTTGTATTAAAGTAACATCTACTACTGTACTTTATCATTTAATTACGCCCCTCTGTGCATATAGTAATCAATGGCCGTTGAGAATGCTGCAAATCCTGCTGCACCTAGAATGCCCGCTCTAAGACCACCTGGAATTAAAAAGTAGATAATTATAGTAATCTGTCTCTTGGCATTTGTTTGTCAATCTTTATTTCATTTGTAATATGATAATGATTTGTTGATGTATTTGACTATGATGTATGTGCATAATTACACTATAGTCTATACTTTTAGGCATTTAAAAAAATGTAAACAAAACAACCACGTGATATAGTTCGTCAGCCAATAGAAATAGACAGTGTTCTGCTTCTATTGGCTGCCGTCAAAGTCGTCGTACGTCAAAGTTCGATAAAACAGTTTTGATTGGTTGTTTAACAAAGTCACATGATTTGGAATGTTTACATTTTTTTAAATACCTACCTAAAAGTATAGACTATAGCAGCAGTTCCTATTTTCAGTTGACATTTGTTAGTTAAATGTTAATTTGTTTAAAATAAAAGTCTTACATTACTTCATTACTTTCATTAGTTTCACAATTCATATAGTATCAAAAGATGCAACAAAAAAAGGGATTGTACCTCTCAATCCAATAAGTCCTCCAGTTACACCGCCGGCGTAAGTACCATTCTTCCAGTCTGATTTGCCTCTTGCTGATTCTATACAGCACTCAACCCCAGAAAATACAGCCCCAAGCATGGCAAAGTTTTTGGCATAACTTAACATGGCAGTTCTCATTTCTCGTAATATTTCTCTGGCTGTTTGTGTTTGTTGCGCTGTTGTGTCTGTTACGTTCGGCATAAGAGAGGATGTGAAAAGGCCAACCGCAGCTCCAAGCCCGTAGCCTACGACATAGATAAAAAAATCAATTCTACATTATGATAATAAATGTATCAGGGGACAGTCTTACATATTGACCTAGTCCCAAACTAAGCTCTACTATGGGTACTAGACAACTATAAACACACTTATACAGAGAAATACATAGTAAACACCCAGGAAAAAATAGTGGCGCTCATCACATGATTCTCAGCACATTTTTGCCTACTCTGGGGGTTGGAAACTCTCTACCACCGGGCTAACGCAACATCAAAATATTGTTACTTGAAGTTTGTAAGAATCAGTCAATGTTCAAGTCAGTTAATGTGTTTCAAATCAGAATCTATTTTTAACATGCCTGAATAGTATTGATCAAATTTTGCTGGATGAGGGATAAAGCCGTAGTATCAGAAGACTACAATGAATACAGAGGGCTAAGGAAAGACTGACGAGGAGATGTATACCTAACCTGTAGTAATATGGAAGAACAAAACATGCTATGCCTACTTCAGATTAATGGGGAAAAGGGCGAGGAGATGATGAGTTTAATGTACATTACTTAATCAGATAATGATCGGACATACCCACAACACAACTTGTAAGTGATTTAAACGGGCAGCTCTCTACAGCAGCTTCAATCATTTTCTCTTCATTAGATTTTATCTCTGCCGGACCCAGATACTTTGGTATTAAGATATTTTCTCGATATCGATAGACATTACCCACCAAATGTTTAGCGAGAGATTCGAAATCATTATTTTCGTGAAACCTTTGTAAGTTCGGGTCTAAAGGGGGCGGCTTTGAATAATCAATCATAGTTTTTGAATGGTACCATTAATCTTTCAGGGGATAAAGGTATTATAGATATTTCAATAATATTTTAACAGCATTTATTTAACCTATAACAAGACTGTCAGCTGACAAACTGACATTCGAGAGGCGTTTTTTAAATCTGTTAAAGTAAATTTGTGTTAATTGAACACTGGCAACACTAAAAATCAATTTTCCCACCCTCATCAAAACAGCTCGTGTCGTGTGGTGTGTTGGGACCCGCAAGAAAAGACGCCTAGTATTACCATTGAAGAAAAAAATCAAAGAATGAGAAAAAATACACGACCTCCGCTTCACTTGTGTTTTTTTCTAATTTTACTGTCAATAAGCTGATAATTCGATGCATATTTTGTATGCAACAGTTATTTTGACTTAATATTGTGCTCTATTATGCCCCAAACTATTGTGGGGACGGCTCGAAGTGCTTATTAACTAAAATCAATAACAATCTGAGACCAACAAAGGTACGCTTGTGTTTGCTTTTACTCAGCTTATAACCTGTGTTTTGTGCTGGCGTCCGGTTGGCGTCTGTCACGGCGGTCCCGAAACTATCTAATTAGTCTTATTTTGTAACAATGTCGCGGTTAAAATGAGTGCTAGTATTGTTGCAGGCGGTGTATTAACGTGACGGTTGTTATTTTAGTTACGAAGATGAATTATGAAGCGGAAAGAGCCATGAATCAGAAGCGGTTGCGTATGGACGGCGAGCCGGGCCATGGGGTCGTCCAGGGTAACGGGTTGCCGCTCAATTACATGGGTAAGTGTATTTTAACCCTCGGACCAGTCAAACTAGCTAGCTAGGAAGTCCGCGTCACAGACGCGTCAAAAGTGCAACTAAACTGGGTTCTCTATATTACATTTTCTTAACTAAGTCATAAGCATAGTTAAGATTAGGATCTTGACTAGTCACTTTCCACTAGTTTCAAATACTATTTGCTCCTTGAAAGTATAAAATGATGATTAAAGTCAGCGTAAATAATATAATTACTCTGGGGTATAGATAAGAGTATTTCAGTCATATTTTGAATCAGATGAGGTCTACTAGCGATAGTTAATTGTAATTTGTAGTTTAATATGCCATATTTATTATATATAGCACAAAAAATAGTTTAAATGGCATGCTTAATGCCTATTGACATACTCTACCAATCAACTATAACTAAGATAATCAATCAGAATGATCAATTTACACCAGAGCTGAAATGATGTAAGGTTTTTTCTGATTAAACAAAAAAATCGGCTTCTATTGTTAGTTATTTACATGTTTGGGTTATGAATTAAAAGATTCTTATTCATTTTCAGTGTCTATGTTTTTGGTTAACCCCAAAAAAATCATTTTGAAGGCATTAATATAATAATATGGGTTTTGGATTTACTGTCATTAAGTACAAATGGAAAATCAACCACCCAAAATTATATGTCAATTCAGAAAAAAACAATTTTAAATACAAGAATGAATAAAATTGACCATCCTGAATAACGTCTAAAATGGAATCTTGTCCCATGGTAAAATAGTCCAAAAAAACGATGGTCGAAAAAAAATAATGATTTGTATTTATATAAACTCAGAAATTTGACTAATTGTAAATGTCCTACCTGAAATATGTATTATGTTCTTAATTCATATTAGACTACATGCACTTGTGCATATACAGAGGGATTTGTTTCTTAGTGTACTATAAATTTTGTTCTCTCTGACTGATACTAAACTTTTGAAACTTGGCCTGAAAAATTTGTTTATTGTTAAAACCCATGTTGCGTCTTCCCGTATGCAGATGCCACATGAGTACAACCTATACTTTAATTTACAAGTGCAGGTATTGACAAATTATATTTAAGTTATCATAATAGATGGTTGAAATGGGCTACTGTTGCTTTTGATAAATATACAGTTGGCACTTAAAAGTGTTATTGTTTTGTCTGATTAATATTCAAAACTGCAGCTATCTGGAACTAACCAGTTGTGTGTAAATGAAGTTGGGACCTTGTCACATGTTTTAGTGGTTCCAATAATGAGCCCTTGATAGAGGAATAAATATTGATTCAATTTCCAGACTGGGTGACTACTTAAGAATGTTTTAGTTTCAGTTAGGCCATGTCCAACTCTTTATGGCCCAGGCAAATATGCACCTCATTACTGAAATACCATAATTTTTAAATACCAGATTCCCAATATATTAGAATAAATCCGTGGCTGGCGTGAAGACGTTGATATCTCGACATGTACGTTTTTTTTTTTATTTCTTTAAACGCTTCGTTATTTTTTTTTCTATATTGGTAATTTTTTTCATATTTTTATCTTAATTACTTTTTGACTTATGGCCATTGTTCATACATTGGTAACTATACTTTTGGCAAGTTATTGTGGATAAAAAGACATATTACACATCACATTGTGTGTATAGATTTATAAATAATTTTATCAATTTACTCTCGATTACAGTAATAACGTACTTTTTTTAACATAACGACATATCAATCAAACAAATCAAATATATCGAGTTATCAACTAACGCACAGTAACTAAAACGAAGTGCGTAATGTGACATCTCAACTTGTACAACTTTCCATCGAGTTATCAAATTTCATACAGTAACCAAAACTAAGTGCATAATGTGATATCTCAACTTATATTACTGCCCATCGATTTGTCTCGTCTCACATCTCAATGTGTACGACTATCCACCGAGTTATCAATTTAGGTACAGGTAATATATCTAAGTGCGTTATATGACATCTCAATTTGTACTACTGGCCACCAAGTTATCAACTTACGTAGAGTAAATCAAACAAGTGCATCATGTGATATCTCAACATGGAAACTTACGTCAAAGAATTATGAACCAACACAATAATACGATATCTCAACTTATGTTTTAAAAATATTTTAATTCTCCAGAATATCTTAAGATATTAACAGACAAATAATTAAAATCAGTACCTGAAACCTTGACGTGTATAGTTATCAATGTTTTTAATCAAGGGAACAAACCAGTATACTTGTATATTTTCAGATAATAATGTAATATCTGGGAAACAAAGTAAGAATATGTACAGTTGTCAATATTACTAATTCCAATAAAAGTGTTGTCTCTGTTTATTATCATAATATTAAAATAATTTCACTAATTTATTAACAATTTAATCACTAATTTATCTTAACATTTAAAGGTGCGCTCAGCATTGTGTTGCGACACTAAACTTGTTAGTGCTGCAACGCTGGTACTCTGTGAAAACCAGATTGTGTGCGACAGCAACCGATATGTAACGCCTGTTGTTTTCAAGTACCCCCGCACTAAATGACATCATCCGCCGGTCTCCTGCCTCAATAAACGTGCCGGCCCTTTTAGACCCGACCGGCATTTGTAGATATGATGGCAAAATACCTGACAAAATGTCCTTGGTTCCGTGCAGAATATGGGACGGGTGCTAGTGTGAGATGCAACCTGAGTAGACATGCTAGCCCAGTCACATCTCCACCGGACCTCTAATAGGGCTGGTGCGGCAGCTGAACTAGCTGAAAGCTTAAAGGTTGGCCAATGTAGTGGTCTTGGCCAGTTGGTGGACTAGTAGAGAATGCCTTAAATATAAATAAGATATGTTCATTTCATTCGGCGTTGAGAAGGTGGCAGTTTCCTCGTTCAACGCATTAGTTTAACCATCCAGCGAGTAAATGCTGCCAGTATCTTTGAGGCCTTTCCTAGATATAAAAGATTTAAAATAGAATGAAGTTGTTAAAATGTAAGTTATAAATTGTAAATACGTATTTATCTTGTCATTAAAATAGATCGGCTTTTTTATTAAATTGAATAGTGTTGAAGCTGGACTAAGCTTTCCCATAGGTCCTGTAGGAATTATCGAGCATATGGAAAACAAGCACGAAGTGGTCTTGAAACTTACATAAATCTAACTTCTCGGTTTTATAGGAGTTCGCCTGATTAGTGCTTCTGAGTTAACCCTACAATGCATACAGTGACAGATATGTCACAACCAGTTTAATCGTTAGTAGTTAAAAATAATGTAAAGGCAGCGACATCTTTTTTGTATAAAAGCAAACCTAGAAGGCACTATATAAGTGTAACACAGTAACAATCCACTAGATAGCATTGTATTTGAAATTACCAAGGGATTTATACAAATGTTGCTGTTCTCCGTGAAAAATGGATTTATTTCATTTACATATTGCAATAATAAAAAATAAAAAAATCAAAAATCGAAGAAAAAAATATTATTATGTGTGAAAATCTTTGCGTAAGTATGCTGTAAATATTATATAGGTACTGTCAATGATAATAAATATGCCTATATACAGTTTTTTCCAAACGTTCCAGATCTGTCACACCATGCATCGACGGCGTGTCCAAATGTTCCATATAATATGTCACTGCATGCAGTAATTTTTTGGATTTTTCATAAGTACATGAAATATTTTACTGTCACATAATGTGAAAAATGTGAAAATACTAAGAGAAATTTGTTTATCCAAATACAACAATTATTTCTAAAAGTTTAGAGTCTAATGAAGTATAAATTAAGAAATTGTTCCATAATAATACGTTAGTGTAACCCAAACCTTATATCATGGTGTGCCATAAAACGGTTTATTTACATATCATGCGAGAAATACTAATAAAAATGGTTTACATAATGGAAACTAATACTATTTCTTTAAGTTAAGAGTCTACTGAAGTTTAAATTAAAAATCTAATTCATAATTAAATATCAGTGTAACCGATACCTAATAGCATGGTGTACCACATATGGAACGGATTAAAAAAAGTTAATTTCTCCTGAAATATTACTTTTTTTCACACAAATAAAAAAACTCTGCATTGTAGGGTTAAATAGGTGATTTAACTTCTACTTTAAAGCGATCGTAGCTCGCTTCTAGGATTTTAGAAAGTTTTGGGGTTAATTAAATGTATATTGATGATGTTGAAAAGTACTTGTATTACAAAATTACGTATTTGTTACAAATTAACAGAAGGACTAAGAATTTGGGTTACGAGACACTCTTTACGACTTTATTTGTTTTTTGTTTGTTGGTGTATTAATTATTATTTTCAATAAGTTAACCGTAACTGTAACACGCATATTGATAGTGGTTTTCCTATCGCTCGTTTTCTAATACTCAATTATAAAATGTACTGTCCCACCTCAGCAGTTACCTTTGTTTAGTGCAAAGCTAGATCTAAAGTTCGATTCGAATGTTGTATTTCGCTTTGGGTCGTCTGTATATGTGTGTCTATCCCTACATCCAAGTTTAATACGAGTAATACCAGGCACTGGATATTATACATAAATGGACGTGTAGTAGGCGGGCACTTAATATTATTTTCATCACACTTGCTCCTAAATAGTGTCCTAACATGCTAGAAAAATCGACCGTAAATCCAAAATAATACCCACGGGCCTTTTTTTACCATTACGCCCTATCGTGCGTAATAGCATTTTTTTTTTAATATTATACGTGGCCTCAAACTATCACAATACGTTAGGACCTCAATTCTTGCAATATTTGCAAATAAAAACAGTAAACTGTGCCTAAGCTGACCCGGGTATTGACGAGATAAACCCAGATTTGGAGGATGTAGAAGAGTAAAATTCCTGGAATGACTCCGAAAATTATATTATATGATGATTTTAGTTTCTTTAATTAAAAAAATATTAAAAAAACAGCTGTTTTAATTCTAATTTTTTTCTTACTAAAACTGAATTTGTTGATAACTCATCGCTCTCGTCGGTGAACCAGTTGATATGTCTATTATTATTAAAACTAGACATAATTCTTTAAATCACTCATTTTCACATGAAAGATAATAAAAAGTTGTATTTAACAAAACTTTTGTAAAGTATAATAACATGAACTGGATTTTTCGCGATTTTTTTTCTTCCTCGAAACGTCAATTTTCCCCTCTTTGTATGGTGAGTACGTTGATAACTCGATGAGACGTAAGTTGATAAGTCTAATATTAATCAAACTAAGAGGAATCTCACAAAAATCTTCTAATCATTCAAAAGTATGCAGAAAATTATGGATAAATCAAGTTTTACATCGAAGTTACAATCAAACAGCGATTTACCAGAAAATGTCAAACCTTAAAATTGGCGCCCTGTAAAATTGCCGTTTTAGACATATCAACGTATTCACGCCAGGCACGGAAATTAAGGTATTGTTGATCATACTCACCTAATATTTCTTGGCTGGTGTTTTGGGAATCTGGTAAAAAGAGGAGTAGTATGGTATTTTTAAATTGTGGTATTTTCGCGGTGAGATGTCACCTATTTATTATTTTTTCTTATAAAACTTTTCTCATCTCATCTTGTTCGTTGTACTTGGTGACGATATAGAGCTCGTCAATAGACTCATTAATAAAAAAAATAGTCTGCCGTTATTAGTACCTACATTGAACAAAACAAATCTGATATTTAGGTTTAAATGTTTTTCTAGACAATGGCCACCAGATTCCGTACCAGCCGTATGCTGGCGCGTACAACACTCATTACCCGCCACCGGACGCGTTTGCTGCGTACGGCCCGCCCCCGCCGGGGGGCTATGCCCCTCAAAACCTGTCGTACGCCCCCCCGGCGCACCAGAACTACCCTCATCATCAGAGCTTCCCGCCGCAGCAGCCACAGGCCCAATTGCATATGCCCCAGTCCCACATGGGTAAGTTGTGTAAGTGATCAAATGTTTTCTTGTTTTTTATTATTAATGATTGGTGTATTTTTCATGGTTCTGCTTGGGAAAGTGGTCCTTATGTTCTACCACACGAGTGCACAGTTGAAGAAGTTTTGCATGTATATTTATTTATAATGTTTGTAATTTTTCCATGCGGTAACCATGAAAAGTACAATGCATGCAATAACTGGAATACTGGACTTAATAATATGGGTTATTATTATTTATTTTAATGTATTGCTTTGCAATGGCCCAGGATGAGATAAATGTCTATTGAATACATCAATTTAATCCTCCTATTTGATCCATAATTTGCTCCTTAAAAACAAATAACGTGCATATCTGTCTCATCATAGGTTCCCAACAAATGGACAGATTTGGACGTGTTTTTATTATTCCAATAGGAAAACTAGTTTAACTGGAGTGATTCTTGCTTGCTTGAGCTTGGTTTGATAAAAATTAAGTTAAGGTCGCATTTCACCAAACTCGGAATACGACTTACACCGAGATTAGTCTATACAAATTCGGCGTTTGATTTAGGTATAAGACCTTATCCCAGTCTGGTTGAATGCAACCTAAGCCTTTTAAGAGTTATCCACCATGAAGGTAGGGTCGCAAAATTACGGGGCTTTACAAAACAGCTTCGTCTGGGACAGCCTTCTGTCGCATTTTTCTTCACTTATTAATCAAAATCCTTCATAAATTCCATACTGTATCCGTAGTCCAAGGCTACGGGCCAGAGCTGGTGCACAAGGCAGCCTGGGCCCCGCAGCCGCACCTGCTGCCCCCGCTGGACACGCAAAAGCCCCTCGATGTTAAGCAGCTCAAGCCCGAGATCAAGCTGGAGCCGGCGGACGCCCAGAAGAGACCGCACCCTGAAGAAATGATGGTATGAACCTTGAGATCTAAGGCCTGGTGCTGTGTAGTGCTATCTAAAAAACTTAACTTTTTAAGAGCTAAAATAAGATTTTCTTAACAATCTGGGACAATCTTTTAAATAAATCAATATGATTGTGTCCAAGAGCTGGTTAAATGAAGTTGAAACAGAAAAAAGCAACAGTATCCACTATACTCCCCCCCTCAGCCCTCAGACTACGTGGAGTGACGATCTTCGCAAGGTGGCTGGCAAGAGCTGGATGAGAGTGGCCACGAATCGTGCTCGTTGGCGTGCAATGGGAGAGGCCTATGTCCAGCAGTGGACTAGTGTGGGCTGATGATGATGATGATGATCCACTATACTTAAAGTAGACCCACACACAACTTGATTGATTGTTGGAAAATTAAAAAATTATCATGATTAAATCTAACTAATATTAAAATGATCATGAGTTGAAATTAAGTAGACCTTGTAAGACGATGTATAGCTTGAGTGATATTATATTTTACGTAAGTTGCATCCATGAGGTGAATTATTAATTATCGATTTACGCCTTTTTAAGGGTGGAGATTTGGATCAACCGAAAATTAAAATCAAGACGGACATTTTTAAGCCAGACGAGTTGGCACACAGACCCGACGTGGACAAACCTCATGGTAAGCACAACAAGAATCTCCTGAAGAAACTTTAGACCGGCTAAGAGTAGAGATAGGTCTCACAAAACTTTACAGGTATATAATCGGATTTGTAAGTTCGATTATCCAAAAATATTTATTTTTTATGCGGATAATTTATGTTTGCGTTTTTTCTCGAATGGCGGAGCTACTATTTCTGTGTGCCCTTTGGGTTGCTGCTAAGTTAACATAACCTTAACCAACCTCTTTTGGCCGAAATACAAGTAGTGCGATAGGGAGAATACGCATCGGAAAATGAAAAAAAAATAACAAGATAAAATTGGAACAAAAAATTGCGTCAAAGAAAAAATATTTTGATTTAGTAATGTAACAAAATCGGCTACTTACATCGGCGTAGTTTAGTCACATTTTAACTATTACTTGTACTATAGTCCGACTAGTTGGTGTTTGACATTAACCGTTGCGGTACTAATTTGTAATAAGGCGTATGATTACTTCTTGATTTGATTACTACAACTGTGACATGACCATTTCTTTCATCAAGAAGCGCAGAAAGTTTCTGTGTAAACCGCATACAGACTCGTTTACCAGATCAGGGGGCCTAATATGGCTGCGCTAAACGCGTGATAAATTTTGGATAAGGCATCCGTCACCTTCTGACAGGTAAATAAGTACACGTGCCAAAAAGTGACGGATGCTTTATCCACAGTTGACACGCGATATAGACGCAGCCATACTAGGCCCACAGATCAGGACCATCATCCCAACTACGTTTTTGATCACAACTTTCGTTTCAGATGTAGCACAAAAATCATTGGACGTTTCCATACCTGTGGAGCAGCAAAAAGGTACGTTACTTTATGAATTGTTAATTCATAGTATTTGTGTTATTGGAAAAAGACTGACCGAGCTGCAAGCGAGGAGAAGTGAACGAGTGAAAATGACAGTTCCGCACGTGTATCAAACGACGTTTTAATACATTTGCGAAAAAATTAGTATCTGTATATGTATGTATATTATGTTACTTATATGTATAGTTTCAATGCTAAATGACGTGTGTATGTGTGTAAATTAAAAAGTAAAATTAAGTGGTTGAAGATATAAAAAAAATGGAAACTAAAACGCAGACTAATATCTAACTTTTCGCACGATATGCAAATAGAAAAAGTAAAAAGCACTAAAAGTTCGAAAAATAAAAGTTTCTGCACGGTATACAACCACGAAAAGTACCACTTTTTGAGCAACTGTATTAAAAAATACTTTGTGGTTACTTTTCAGACGATGGACAGCCAAATATAGGCGTTGAAGGGAAATCGGGAGAAAAACCTGCAGGTAACCTAAAGTTTAATTAAAATTATAATTAGAGTAGTTTGAATATTGACCGTTTTTAATATATAAAACATGTTTGTTGTATCTATTGTGTAATATATTGGTTTTGTTGTTGATGTTAAAATTGTGTTAAATATAATATATATTTTGCTGTATTAGCAAATTTGTATAAAATCTAAAAATAAGTTGGTTAATTAAGTGTATACGTACTTATCGTAATCTTAAAAAGAGATTTGATATTTTTCAACACATATTGTGTGCTGAGTTGCCATGATAATACGGTCCATTTAGAGCGACGGGAGTATAAGCTTGCACCTTGTTTGTGGCAGAAGCGTGTAAGCCCGAGGGTTCCGCGGAGGGCGCGAGCGACGCGGCGCGCGCCGAGCCACACGCCATCGGGGACAAGGGGTAACAAACTGCATTTATATTAAATATAGTAAATGTTCCAAGCTAAGCTCGAGGTTTGTGGCTACTAGACAACGATAAAAATACTTATGTAGAGAAATTCATTATATTATAATCTAAATTATTATGGAGTATGGTATAGCTCTAACTCAAAGATACACGTTGTAGGTAGTCAATACAGAAATATAGTAATTTTCTTCCACTATCAAATTAACTACATCTGGCCACACTTTATCCGTTAAAGTAAAATAGTTCTGTTTTTGTAGTTCCACGCCGTAACGATAGATGTCGCTAATAGATCATTTTATCCGTTGCCAACACAAACTGTCTCGTCCGTATTTGTTTTCTTTGCTTAACGAACGAAACCCGACGCGCTTCGCTTCACTTGTTATATTAAAAGGTTTGAAGATGAATTAAAATTTATTAAAATTTGTATTGTTTATTTAAATGTTTTGTATCGTTTCCACAGCGAGGAGGACAGAAAGCCCTTCAGCAGTCCTGAATTGCCGAAATCCGGCACTCCCGGCAAGGCGAGCACGCCTGGTTCAGAGGTACTTCACTGACTAAAATCCGATT